>CM073330.1:3915462-4283811 GCA_037043015.1 Bryum argenteum | reverse complement strand
TCCATTTCCCAGTAGAGCGCCCTATGAAGGATAAAATGTTGCTAGCATTTCTGCATCGCGCTTCTCTCTGGGCTCAGGTACACTGTACTAAACTTTTATCATTATTTAACTTCCATCATCGACTATACACTTATTCTAAGAGGCTCTACTTTCTTGCAGTTACAACAATCTCTCGAAAGTGAAATACAACAATTTGTTGAGGATGGCAAAATCCATATTCAGTGGTCTGATGCGGTACTAAAGCCCTCCGCGTACGTTGAGAAATGGAGATTGCTTTTATGGGAAAATGCCTTCGGCAACTACCTTGCTCCAACCGCCAGCCCCAAGTTCTTAAAAGGATCCGATATTCAAAAAATTAGTGGTGGCAAGGTTACTATTAAACGGCTTTTATTTCGGTACGTTTCACTTAGCTTCTCAATTTCCTACTCAATATGCAAAGTTCTGAAATTTGTATTGCATACTACATTCTGTCGTTGTAATATTTTTGTGGACTCTAGGTACTTGAAACAAGAGCTTCTTAGCAAAGGAGCCTTGGCTTCGTGGGCCATTCCAGCTGAGCTCGAGGACGTCACCGTTTCAAATGATCCATCCAGCATCTTCTCCGACGCCCAACAGAAACGGTTCTCCAACGCACAATTGCTGACCGGTGGCTGGTTTCTCGAGTGCAACGATAACTTCGTGCACAAGGAAGAGAGACATCTCCTTCGAAACCTCAGTTCAAATGCACCAAGCCATTCACCTATGGAGATCGACGACGATGATGACGAAGACGTCTCCATTTTACCAAGTGCAGCCGTCTCACCCTTGGAACCTTCTTCACCGGTTGCACAGCCCAGAACCCGAGCAAACAGGAAGCGACGCAACGCCGCTGCGGAGCCTGTCGTTGATCTTGATCAAGAACCCGATGAGTCCGGTCCGCTCCATCAAGACGTTGCAGGTCCAGAAGAAGCTGATTTGACGCAGGCTTCAGATGGAGCGACCAACAATGCACGTAGACGCGGTAGACCATTGACTCAGATTTCTGTAGGCGCTCTTACGAATGCGGGGTCCCCTCCTCAATCTTTCACTGTCGACCACAGCTCTGGAAAGAAGTTTGCTTCACTCCCATTTCTTGAACCAAAGCATGCTGGAGAGTGTTTGTCTTCTGAGATTACTATTTCTCTTCCAATGTACTTGGAAAAAGGGGATATCGGAGCTTCTGTTCAGAAGGCAGCTCACGAAACAAAAGATTGGGACACGCAAGTCATGGACATCATTAGCCACATCAGAAAGGTATTATAGCTTAAATTTCTTATTTCATTATTTTATTTCTGAAATTCTGTTTGCAACATATCGTTTACAACATCTCTAACTTTCTGTGATTTCTAAAGATTGGCAAGGACAGGAAGTACCCATGCAAGGAGATGGGCACGAAACACCCGCATCCCGGCATAGATCTCATCTACGCAGACATTCCGGAGAACTTACCCGTGCCTGACGTGTCGCCCGTCGAGATTCCTTCGTGGAACAAGCGAGAGAAGACCTACTTCGAGAGTGTGTTCTTTTTTGCTTTCTACAACTTGACAGACGAGGGTGCGATACTTGTTATGCATCCCAAGGATCGTCGAGTCGAGAAAGCTCTGGATGCCGAGTCAAAGGCATTCGAATTCCGAATGGTGCGAGATTGGTGGGGATATAATCCCATGCCAATGGCCTCGACAAACCCCCACGTGAAAACGGTATGGTCTTCATTCTACATTTAATTCATCATTCATGATTATTTACAACATTTTTTTAAATAACTCTCATGCATTGAATTTTGCAGACTCACAACTTCCACATAAAGGTCTTCGTTCGGAAGTCTTTTGCCGCCAGATTTTCCATACGCCAGGTTGCAAAGGAGTACGCAGGTGTACCCATTCTTCCCGACGAGGAGGACCATGTTTTCAATTTTGCGAGCAATGACTCCATTCGTAAGAAGGAAGATGGTACTCCGTGGCGTGGCTCGCGAGAGAAGGACCCCTCTTTCATTCAATGTTTCATTGATTCTCTCACCGACGAGCGGGGAATCGTCTTTGACTGGAGCCCTAGTACAGGTTAGTTCTTGCTAATACCAACTGTCATTAAACTTATTCAATTTTGTAGTCCTAATGCTCGTTGGTGGTATGTAGGTGCTTCCGTCATTGCGTGCGCTCGATCAAACCGTCATCTCATTGCTCTTGAAGCTGATGAAGAGATATTTGACGGACTTTTATCGGCATACGTGGATGGTACTGCTTTTGAGGAAGAAAGTGGCGATTCGGATCCAGTTTATGACTACGACAGTGACACTTCTGAACCGCTTCAGAAGAAGCAACGTCCAACATTTTGTGCGTACTTATATCTTACTTTTCCCCCTTCTACTGTCAGTCTGTTACCTTCACTTGCTTGAAACTTTTTGGTATTGACTGTTTCTATACTTTTAGGATCGCAGGTTCCAATCGTCGCTTGATTGGCGATGGGAGTCGCTACACCAGTCCTCCGCAAACCTTCACCCTACCATCTTATGCGGAGCAGATAGCTCAGGAGTTTGTCGCAGCCCCTTCTCCCGTCTTATCGGACAGTAGTAGACGTCGACGCTTTAGCTCGAGAGTGCTTGCGTTTATAGACGATGAGGCTGATCAGTGTGACCAACACTTTAATGGTCGTTCACCATCAGCATCGTAGGTGTTTTTATTTTCGTGGTTTGGTTTCATATAGTTGCTCTACGGCATTGGCCATACATGTGGTATTATTATACGTTTTTATATCTATATATGACGTTTACCTATTAATCATGATCATTTAAGTGCATTCTTAATTACTATCTAAATGTTTAAGTTTTAAACTCAATGCAAACGAAAAGTTTCAAAACGTTCCTTTATTTTCAATTGAAGTGATTGAATCTAGCCAATGTCGATAGGGGCTCTGGTTCAGTATATGTATAGCTCAGGATAGCTGCTCTACGACGCACTGCAACGCTCAAACGAGCCCGACGAGAATCGAACTCGGACCACTACAAGGCCACGTGAATGTCTTTCGGTACACCTTTCCAGGAGACACTAAAAGACGACTTGTAATTATAAACTTCAGATTATATATCCCGAGTCATTTACATATATTTCTGACAAGTGTTATAGGTAATAGATGACGTCAGCCCTAATTATAATCTAATTTTTAAGATCATTAAAGTGATTTTATGGTTGTTCTAATGGGCCCTCTCAAATTTGGGTTAAAGTTTTGAATTTATGAATGAACGAGGCCAGTATATGATTTGAATTATATGAGTTACACATGATGATATCAGCTCTAGTTTAAAAAACTTTTATTTAAACTTGCAAATGTGGATAATTTATGATATATTATATGACCTCAATACCATGAAAATAAATGGATAAAGGACCTATATCCACGGTTTTGGGTACGTTTATGCCTAAAAACAACCATTTCAAAATTTCAGCACCACCCATTCCATGGTAATAGGGCCACTAACTTCTCATTTTTTTTTTTCTTACCGCTCAAACTTTACCGCTCACCGCTCACCGCTCACCGCTCAACGCTCACACCCGTGGTTTCCCCTACGATTAGTGTAGAATACGATAATTGAAATACATAGTATTTGTAAAGAAATACCAGTATTCGTACAGGAATGACTGTAAAGAAGTATTCAATACTTTTAAAGAAATGTACAATAAGTGTAAAGAAATATACACTAATCGTAAAGAGTTTTACTTTTATTGTAAAGAATAATACGTATAATGTAAGAAATCTACCTTTTTGTAAAGAAATTGTACAGTAAATTTAACAAGGTATCAAAAATGAGTAAAATATTTCTTAAATGGGAAAATATGTTTAATATTTATTTAAGTTATCTCAATGCATGTTGATTTTAATGTAATTATCTACATGGCATTGTTTTCATTTGTGCTACACACACTATTTGAAGCGGCCAAAATAACAGGGATTGGCCAATTTAACCAATATGGTGTTTATTACTAATCACTATCCGGACCAAATTGAGGCAAAAACGAAAAAATGAAGTTTGACACGGCTCATGACGCACTGCCAATGTTCCTCTAAACTCAGATGACACACCTAAAAAATTGAGGCGCCTGTCTCTTCTGCCAATCATTTTGGCTCTTCTCCTCACACACTTCAACGTTACTCGCTTGGTTCTCTTTGAACTGCACGGTTGTGCTCACAACGCAGCCCCACCAAATAGTTGAAGCAACTCAAAGCTTGCCGGCGACTTAAAGAATTCGCCAAACTTCCACTTCTTCATCATTTTTTCAGTCGGAAAAAACCAATGATCCATCTCGCAATTTTTGCGAGGGTCGTCTCCCAGCAAATTTTGCTCCTTTGGAAAAATCTCACCTAATTTGCACTTTCCTACATTCTGAAGCGCACTGGGGCCTTGTAGGCTTTGCAATCCTTTAGAAGTTAATAATGCATTTAAAGAATTTTCTCATTTGACCTTTCGAACAAAGCTTGTTCTTGTTCTAGTTTTGTGAGCATAATATAGAACGCAACCAACCTTAGAATCCAACTAAACAAACAATTTTCGATTTGACATAATTAGAACATATCCAGTGCTTTGACTTTACCGTTGATCCTTACTAACTAAAACTAATCTTGCCATTGCATGCTCTGGATATATATATATATATATAGTAGTTGACGGAAATCGTCTAGAATCTAAACACGGGAAGAGTTCGAGGGTGCATGATTGATATCTAGAGCTATGGCCAGCTTCTAAGCACTTGCACCCAACTACAGTATTATCCAAGTAACATTCACTGTCACAACAAGATGTTCTCACAGGCACAATTGAAATTTTGCAAGGCTTGGAGAGATTGAACCAGATTCGACATATTGCTTACAGAACGAACTTTATATCAAATAGTTACGTATGCACACTGTATGGATCTGCTTCTATGGAGCAAAATACAGGAACAAGAAGGACAAAATAAAGCTTCTCAAAACCAGTAATTATAGTATGGAACACTAATTCGAAAATAAATGCACAAATAAACAACTCATGACTGTGCAGTAATCACATACAAGCTCCTTGTCTGTCAATATAATCTATATATGTAGGCTGCAGGAGACCGATACAGTTAGTGTGAATGAAGGCTATTTACAGTAGAAGTTGCACTAACATTGCAAAGTTTCGACAGGGATAACATTAGGAAAAACCACCAGGGGATCTGTGTGCTTGAACTCTAAACCATTTTCGCTCTGGTGTGACTGTGGTCGAATAACATTCTTGAACTTTCCACAGTGTATCGCTCTACAGTGAAGTTCTCCAGAAACGAAGCATCCATCGAGAGACTGTCATTGTAGAACGAATCACTGGGGAAAGTCAAAGAATGTGAAAGTTGCAACTCGATTCAAGCCGGTGAGGCTCGGAAACCATTGGTCGACTTGAATCAGAAGTAATCATCCTGGGTTCAGCTTCACATGCCAAAAATCACAACATTGTAGAGCTCAATTCATTGTCATGCCTTGATCAGTATGACAGCCCCAGAAGGTGATGCTCGACATGGTGACTGTAGATTTTCTGATAGCTGAATGGAAAGATGTAGTTAGATAGGGCAGAAGAAATACCTGGCATTTCTTACATGATTGCTTTGAGCTTCACGAGCCTCGCCTGCAGCTGCTTGACAAGCAGCCTTTGTTTTCAGCATCTTCTGCAGCTGGAATTGCTCACCGATAGAGCTATTGGAAATGCCTTCAGTTAAACAATCGTAAAGAGGAGCACTGAGAACACCACCACTCCTGCGAGCTAACCACATCACCCACACAGCTACTACTGAGAGAGGCGGAAAATACTAAAGAAATCATGAAAATGGTACGTCTCTACTGAATCTGTTATCTTGCTTTCTATTCAAATAGTGCTAACATGATGAGTAAGAATAACACAGCAAAAGGTATGTGTATACGAAACCCTCAGCAGAGTAACCTCAAGATTCCTAACAACCAACGTACCTCCTGCCAAGCTGCTCTACATTGCGAATGTTGAACTTTTCGACGAGTGACTGATCCGTGCTTAAGCTTCACTGCATCGCCTTTGAATGAATTCTACAAACACCACATAGTGTAAGCATGTAAGCCAGGCACCCTTTCTAGCAGAACTATTGGCGTGCTTTTCCTGTCAAGCACTAGCTCTGTCTCTGCCAGACTGCGCTTGAGGCAGGCAGAGATGAAGCTAAAGCTCGACAGGAAAACGAAGGCACTAGCAATCTGGAAATTAAGGAGAGATGTGAAGAATGAATAGAGGGTGCATCTTTATACATACCTTCAGTGGCAATGTCGCTTTTCTGAATGCCTTGATTTTTTGCCAAGCACGTCTTCCCGGCCAGCAGATCTGCCAGATCTGTTATCGGGCTGCAGGTGAGACTTACCATTCGATCACATGGACGTGGGCTCCCGGGGCCTGGTTCAATTCAATGGGAGACTTGGTACACTCCAAGAGAGTCAGCAAAGTTGAAGGGATCTGTCTGGCAGGAGAAGTTCCATCATTCTGATCATGTTCAAGCACAAACTGGCTCTTTTGATTAAATTTCAAGTGGAACTTATTTCTTGAGTCTGAATGTAAGGTAGTGAGGTAATAATTTTCTTCTGGTTGGAGGACTTGGAAACAATTTACAACATCAGTACCCAACTTTATAGATTTCTTCAATGGGCCTCGACAAGCTTTTCCTTCTACGCAATGACATTGTCCTTATATTATCGTTCCTCCTCTAAAAGCATCCATATTCTGAATTCAATCATCTTCTAAAGGCTTTCACAAATGAAACTTTTGGAAAATTTCCGTTTATTACATGACAGAGATCATAACTTAGTATGGCCCAAGGGATAGGAAGCTTGAAACATAGCTTAAATAGTTGTCTAAAATATGCCTCACGTATAGAGGACTATAGGTAATGATCTCAAAGTTTCTAATAATAAGAGCCAAGAGGGGGTATCACTATAAGAAGCTTCGCATGATTTCAAATTCTTCACACCATTGCAAGGCTATTATATGTGGGTGACATTATCTTATTATCTAGGAGATTATTCACCATTTTTTATTTTTTTTGGTTCAAGGAGATTATGAAGTTGAAAGGTAAAAAAATTCCCTAGCATTATTAGAAGTTTCATCCATAATATCGTAATCCCTAAACACTCCGCATGTTGGAATCAACATTCTCGATGACAGGCAGAAGAGCCATAACTTCTTCATCCAAAATTTATCATGGAAGAATCACTTGAATTGGGTCCCAAATCATGTCTATTTAGTCAAAACAAGTTGCCTTTTTACTCATGTTTCAAATTTAACCACTAATTCTTCTTCATTGTGAAATTATAATGGTCAAAGTTGACCGAATACTTTCCCACTCTAAACTCAAAAACCATTTGAATTTTTAAATCTACAAAGACCAAGACATTTGACGCTTAGACTGACGGGGATCTTTGCTCATAAATGGTAAAATAAACTGATAAATATATGCAAAAACACTTTTTGAAGGTGTAATTTCATGCCCAACCTCAAATCCTCAAATAAAAAATTCCACCTCCAAAGAACCTTATCCTAAAATTAAATATGGATTTTGTGAAAGGATATAAACTGTAACTTGGTTCATGCCACGGCTAAGCAAGGAAAACTTGGAGTCAATAGGAATACTCCACCTTTTGGTTAAGAAGCCAAATTCTGTCACTTTGTCACCGGCCGTCAGGGTATCAACCTCCTACTGAAATTAACACTGAGCCTTGTTGCAGTAACTACTATTTTTTTTTTTTTAAATCCTCATCATGAGCCTTATTTAGGCATTTTTAACAGCAAAGTAATTATATAGTTAACCCCTAAAGGACCGGGGGTTTTGAGCTTTGCTCTTGTTATCTTGACTGGCTCTCATAACAACCTCAATTTCTCATTGGTGTGGGTTAATTTTGACGACCGGCACTGCTGATAGCAAAGAGACTTACATATCTTTCATTTGGAAAAACGATCGATGAAGTCGCCCACTTTTGAGGAAATGCCACCGTTGAGAAGATTGATGGAAATTGTTCAAGCAGGAGCTACTAACACCATATTCGCTTAATTGGGACTATTCCTTAAATTTGGGACTATTTTGGTTGTGTGTACGTAAAGGTTTTGGTGTTTTCGGGAGGAAAAAATCCAACTATCAAAGTCCGACGTCCATGTTTTCATTTGTAGATGCAGTCATAGGTTATGGAAGTTACGGGAGTTGGACATTTATGTACTTGAATCTGGTGACACAATTTTCCAAAAGAGGTCACTTTGGAAAGAATTGCCCAAAATTAAGAATGTTGTATCATGCTCTTCAATCTGCTCTACTGTGAAGTCCAAGCGTCCGTCATAAATTGTGTAATACATTTTTTTAAATTTTATTTTCCCCTCTTGTAGGGAGGTAAATTGTGTAACTACTTTAAGAAATTTGTGAATGTATTTCATGATTGGGCTTCTGCTAAGATATTATTTTCTTCATGTTTGTGACGTTCCATCTTAGATATACTGTGATAGTTTTAATTATATATACAGTGCGAGTTTGTATATAGTCTTTTTTTTTATTCTTTTTTTAAATTTTTTTTTTAAGTGTCGGCTCCTTGCTATTTCCAATATTTGGCAAATACAAAATTCAAATTCCAACAATCATTAGAATGAACACAATCATGCTATATCAATTTATGCATTCATTCTCGTCTGACCATATTCTTTTGACAAATGTACTTTCGATTATTATTTTCTTGCATTAACTTCATGTACCAATGTCACATTAGCAAATATATGTATTATTTGATTTCACTTATCGGCACTTGTAACCATAAACGCAACGATTTGTATGCACATCATCTGATAAATTCAGACACTATTGATGTTTCTACCATGTTCTCACTGCTAATCGTGGATTAAGTTTCGAGAGATAAATTTTATGATCCACTATTTATGATGAGTTGTTTTAGTTGTTTGTATTATTTTCCTATTCTGTAACAATGTTCATGTGTTTTTAAGAACATCGTAACGTAGTTTGTGTCCAAATTTAAAGAGTTTATCATAATTAGTATGATACACTGTATAATTTACACCAATCTTTTGTACTGCCTCTGAATGTTACGGTGTGAGTATATTCATAGAACATGAAGTACCAATTCACGGAATTGGATAGTTAATGGTAATTTGTATATTTAGAATGAATCGTTATAAAACTATTGCTTTTCCATGTACATATATTTTTTTATAAGTAGAGTTTTTCAGTACATAATGTAGTTAACAATGTAGTACAATCGCCTCCACGTTTAAACGTACTAATAAGTAACCATTCATATATTAAGCCTATTCACTATCTGACAAGCTAGCTACTTCGGGAGCATTTGGGGACGCTCTGATGCTAAGAGCTATTCTAGCTAAAGCTTGAAGAATGTGACGTTTTGGAACGGTCACACTTGTTGATCCTTCTCCAAGTTTTGGCTTCCACATTTGTTAATATAGAAATGACACTAGTCATTTGCTCCTCGTATGTCTCATCAATCTCCCATTTGAAATTTACCGCAGATTGTCCCAATTGTCATAAGGACATGACTCTTTCCTCGCCGTTTGCAAGGCTTGTACCCATTTGTACTTTTATCATCCTCTCATTCACATCACCGAATGTAAGTATTGGGTCCGAACGAGCTTCTCCTAGCCATATAGGTGCTTCATTTGTCTCTGTTCTTGGCGTACAAGCAATAGATATCCAGCCCGACAGTCTCGAGCTACCCGGAATGATGGTTTTGGTTTCAGGCTTCTTGGTCCGATATAGTGATCGTCCTCCGCAAATTCGTCTCGCAGCTGACCATTTGCATTGTATAATGTTTGTACCTCAAATGATTGTCTAGTTCGTGGCCAGAACCCCATGCAAAGTACATCCACCGCTTCCATTTCTGGTTCTTTCAATGCTTCATTCACTCTACTCCAGTACTCCACAACGTAGGCAAATTTTCGCGTATACTCTCCCGATTTGTCTGCATCACCTACTGTTTTCCAATGTTGTATGAAGCCTTTAATGCCTTTCACAATTTCGTCTTGCCCCTTCATACCACGAGATAACACTGCACGTGGGGTGCCCGGCGGCAACTTCGGCTTCCCTTCATTGTCTGCTTTCCATAACTTGATACCTTCTGCAGGGCGCCACTTCTCATCAGTACATCGCAGTTTATATTGCATCAGAGGCCATCCACTACCATCCCTGTAAAACCGAAATTGTCGCCCCTTGGAATGTCCGATGAGTTCGTCATCGCTTATATATCCATCAATGAAGGATTTAAAATCTGGAACTTCTTCGATGAGGGCAGGTACAAACGGTTCGTCATCTAAATCCATGTACGATTTCATCAAGAGGGGAATTGTTGGATAATCATTCTCCCGTAGTTTCATGCTCCAGCGTCCAAATGAAGCATCAACATCGTCATGAGTATGTCCAACCAATAAAAATGATACTTGAATTTCCTCAAAAATACCTTTGCCAACTAGCAGTGACCAAAAGCATTTGATATGTCGACTTTTGTTGTCTTTCCAACAATTGTCAAGCTGTACGTGTAAGATAGGAGGTAACGACCGGATCGAAGTTGCAGGCGTGAAAGGTTTTTTCAAAATGGATGTAACACATTGCTCTGAACCTCCAAGTATTGCTTCGTATAACTCGGTGGTACCTGCACCGAGAAATAAAGATTCTGGCTGTGCTGACTTTGGCGGGTTTTCGAGATCGCGGAGTAGCTTCGCAATAGACCCAATTGTTTGATTGCTATCTCTTTGGATACAAGTCCAAGGCATAGTGAGCGTATTTCTTGTCTCCGTGTCCGTGCGCCAACATTCTCACATTGAAATCGGAAGCTTCATAAGTCCATCCACCGCTTTGTTCTTTGCCGCAAAACATGGAGAAGCTGTTTTTGAATGGTCCACTTTGTCATGCATAATACACAACAGTTGTTCAGGACGATAGCATGATAAAGCTCGACTCAAATAGTAGTGCGCACGCGAGGCTTCTTGTTCTCGAAGGTGAAATGTGAGAAGTTGGTTCGCATGTTTGTACCCAGGGGAACCATGAGCATGGACATTACGCAAAGCAGTTAGTTCATCACACCTCCCACACCGCGCAAAATTATCACCTCTCGCCGCTTAACCTGGTACTCGAAAAGTGTTCTTTGCGAATCTTTATCAAGAATCGGATTGCGATATGGGTTTCTGACCACATTCTTTTTGTATCTGCAACCGTCTCCATTGTATTAGAATTATAATCCATCAATGTCTCATATTCAAACTTAGCATTTTCATCCAAGTAGAGAAATTTGGCATTATGAAGCTATTTGCCATTTGCCATAAAGGTACCAATTGTCCAATTCACTAATTGACTTACATCATCTATATTTCATGGTCCCAATATACTCAAACGATTTTTATAATAGAATCAAATATCGGAAAGTTTAAGTTCATCCTACATAATCCACACTTCTATTTTTTCATACACAACCTCACATAACCGTTATTTTCTAGCAACTTCATTAATCTCGGATAATGATGATACTTATGGAAACATACCTTATTAATGTCCTCTAGTATATTCTTCCACTTTGTACCGGTTGGAAGAATTCTCTGAACCACCTTATCACCTTTTGTTAACCCAGCTGTTTTAGTCCGTGTCTTGTGTGGCATCGACTCAGCTGTATTTGTCAATATCATTGACATTGTCTGCACTGCTTGAGCTGTGCTACTCGAAGTCTTCCGTCTACCCGACAATCCATGATATTGTGCACGGCACCCACTCGCTGCGTATGCACGATACCTATAGAAATCTGTTTTTGACACACCGTAGATCATACGCCATGCACCCATGCAGATGACCTTCCCTTCAACAACACATACTTTCTTTGATGTGTTCGGTATATAGTGGAAGTTTTTATGAACCGCCAATTTAATACTATCTTTCGACTTACTGTCTACGTGGTGCAACTCGTAGCGCAGTGTCTCAACAAGAGCTGGGCTAAGGCGAAGTTATGCATTCTCGCTTGCAAAGACGATTTTGTCAATGTATCTACAATCGACTTTTTGTCTATGAGAACATCCTTTCGCTTCTTGTTGGGAGGACGTGAAGTACTACGAATAGAGAAATACTGCCGACTTCCTCGACGATCGCCGAGGCGAGCTGCTCGAGCATCTAGACCTTTGTTGTATTTACGCTCATGATCGTATAGACTCACTCCTTCGTAAAGTACACGTCTTGTAGGCCATCGTTGAAGTGTATGAGGTGTTAATAATGTTTGCGTTGCAGCAACTTCACATACAACAACTCCCACATACTCCTTTCCGAGTTCTGTTCGACCGTTTATGGACTGCCACTCTTTTGAAAACTCAACATACGCATCCGCCACCACCAATCCCTTCTCGTCTATAAGGGATACTTCTTTTTTACACCAATCATCTCTACCAATCCCGATGCAAATGGGGATCGGCCTCTCTTCCTCGCCGATGTGATACACGGCATTAGCATCATCTGAATCTGACTGTTTCCCCTGCAATTCAGTCCAAAGATATTCTATAAGTGAACCGGTATAATAGTGCGGCTTTAGTTTATTATTCCTGACATTCCCCTAAGCACATTCTTATCATTTTCAGATCCAAATTTATATAGATAACGCTGGTAAATTTCAGAGATCCCAGTCCAAATATTGGATATTGTATTACATTTTCATTTAAACAAATATGGGTATACATTGACATTGAATGTGCATCATACATGAGGAATAAATGAACAATAATTATAGTACACAGTTGTACTTAAACATTTGAAAGTAGTCATATTCTTTGACTATAATCTCACAATGTCGCTTGCAGATGCATCACTCTCCATAATTGCCTGACTGATTCTGTACTGTTTATGCTCCACACCCACGTTCTCTGCACATTCTTCAACAACCAGCATCTACCTCATGATTCCAGAAAGCAATTTTTCTTAGTCCCGGACTTTCATGAATTCAGAGATCGTATGCATGACCGCTGTGTTCACAGTTGGAATCGTAAACTTGGAACTTCTATATGATCGCAGATTCAACTATTGTTTCAGTATACATAGTCTACAATTCTTGCATTATTAGAATGTGCCACTTCTAACAGCGTCCTATATATGAACATACTTAGTTTCCTTCATGATTACTTTTAACATGATTCGAAGTGTGCATTACATGCCCGGATGCAGTGGGCAATTGCCCACTGTCTCTGTTATGAGCCTTCCCAATGACACTAATCTTACTTAGTACTCGATAATGCAATAATGGAATGATGATAATCATGATTGCTCAAGTAAATTTCTTCAGAACTCATAAGTCCTGATAACGCGCATCCTATTATTAAGGCAAAGATGTTGTTGCACCTGTGCATAAAAAAAGTCTGGGAAGGCAGTAAGGGTTGGTCGTAAACCGCTCCCGATTCCTCCACTGCGCCCGCCGTAGAGAAGAACCTGCCAAGCTTTGATGAGTACACTTACTATTTAGTGCGTAGTAAGTAAAGTAACCCAATAATGAATTTAGAGGAGGAATAAGTATGCCAATCCACTTTTGTGCATACATGGGTAGTTCTTCCAGTGGGCCACTGCCTACTGGAACTTTACTCCGCTTTTCATTGCAACCTCTACCATTTTCTACACTACGTACTCGACAACCTCTACCATTCTCTACACTAATCATATTGAACAACCTTACTGGCATTCTCAAAAGGGGCCACATGTAACACCTCTACGTGCATCGATACGGTTTTCTTCACATAGTACACCTAAATTAAGTTCTCAAATATGCATTACTGTCACTTGTTACGGATCCAGTGGGCAATTGCCCACTGGTTGTAAGGTAGGTATTGGCACCCTACTTTAACTTCTTCGAAACTCGACGCTTTTACTTAATCTCAGTACTAGACTTCTGTAATTCAACATCAGTGATTGCTCGTCAATCGTTCTCATTTATACTTCTATGTTTTTACAAGATTAATTATAACTTAGAGGTTATTAGTAAAAGCATACATAACCTATTATGATGAATTAAAGCAGACAACCCACCTCTGGAAACGCTGAGGATGCAGCAAGTGTCAGTTCTAATCCGCTCTCCGATATCTTCACAACGCCCGATGTTAACTTCCGAAGGCATGATTATTACACTATGAATGTCGTTCCTAAGTACTATACTACAAGATTAATGAATAACAATACTGATACATTGGAAGTGAAGTCTCTTTTCAATCATTCTCTTCTATACTACTTATTCTTAACTAGAATAGTTACTCTGTCTAGTGTAGTAGTAATTTTTCATGTCTACTAATTTCATATCCCTGTGAGAACTACTAATAAGTAATCCTGGTATGTGTGCGACCTACTGATGCAATCCAGTGGGCAATTGCCCACTGGGTGCAATCTAGTGGGCCATTGTCCGGATTCCAGGCCTGTCTACTCGGAATTTCTAATCCCTGGCATGTCTTCTCCTAATTTCTAATCCCTTGCATGTCTACTCATTTCTAATCCCTTCCATGTATACTGATTTCTAATCCCTCGCATGTCTTCATCTGATTTCTAATCCCTCGCATGTCTTCTCCTGATTTCTAATCCCTCGCATATCCACTGATTTCTAATCCCTCGCATGTCTACTCCTGATTTCTAATCCCTCGCATGTCTACTCCTGATTTCTAATCCCTCGCATGTCTACTCCTGATTTCTAATCCCTCGCATGTCTACTCCCGATTTCTAATCTCTCGCATGTCTACTCCTGATTTCTAATCCCTCGCATGCTCCTGATTTCTAATCCCTCGCATGTCTACTCCTGATTTCTAATCCCTCGCATGTCTACTCCTGATTTCTAATCCCTCGCTGTCTTCCTAATTTCAAATTAGTGGCATGTTTACTCAATTCTAATCCCTTGCATGTCCTAATTTCTAATCAGTGGCATGTCTCCTCCTAATTCCTAATCAGTGGCATGTCTCCTCCTAATTCCTAATCAGTGCCATGTCTACTCCTTATTTCTATTCCCTTCCATGTCTCCTAATTCCTAATCCCTAGCATGTCTTCTAATTTCTAATCAGTGGCATGAATGTCTAATCCTAATTCTTTATCCCTGGCATGTCTCCTAATTTCTAATCAGTGGCATGTGTACTCCTAATATCTAATCATTGGCATGTCTACTCCAAAATTGTAATCCCTGTCAAGTGCTTCTAAATTTTCGTGGAACAAGATTGAGAATTGTTGATAAGAAATTAAGCAGGATTCTCTCATAGCAAAGTAATAGCATACATTGCAGAACATCGGCGACTTCGAAAATCGCTTTGGACATGTCATCGCATCTCAAACCTTGGCTGCCCGGGCAGTCCAAGAATTGGAAATGCGATTCCCAGTGGGCAATTGCCCACTGGACGGAGGAAACATTCTACTCAATTATAAGAATATTCGGCCCTGACGTATACGTACTCGATACAAACTATGCTATACAGCGTCCACTGTAAATTGAAATACATGAAATACTTCACCTTAATACACATTTTCGTAATGAAAATTCAGGGAATAAATAAGACAACATAATATATTAACTAAATTATTTATACGACCAACAAGAGGTACATGAATTCTGCGATCTTTAACTTACTGATATAGTAGAGAACATCAACTCATAACCAAATGACGTATTAACGTACAACAATGACAAACTAGGCAGTCCCTTCCCACTCAGCGCAGAAACAATGTGTAAAGCTGGTATGAGTGGAAAACCATGGCAAAATTGGTGTTCAAAAACGAGAGATCGAAACCTAATTCGATGTTTATGCACTGTAATTGCATTTGAACTCAAAATCTACCCGGCTGAAACTACCAAATCCATTTGGTAGGCAAAGTGGAGTCATTCAATGTACACATTACATACCTACGATGGAATGCGCTGAAGCTGAAATCGATGATCACATGCGCCGAAGCTCGAAATCAATGTTCATGAACGCCCAAGCTGGAATTCGATGTTCACATGCGCCCTATTTGGAGGACAATCATCCTCTCGACAAATACTACGAGTGCACTGTTGTGATCGCGTCTACCGTTGTGCCTCCAAGCTTGTCCTGCCTAGAATGAAATCAATGCTGCAGGTGCAATCATCTTCAACTTCCTGCGACTGAAACAGCAATGGAGAGAAGTCCTTTGCGTAGAAGGACGACAAAGGTCGGAGAGAGGAGGAGGAGCAGGGCGCAAAGTGCGGCGACGAGAGGCGTCGGAGAGAGGAGGAGGAAGCGGCCCGGATCGCGGCGACGGACATCGGAGAGAGGAGCTGCGAAAAGAGGAGGAGAAGCGCAAAATCGGGGCGCGACAGGGGAAGCCGTCATGCGTTGTGAGCCGCCACTTTTTGTGTGCTCGACGCGGGCTTTGCTACATTAAATAGCAGTACATGCATTAATGCCCATTCAAAGTTACTACACCCATAAACAAACTTTTCATGCAATATTTCAAACATTGCTTGTTCAATGAAAGAATCCATGGCAATGAAAGAATCCATGGCAGTTGTAGATTTAGAATACTTTCAAACTCGCAAAAATTTTCCCATTCAAACGAATATGGCGATAATAAGAATTATAAACAAATGTCGTAACCCATTTTCACATGTACATATCTATAGAGGTTGATAAAATGAACGCTAAATTAACATAGAACACTACTACATTTACTTTCGTATAATAAATTTTGTAAATTTTAATGATTGGTAATGATAAATGTGTTGCCTACCTCAATAAGTTGCAATAGAAAATGTCCTAAATTTAAATCAAGTAAATTACCCCTCATTTTACAAAATCTATAACACTTGATGTTTCCTATTTAAGTAAAAGGTCAAGTTGTTGCAAGTGAAAGAAATTACCATATTAATGTACAATTTTTAGTCATCCTAACTTACTACTTTGGTGAAGTACTGTCTTGAGTTGACGTAGTTCAACATTTGTAATCATTTCGTTAATGCTAAATTGATGTAAAGTATTATGTAATGTATCCCTAAATTTTTAGTATTGAAGCTGCATTCCGTCGACGAGGTACTCGAACATGGTTTTATACCAAAAAAATAATTAAAGGATATGGTCGGCGTCGTCGTCTTCTTCCTTTGTTTCTTTGCCTAAACGTTTCCAGATAAAGGTTATGTGTCCTTTTATATAACCATTTAAACACGTCTAATGAAATTACAAAATAATAAATAATAAAACATGAGCTTTTGCGATCTCATACCCAATCACAAATGAATATAATTCTAAGTATCCGCATTAGACATTGAAATTTCTTTCTACATAGCCATTCAAACAATTATGAAATAAACTAGAAACATAAAAAAGAGTACATGATCTTTTACATTCTTAAACCCATTCACAAAAAAAAATCATAATTTAAGTAGGTAGGGACAAAAGATTATTTGAGTAGGCTGGTTCGACATTGGAATCTCAATAAAATATCCTTAGAAGCGTTTCGCTAAGAATAATAATAAGAATTATAAATGATAAATGCTCCCTGGGTTATCATTATGCTAGTTTTTCTATAGACACAATTGCTGAACCTCTAAAGGCCTTTAAAAATGAAAATGGCATATTCCTATTTTTGAAAGCGTAGAAGAAGGCTCTAAATTTGGTATTTTGGCTTGTAATTTGGTGTGCATGTGGTAATATATACATACTATATGTGGTAAAAATTGGGCAACTAGATTGAAATTTTATAATTTCATTATGAAGATTTTTATTTTCAAGCTCACCTACGGCAACGATAAGAACACATTAGAAGAAAAAAATAAAATTAAAAAATAATTAAAAAAGAAATAAAAAATATATTTATATATATATGTGTGTTTTTTTTAATTAATTTTTTGGAAATATGTTTATAATAATACTGATATTCTTATTGTCGTGAGTTACCAGACCGAGAAGACCAAAAATAGCCCAATTTTACTTATACAACCTAGCAAAATGGTCCACCTTCCGGGTAACGTTCCACGGAGATTCTGTGAAGTGTGAAGACAAGACGAAATCCGGATTGATCACTGAGTCAACGCTACAACGACCAACACGTTCTAGTACACCGGATCAGGGAACGCAAGAGTTTAGACTTGACTGGTTCCTTAACCCAAAACCCCAGGGTGACCGGTTAATTCTGGTCTGGTTGCTTCCCTCAAATCGATTATTATTTTGACCGGTTAGGGCATGTTAGTGAGTGATGATTTAATTTAACCTCCGTGAATCCTCGGAGGGGTTCTCCCTGCAAGTTTTTAGCAGAGCCCGGAAGGGGCACTCTCCTCCGGTTGATTAGGGTGACTGGAGTTTCACCTATACTCGTATCCTTCTCTCTTTCTCTCTACCCGGGGTTCCTCCCTTACAACTACCGCTACCGCTTAAGGGATTTGCTTAAACGATAGGTCACACCGGTAGCTGTCCGGTTCTCTCCTTCTCTCTGGGCAACACAACTTGTGATCCGGTCTGCAGTGAGTAGCATCCCACTACTCGGCCCACGAGGTTCCTAATACGCACACCGGGGGTTAGCTGGCATCCGGGATTACGTGCAACTCCCGTCGTGGACTTCCCTCACCCGAATATCCCATCTGGGGGGTGGTTATGCAGGGTGGCTTTACTCGCCAATCCCAACGCCTCTGTCCAATCCGGTTGGAGTCACAACCTCCCTTTGGCCCTCGCTAAAACACTTCCAAGACGCTCGGACTCCTCTCACTGGGACCTCTTACTGACGGCGTCACTCCTCCGGCTATCCCTCTCTCGGATATCTCAGATTCGTAACTACCAGACCAACAAGGGACTTCCTGTACCCACAACCGGTTTTCAAAGCCTTACTTCACACACAAGACCAAGCAAATCACTCACACAGCAAGGACGCAAGGTTTCAGATGCAAAATTGAACCTTTACTCACAGGGGTGGATCGCAGAAAAGACCCGAAGGATTCCGCAGAGTCTTCGGTAAGTACAGAAGGTTCCAGATTTCCCGGAAAACCCTATCAGATCCGGAATTCCCGGGCCTCCGAGATTCCCGGGTAAGTGGCCAAAAAGGCACCTACTATTCCTATTCATTCTAACCTAACTAATTACTAACCAACATCTTCCTCCGGCGGCGTGGGGTGGCTCGAGGTGTCTGGCGGCGGGGTCTGACTCCTGGATTTCTTCCGGGTGTGGCTGTAAAAACTCCAGGTTTACTGCGTTCTCCGGCTCTTCCACCTATTCCGGAGTGCCTTCAGTTTCGATGGAGGGGGCACGGGTTGGACTTCCACTTCTTCCTGAGGGACCTCGGGCTCCTCCTGCTGTTCCTGAGGGGCCACGAGTTCGTCCTGCTGGCCTTGTTTGCCCGGACCTCCCACCTTGTTGACTTGGGCCTCCGGGTGAGCTACTACCTCCTCGACCTGCTCGGGGGGTCCTGAAATTTGTAGGTCGCCCTCCAATGGCGAGGTCCCCAGTTGTCCGTCTTCCCCCTCAGGGGGTGCGTCACGTACATCTTGGGGAAGCGGTGGGTGGCGGTCTCCTCGATGATGGCCTGGTCCGCCAAATCCCACGGGGCATCGTACAGCCCGGCGCACCCCATCCGGAGGAGGTCCTCCCTCAGCTCCGCTTGGTGCAGTGGCAGCTCGGGCACCTGCGGCTTCACCGACTTGAGGGGGATCGGCATCCCCGGTCGCCACGGGACCACCTCCCTCCTCTTCGGCATCGCTCCGGTTCTACTCTCCTGTAGCTGCCCGGAAATATCCTCTCCCTGCTTTCCCGGACTGACTCCGGTAGAAACCCTACTTCCCGAAACCCTAACCTCTCCAAACCCTGCTTTTCCAACTCTCTCGGATTGCTGAGCTCTCAAAACTGCTCGATCTCTCAAAATGCGCGGATTGGAATGACTGAGAATGGAGGCGGCGGCTCCTAATAACAACAAACCGGAGTTCTCCTTCCGAGACATCATCACCCAGCGCTCGAGACGTACACCGGGAATTACCCCGGTCATCATTGAGCCGCCGGTGGTTATGTCGGGCGCCCGCGAGTTTTCCGGCCCTTTCTCCGGGTCGACCGGCAGCCCCGGTCATCAATCCGGTAGGAGAACCGGCCCATCCGGGCATCTCAGGGTATCAACCAGATATCAACAAGGGTATCCGGTAGGCTCTAAAATCCCCTAAGGTTAGCCGGAAGGATCCTAACACAAAACTACTATCTACGAACCGGTTTAAGCAGACCGATTTTTATTTCTACTTGCTAAAATTACCCTTTTACTCCTAATTAAGTGCTAAAAACAAAAATATTGGAGAACAGGGTTCGACACTTATCGTCAAGAATTCTAAGTTGAAAGTTTTACCAATTTTACAAGGGCAGCCTTCAAAAATTACAAGATCAAGCTTCAAAGTTTTCAGTACTTTACATTTTCTCTGTTTCAACATTTTCTGGAAATATATTTTTAACCAAATCAATACCCAAATTCCAAATAAACCCTTCTAAAAGACTTTACTAATTTTACAAGGGCAACCCTAGAATTTCTCAATAAAATGTTTGCTCAAAAATCAAAAACTCATAAAGGCACCTAACCACCCTTTAGATTTTCCTAAAACCAGGTAGGGTTATAGGGTCGCTATGTTGTACAGAGTTTTTAGGGTTTTTATAGCTTAGGGTTTTGAGGGTTTAGGGTCTAAGGTTCATGACATATTTTGATGTATTACTTAACCCTTAACCGTCCGTCTGTTTTTTGGAGCTTGAAAGTAGAAAATTGCAATTTTCTTCCACTATGCACTCTTGGGGGTATGATCCAATTTCTTTAACTAATTTTAAATTTTCAACCCTAAGATCTTGTGGCCAACCCTATTTGAAAGTGCTGATCTTAATTTTAACCCCTAAAAATCCAGGTGTTTCCTCGACCTCCAAAACCAAGAACTGCCATTTTTCACCTTCGTTGAGAAATGGGAAAATGGAGAATTTTTTTTCTGATTTTAGAGTTTCAACCGTAAGATCTTGTACCTAACTTGTATACAAAGGACCGGTCAAAATTTCAACCGTTGGATGTTTTTCATTTCTGAGATCGTAACAATCAAAGTTCGACCAACACTTTTTTCTGCCGCTGCGTGAGAGGCATTGTCTAAATGGTGCCAAGCGCAACTTGATGATTTTTACTCCAAACATTTTTCCCTCATTTTTTTTCCATGTACGGAATCAAGTTGTGTACGCTAATGGAAAATTTTAGAGACCAACTCCACTTTTTGACCTTACTGTAAATCATTTTATGAAATAAGGTCTAAAAACAACCATATAGTAAAACAAGCAGCACATATGATATATTTAGTTTGAGAAAAATATGGACGGCGAATAGGTGCTTTTATGAGAATGTTAATGTCAAAAATGAAAAATCTTCCGGGAAAATCCAAAATCTCGAATTTGGGCAATTTTTGAAAGAAAAAGTTGTAAAACTACTAGAAATTGTGAAGATTGTTTTTAAAAGTTTTGGACGCTGCCCTTTTAAAATTGATAAACTTTTTAACCTCGGATACTTTGGAATTTGAAAAGTAATTTGGTAATGAATATATTCCCCAAAAATATACCCAAAAAATTAAATTAAGTTAAACTGCCCGTATTGGACTTCAGACCTAAAATTTCTAGATGAAGTTTATAAAATTAAAATTTGGCTTCGCAAATTTTACCACATACACATCACAACATGGGAAGCATCTAGTAAAAATCTTAGGCAATAATATCAATTTAATTCCTTAAATTGAGCCGCACGAAATCCCAAAAAACCAAATCGGTTTTCCTGGATTTTTAGGGGTTAACTGTTAGATCTCATCCATTGGTGAGATCATAACGTTTAAAGTTATAGTGCTTGGTGTCCCTCTATGTATCCTTCTATCTACTTCTATATACCTATTCTTGCAAATAAGGGCAGGAAAAAAATTTAATATGATCGAACTAGGCTCATGAATCTATATATACAAGCCGTCAAAATCATTTGGTGACTTCTTCTCTATTTCTTTTACCTATAAAGTTATCGATCTAATCTTTAAATTTGTAATGCTTCCAAGCCTGCATTTAAAACATTGAGCTTCACCATGAGGGCAACTCCATATTGCTTGTACTTTGTACTTTTACTAGTACCGTGGTATATTTTTGAAGCATCAAAAGATGTTAAAGTCCCACGGGTTGGACGGAAAAATAATCCATACTCTTTACGACAAAATTGTGCTCGTTTAATATGAGAATCATCTTCAATCTCTACAGAATATATTGAATTCAATTAGAACACTAGAGACTAATAAATGCAACAATTTAATAAAAACTTTTCGTATAACATGCAAATAAATACTTTTATACTAGTTTAAAAATATAAAAATAAATCTTGTAATAAAAAATTACCTTCATGAACCCAAAAAATGCATCTAGAACTTTCCCCTATGTATTATCTATATGGTTAGGTGACCAATAGTTCTGTGTCACACTCATTGTTGTAAATGGAGTAATTCCAAATTTACCCCAAGCTGTTCCTAACTTTTTAGGAACTAAATATTGCAAACTTTTTATCCAAGATGACATTTTTAAGTTCAACACCTCATATACTATGTTAATTGTTCGGGCTGCAAGTGAATTCAAATCTCTAGCTGAAATTGGCATACTTTTTTCAGTCCCTTTTCTATAAGTTTGTGTATATATACCAAATCCTGTTGGTGTACTAAGTCTCCATCCAAAGACAACCATATCTCCACCACTCTTTTCTTTACCCCTTTTTACTATTCCTCTTGCATCGTATAGTTTCCTACATTCTGTAGTCAATATGTCAATTTCTTCATTGGAGAAAAAAGAAATAAAAATTATTGCTACTACCTTTTCATTTTCAACATCATTAGAGCTTGTAATACTCTCACTATCAACAACCTTTCCAACATGTTTTTTGGACATATAATGAAACTCAAGTTGTGCTTGAGTTTTCATTATTTTGTCACATTCCTTACAGTTATAGGACTCCATACTAAATGATAGATAGATAGATAAGAACTCTAATCCTCAAATAAAATATAACAATTTTATATAACCAAAGAACTCATAACAAAAAATAGTCTCTACTTTCTTATCCACGAGTCTATATATCCACCTAAAAGTCTTTCTCTAGTCTTTTACTTTCCTATTTCTAAAAATAAATCTTATCAATAGATCAATTAGAGAAATCTTACTCTTCCTATATTTAAACTATTTATATTTAAAGTACGATGTGTATATTTATCTATATACTATGTATTAATAAAATGGGGTATGGATATTTATGTATTTACTATCTATTTTCAAAGTGGAATATGTATATTAAGGTATTTATTATATATAATATATATCATCATTGTATTGTATAATGGTTGTATATATAATATATATGTTATTTACTATATATATGTATAGTATGTATATTTATCTATTTACTATTTGATTTAAAGTTCTAGCACACAAAGTAGGAATCATTTGCTGTAATTCTAAATATGTTTTTAGCAAAAACCGCTATTTATGTCGAGTGACTTTACCTCTGAATATGTTTTTATTAAAAACCGCTATTTATGTAGAGCTTTAATCTTCATAGAGTGTACAACATTGTTGCATCTAAGTTCTTTACTTCTCAATTTAATAGTACCATTTCTTTTGATTGTATGAATGAAAACAATCATCCTTACACAATTACAGCATAATACTTTACGTGAACGATAGCCTGTTCAAGGGAATTGAATACCTTCAGAAATTATTTTTTGGTACTTGAGGAAGGAATAACTCCGTCTATCTTTAATCTTATTCAATGTAATTCATGAATAAACTCAGTTCCTCTTGCAAACAATGACGAATCTAGTTACTATGCTTGTCAAAAGTTAAGAGCTTCAGATTGAATGATGGCCTCCATTTCTGAATCATGGTACGGTTAGTATTAAACAACGTACTTGTTTTTTGAAGGCACTTTTGTCTAAGCCTTTGCAAACAAAATAGGAAATAGGAGAGCATTTTCAATGTCAATTGAGACTTCAGAACTGCATCTCACAGGATTATCTTTTTAAACTAGAAGCTTAAAAAAACATTCATTGAAAGCGGGCTTCGATAACTAAGCTTCACAGTAAACTAAATACGTACTTCGTTGTCATTTTGTCTCCCAGAAACCTGCATTCATTGTCGTAAGCTGATATAATTCATGATAGAATTTGGCAATTCTAATTGTGGACGTGAGGAAAAACTTGAGGTTGTCGTTTCAGGCACATCACGCCTTTGATATGAAACAAAAATTAACGAATCGTACTGCTTAGTATATTTTGATTTAAAGTTTTTTTTTTTTTTTTTTTTTTTTCCGATAGAGGATTATCATATATGGTATACTTATTGTAACTTGAAGTTATTTTATTCTAGTACATGATAAAAATCCCGCCAAAATATATTTAAACTTAGAAGCTTTGAAAATAGAACAAAATTTGTTTTTTATTTCTTGTTCTTCCTGAGTTCTGTTTTTTGTACATGCTTATATGGTTTTAAGGCTTCATCTCATTGTTATGAGTTTCCTAAAACCAAGTAGTCTTTACGTGCCATATATTATTTCCATATAGCGACCTTTGTATTTAAATTTCCGCATACTTCTATGTGACTAATAAAGCTCATTACTTCCGTTTTATAAGTTGCAAATTTGATAAAAATTTGCATAGAAATGTTCATAATGCATCTAAGAACAAGACTAAGAAGAGCCTCCATTCAAATAAGAGCCTCCACGGGTTTTATGGGCTCGCAAAAAACTAAAGATAAAATTTGCAAGAAGAGAAAAAAATTTGAGTTTCAACTTTGAATATTAGGTTCCAACAATTGGTAAGAAATTGGTACACACATACAGTGACGAACTAAACCGAGTACATTTCTAACTCACTTCAATTCAAAAAATCATACCATAAGTGTAAGTGGGCAGAACTCAAAAGTGTCCAAATCAAAGTTGTAGTACATAATGTATCACACAATGATAAAAAGTTTGAAGTGGAGTTGAATTGTGGTTTGGAAGATATTGAAAGTCAAAGTAGAGTATGTCTTATACTCAGTTTTGTTCAAGATTGGTAAAACATCTTTCAAAATTTACACAATTTGGAATGAAGCCAAACTTTTTTGGTGTTGCCTCTATGGTAATGTTAACCATCATCTTGAACATGTATATGCCTTTCATCAATGGAAATCAACCTTTGTGCACTTGAGATAAATCTCAAACTGTGGAAAAATACATGTTTTTTGTGAGAATGACATTTAATAATCCTTTGTAGAATTGATAGCATGGGATATTTGTGGACATCACGAGTGACTCACATGAAACAGTATTGGCCATTATTGCATATATTTAATTTTGTATTTGAAATTTTTAGTATTTAATAAAAATCCTTTCTAAGCTTGATTATCAATATTGGAATGATGTGATGCTTTTGTATTTGACCTTATTAATGTTACAACTTACAATAGTAATCAATGGAAGCTTTCTATCCACCACTTTCATTTCACTTACTTGCATTTTGATGAAGTCGTATCATAAAATACTCAATGCTCCATTTTACCTCTTCTTTTATTTTAATACCAAAAATAGTTTTAACCCCTAACTCTCCTTGTTGCAAAACGGTCTAAGTCACAAAATGTGACCTTCCTTTGGATTAAGCTCAAACAATATCAATCCAAGCATTCTTTAAAAGATTCAACCGTAAGATCTCAAAGTTCACTTGACATTCTTCTCACATACCAAATTTGAACCGTTCATTATTCCTCATTTGTAAGATTATAATGGTCAAAGTTGGCTGATTTTTTCTCCTGCGGGAACCTCCAAACCCGATTCGGGTTTTAAGGGTTAAGATGCATTCTTGGTGTATATATGTTCAATATGAAGAAAAACATTAGTTAGTACTGAAATTGCATTTTAAAACTATTTTTGGTATTAAAATAAAAGAAGAGGCAAGATGGAGCATTCAGTATTTTATTACATGGGTTGAAGCAGGTACCCGACGGGTATAAGGCGGTTATATAATGGGGCGGTTATCAGCTTGTCAAGAGGGGGCGGTTATCAGCTTGTGAAGAGAGGGCGGTTATCAGCTTCTCAAAAGGGGGGCGGTTATCAGCATCTCAGGAGGGTGGCGGATATCCGGCTCGCGGGTATGTGTTCTCGAGGGTCTCGCCGGGTAAGGCTTTTATGACTTTGGCGGCGCATCCTCCCTTCCCGCTCACTTTCTCTCCCCCCGCGTCTCTCTCCAGCTTTTTTTTGCGTTTCTGATCGACCTCTCTTGCTGCGCGGCCGTACCTTGCTTGTTTTTTTTTTCGCGGCCTCTCTTCTTGGGAACTTTCTCCACCTCGCGTTCGTCACCTTCTTTTCTTCTTCCTCTACCGCGCTACATTTCTGTGCTTTTCACTACGGCGCTGCAATTCTGTAGTTTTCGCTGCAGCAGTAAGGGTGTAGGGTTTAGTGTAGTTTGTGAAGCGCGGCTTCGAGACTTGTGTGGCACGTTGGAGGCGCGCAGAAGCAAGGTTTTAGCAAGCGCGAGGCGCGCAGAAGCAAGGTTTTAGCAAGCGCGAGGCGCGTAGGCGCAACGTTGTGGCAACCGGGAGATCGAGCTTTTGGGAAGGGCGACTTCCAGCATTATTTGGCACGTTCGGGTATTGGCAAGCGAGAGCTGCGAGGTGCGCACACGCAAAGCTTCAGGCCGTGGCAGCCACCAGTCCCTTGAAGGTTCGAATCAAAACCCTAATCCCTCCTGTGCTACACATTCTTGCAAAACTGCTTTGAGTTTGGAGCTCCGATTCGGCGTGCAAAAGCGGGCAGCACTGCTTTTAGGTTGGACCTGCAATTCGGCGTGCAAAAGCGCAGCAGTGTTACTGTGTCCGGACTCTAGATTTTAGTACAGCTTGTCAAAACAACTTTCTGCGTGTTCTGTGTTGCAGCCTTGAGCATGTTGCAGCCTTGAGCCTTGACCATGTTGTAGCCTTGAGCATTTTTGCTGTACTGTCAATGACAAGTTGTGAATCGCTGATTCCTGGATGGGATTTGTTCTGCATTCGTAGCATCATGTAGATGTTTATTTGTTGACACTTCCAACTTTTCATGTGCAGAAATCTAGCACCATCGAGTAGGACTTTTACTAGCAGCACTTGGATCCGAGTTTCGTGGACATCTTCGACCACTCTGTCAGCTGTAAGTATTTACAATATTGCATTCCTTGTAAACGCTCGCTCTAATTCCCAGGTTTGTATAATGTTTTTATTATCTTAATGCCGTAATTAGCATTTTAGAAACTGTGTATAAGGATTAAGTAATGCATGTATTTGTATTTACAGTCTACAGTGTACAGCAGAGTTTGTATCGAATATGTATACTGTATGTGCGAATATTCCTAAACTACAATGAAAATTCCATCGGACCAGTGGGCAATTGCCCACTCGGGAAACGCATTTGTCATTTTGCTTCTGCCCGGGCAGCAAAGGATTTAGCAGCAGTGGACATGTCCACAGCAGTTTTCCGAAACTGCCCGACGTTTTGCAATGTATGTCGAGTCGCTGAGAAACACAGAAAGAAGAATCAGAAGTTTAGTGTCGAGTCATATGCAGTTTACACTTCCAGTTCTTTTGTAATCATGTCTTATTGGCAGGTTTAATAACAGCCGCTGTGAAGAATTCGAGTGCGGATTACAACAGACTACTTCTGCATCCTGAGCGGTTCGACTTCAAGGTGCGTCTACTTTAGCTCTTGATTATAATTAGGCTTGCTATTACTAATGTAACCTCTGAGTTACTAATCTTGTACAAAACTAGTAGTATACTAGATGCAAAGGATTAAATTACGGATTGAAGATGTTTTAGAGAAGTCCTGGAAGAATGAGGGATATCGTCAAGTTTAGAAATTAATTCTAAGCTTGTAGTCAATTCAATCAAGTTAATCATACTTGTAAGAACTATCTTGCATAACCGTGTGAAACCTGGACCATAATTATATGTGAACGAAAACGAGTTTCCTTGCAGAAAGTAGGCGATTGCCCACTGAAAGGTACATATCCCGTTAGGTCCTGCTTTCATGTTTTAAATATCATTCACTGTCCTTGGGCAATCTTCATGTGAGCTATTGCCATTAAAAACCGAACTGTCTGGATCCATATACAAAGGAATAGAACATCAATTATCAAGCCTAGGAAGTCCTACCCAATAATAAACAAGCGATAAACTGCGTTGTAGTTTTGAAAATGTTTGAAGAGTAACAGTGGTGTCGATGCCGTTTCCGGCCAGCAGTCAATTGACCAGTGGGCCAACGTATTTCACATAATTCATTCTTGTTACCAGGCTGTGTCATGAAAGGAAATTATTACTACGAGTTGATATATGCCTATTTTAATCACTTCTGTATGCACCTGGGAATTCACTTTCAATTAGAGAAGTACATAGAACAAGAAGCTGCGTCCAGTGGGCAATTGCCCAGTGGAACTTGCGACATTGTTAGTGACTTTCAGCATTTCTTTTATATTGTATACGTACCGTGATGTAGATGTTAATTTGTTGACACTTCCAACTTTTCATGTGCAGAAATCTAGCACCATCAAGTAGGACTTTTACCAGCAGAACTTGGATCCGAGTTTCATTGACATCTTCGACCAGTCTGTCAGCTGTAAGTATTACCAGTATTGTTTCTTTTAAACGCTCCTTCAAATTCCCAGGTTTGTAGAATGTTTTATCTTAATGCCGTAATTAGCATTTAAGAAATTGCGTATAATGATTTAAGTGCTGGACACGTCCTAACTTCACTGGTCCTAACTTCCTGTTAGGGAAGTAGATTAATTAACAGCCAGGAATTAAATTCTTGTTAGAGGAGATAGTACAAGAAACTGCACCCAGTGGGCAATTGCCCACTGGAACTTGGGACATTGTTAGTGTTGTAACCTATGTGCGAAAATTCCTATTCTGGAATTGAAATTCCATCAGACCAGTGGGCAATTGCCCACTGGTCCGAACTTCTTGTTAGTGAAGTAGTTTCATTAACAGCTGGGACTTTACTTTTTGTACGTAAGTAGATTGTACGTCAAGAAACTGATCCCAGTGGGCAATTGCCAACTGGAACTTGCGACATTGTTAGTCTACTTTATGTGCGAATATTTTTATACCGGAATGAAAATTCTATCAGACCAGTGGGCAATTGCCCACTGGTCATAACTTCTTGTTTGGGAAGTAAATTAATTAACAGCTGGAAATTAACTTTTTGTTAGAAGTAGATAGGACAAGATATTGCACCCAGTGGGCAATTGCCCACTGGAACTTGCGACATTGTTAGTGACTTCAAGCATTTCTGTAACAGGGGATGAAGAAGTGAAAGGAGACGGAGAGGGTGCCTGACATTCCCTACACAGGTGCCCTCAAGAAGTTGTTCGATGTAGTTAGAGATGTGAATGTCCGTGGAGATTGCAATGTGGGCAAGAAGTACCAACTGAAGCAGGCTTTAGCCACTCGGCAATGGTCGATGGAGCTGCAGAAGATGCCCAAGGACAGTGGGTACTGTCTACGAGTTGTGGTGAACAGCATGCTGCCTCCCAGTACTGAAGTGGCGTATACGACAATGGCTTCCGTTACTGTGACGGATGTAAAGGTGCATGGCGACAACCTCATTGTATGGCTGGTCAATGCATCTGGTAGCGTTGCCAACCTCTATTTCTTCAAAGAAGACAAGTTTGAGCCGCGGCCACTTTTGGACAGCCTTCTAGTCCACGGCGAGGGAATATCCGAGTTTCACCGCGGTCCAATTCTACCCCAGGACGAAACGCGGGCTTTAACTCAGTCAGCATTACAGAGGAAGAGGACACTAGAAGCATTGCTGAGAAGAATTGCTGAAATCAACAAGGCGGTAATCCTGAAAGCCACTGCTGAAGCCACACCCCGAAGTCGAAAAAGGCCCTCTGCACCAACGATTGCTTGTCCTCCAGCAGGCAGCCGCGAGAAGAAGGGCAAACAAAAGAGAATAGATGAGGAGCAAGAAGCAGAGGCGGTACCAAGCATTGTCGTTGTCGACAGTCCAGTTGTGGGCAGCGGTCTACAAGGAGAAGTGGCGATGGAGGATGCTGAAGAAGAAGTCCGTGAAGATACGACCAAGCCTTTTAGTGTCGAAGGAGATGATACGCTCGGTGGTCAATTGCCCACTGAGAATAGTGAGGAAGAGGAGGTAGAGGAGGTTGTCTCAGCTAAACATTCCAAAGGCCAGAAGAAAGCAACTCCGAAAACCAAGAGGAAGTGGACCGGACCTAGGGACATGAAGTCCGAGAAGCAGGTTCGGGAAGAAAGCGGTTCATCAGTGGAGGTACAAGAGGAGGCTAAACCGAAGAAGCCAAAGAGGAAGACAAAGAAGAATCCAAAGAAACACCCCACGAAAGTACCCGAAGGCAAGGAAATAGACGTGAAAACTTTCCAGGAGGAGTTGATTGAGTTCAGGGACCGAGTCAAGCCCATGTACATTTGGGGACAATCTTTCACGGCCGAAGTGGACGTGAAACGTATGAGACTCGCACCGAAGGAAATGAAGTACCGCTCATTTCACAGCACTCTGGTAGACAGCTTGTTCCAAGTGTTCCTGACGTCTGTACACCCACGGAAGCAGACACTTACTCTCATGCCCATTTGTGATGAGAAACCGGAAACGTATGAGGATGCTAAGAATCTGCCGTTTTATATTATCAATGGGCAGCACTCGTGGGCAGCGGCGTCCAGACTACTGGCGAGTAAGGACGTCGATTCAACTGTGAAGGACACATACAGAACCTGGACATGCGATTTTGTCTGGACGGATGACAACCTCTTATTGTCGGAGCTATCAAGAAGGGTGAACAACACAAATCTCTTCCACTGGGACTCCCCTGAGTACCTCCTACACATCCAGTACGCGCGTGACCTATGGGTGCACTACGGTAACCCAACCTCCGATGGTAAATCCAAGTCAAACTGGAAGGTATGTCGTCTATCATTTTCTTGTTCGTAATTTGGGTCCAGTAGGCACTTGCTGAAGTACACTGAAATCTTTAACTGCACATTTCTAATCACCTAGAAGTTTGTACTCGGGTGGATTGATATTTGCAATCCAGTGGGCAATTGCCCACTGGCTAAGGTGTATATCGACGATACTTGAGAATCATTTTCTTCGTTGTTATTGCTTGTGTAGGAGTTCCAATTGAAAACAGTGGAGACTTTAAACGCAATGACAGTGAGGAATGCGAACAAGACTGCAAAAGAATATCCGGGCGAGTTTCGGGTTATTTGTGCGCCGGAGGAGCTGCACAATCAGATTATGAATGCCTTCCATTGGTACGAAAGTGGCGATCTGATTAATCCAGACACGGGGAATAAATGGAAGGAAGATGTCAAGCCATGGGAACGCAAACACACCGTCGCGTACACGTTCAAGTGTATCCGTGGCATGGGGACGTATAGTTTGACCGAGCTCGTAGCACGAATAACACAGGGCCTTGAGATTAACGGGGAGCACACGCCAACGCCGGAAAATGAAGAAGTAGTTCTTCCGCCCAAAGTGTACATTGGGTCTAACAGACCTAAGAACAAATTCTGCTACAGTCTGAAGGAGTGGACTGACAGAAAGAAGCAGAAGAACGCCGTGATTCGCTGGATAAACAAGTACTACCCGGCTATACTTTGGGTAGATGATGACGTAAATCCGGAGGCTTGGCAACGCTTCAAGACGGAGACAGGTTTCAACTCCGCCCACATGGACGAGTTAATCCGGAGGGGTACTAAGCTCTACCTGGCGAAGTTCATGAAAGCCAGTGACAACCCGAGGCGCGAGCAAGAGAGCCCTCCGCTTGGGTTTTTAGCGGAGATCAGTCGTGTTCTGAAAAAGAAACCCGTTCTCCGACCCGACGTTGCACCTGTGTATGGCGTATTGGAGAAAACTCGGAATTTCACGAAGTTTTCGAAGGTTATCCATGTGGAAAACCAAGACCTATGGGGTGAAGTAGCTCAGGAGGATTGGGAAACCGAATTGTCATCGAACATCGCAGGTGGCATTTTAGACTTCCGTCCTATCGACGAATTCCAGGAAGAGGAGGATTTCGAGTTTGATGCTATGAGTGGGCGCACTTACAAATCCATCTTGGACGTGCTACTGAAGCCAGCAGATTTGTTGCATCCCCCGTCACATTGGTTGGTGATCTCGCACTCTAACAAATCAAAGGAAGTGCAACGCGCGTTGACAGCGTATTTTCCGAACTATACAGTGCAAGAATCTCAGTACATAGCGGCAACGGCGGAGAAATATTTCTTTTTGAACAGCACGATCAAGAAGGGTAATGGGGTTGTTGTGCTCGTCTATTCGAAGAACGGTTGCCAACCCTTGGCATGGAAAGAAGTTCTCCGTAGTGAAGAGAAGTTCAAGAAGATTGGTGCTGTGCGAGAGTACCCATCTCATGAGGACGAGTTGCGCATGGAGGTCTACCTAGACTTCATTGAGCAGCTTCATCAAACTCCTGAAGATGACAGCCCCCCTGTGAAGCTTATCTGCATTGCTGCGGGTCGAAAGCCGATGATCGCTGCAGTGGTGAGGACTGCACACATTTTTTATTTCAGTTTGTAGATCCACTGGGCAATTGCCCACTGTCCGAGGGTCCTGACATATTTCGGTATGCAGTTGCGAGTCCTATTTGTATAATTATGGTTCGAACAGTTGTAAAATCTAGGGGGCTATGGCCCAGTGGCAGGGAATCTTAATCTGACCGGTTTTTTGTTTTGGGCAGATGAATGGTTTGAAACCTATAGCTGTCGCTCTGCAGGGAGATTCGCTTGATATGTTAGCCTTCAGTCACAAGTTCGGATGTAACTTAACAGGGTTTGCGCACCTTTTCCACCCCGGAAAATCAACTGCCGATGTCTCAGATCATCATGGCCTTAGTTGGAAATCCGAAGGTACAGGATTGAATCCCGAGATCTCGGATGAGAGTGCTTCAGCTGGTTGCGACGAAGACATGGCGACAAATTTCGATGCTGGTACTTTGGCTTGGGATGGCACCGAAGCTGCAGAAGGCGAATGTGCAGATGATGAAGTGCACCAAACATTCGAGGATATATGTTCAGACTCTGGTAGTATTTCCCACTTCATGTTTCGATTTCTATGATTATGCTTAACTTTAAGTTCTTCCGCTGACCTAAGTATACTCTCTCATTTGTGAATGTGAAGGCGAAGATGAGGACGATGCGGATGAAGGTGAGGACGGCAAAGACTCTGCCGAGTATTCACCTGCGACTAAAGTGACTTCGGTCTTCGAAGGCGACCTCGCATATCCGGAGAGGTTTGCAGCATTGCTCGAGAGTTCGAAGAAGATCCTGCCAGACATTGCGGATGGGCATAGGACGGCCACGGAGATGGCAGTAGCTGAAAGGTCCTCTCTGATGATGGGACGCATTCGTGGCTCAGGTGATTTTCTTCGCTGTTTTTTCCCAAATGCGCCTCTGATGCCAGCACCAGCGCAGCCGGAGAACTTTGGCGAAGCGGGTTGCTCTTGTGATGATGGATATGATCATGGAGACCCGGTAACTGAAAGTCGGGATTTTGTAGGTTCCGATTATAAGACTGCATCTCAGGAAGGTCCTGTTCGTCAGGGACGGTCTCCGGATGGCTCTGAACCCCTAATTGGTGGGGACCCAGTCGCGGCGACGACGTCATTTGAGAACCCAGTGGTCCCAACGCCGGCATACGAGACGTCAACGGATGGTACTCCGTCTTTTGGCTTTCCAAGGCTTCAACCTATTGAAGAGAGCGTGGTTGACCCAGTTGATCAATCGCTTGCTGAAGTCACCTCTGCCGTTCCTACACCCGATGACGTCGCTGCCGTTCCTACGCCCACCGATGATCCTTCGCCCAGTGGCAGCAACCATTTGAACACGTCGAGCGCTGAAGGGCACCCAAATTTGGCAGTGGTCAATTGCCCAGTGGCAGAGAATGCAGGATCGCAGAGAGAAGACCATCGTATTCCGGAGACTCAGATCTCCATTCCAGAAGGTGTTCAGGCTCCTATCGAAGAAGATGCCGTTCCTACGCCCACCGATGATCCTTCGCCCGGTGCATGACCATTTGAACTCGTCGGTATTTGGCGAATGCACCATTTGAACTCGTCGGGGAGCGGCAAATCATTTGAACTCGTCGGCGGCGGCGTGATCATTTGAACTCGTCGGCGGGGGCGGCAGCCCATTTGAACACGTCCCGGTATTTGAAGGGCACCCAAATTTGGCAGTGGTCAATTGCCCGATGGCGAGAGAATGCGAGGATCGCAGGAGAAGACCATCGTATTCCGGAGACCCAGATCTCCATTCCAGAACGTGTTCAGGCTCCTATCGAACAAGATTGTGCCATTGTCCAGTTGGTTGTACCTGTTGACGCCGTGAAGCAAAGTCCATTACCTGCACTACGGGCACTAAAGGTAGAGATTTCTGGCCCGAAGCCTTCGAATATAGAGAATCCCATCTTAATCGACAGTGACGACGATGATCTTCATTATAAGAAGACAGTTGTGGAATATCCCACGGACCAGTCTTCGGAGTTGTCGGAAGGTCTTCTTGATGATATCTGAGATCGGCAGTGATGATAAAAAGTTGTCGCAGGATAAAGCTTTGAGGATTCAACGAGGGCAATTAGCAAGAAGAAGCTCGCCGTGAAGCAGCTAACCGCTGAAAAGCCGTGAGCTTGAGATGCGAACAGAAAGCGATGCGGGAGCTTGAGTTGAAACAGAAGGAGCTCGAGGAAGCGGAGAAAACTATCAGGAGTGCTGGGTTGAGTCACGTCATCAGTAGGGGAGAGTATACTGACACCCCGTCTACTCCACTTCCGGGCCAAGCCACCACCTCCATTGCATCGGCACGAGTTGTCGGGTCCGAGGTATGCCCACCTGCAGTCGACCAGTGCGAGAAGAGGTTATTCCATGTACCCAGGTGCGTTGGGTTTTGTGACATGTGAAATTTTCTTTATATCCTCATTGCAGCAATGTAACTTACAAAACAACTGTGGAATGACAGGAATCCATACTACGGGGACGAGATGACTCGCCGAATGCAGAGAATGTCCCTGAGGTTAGTTCCATTACCATATCCCTCATTTACTCGCCTTAACCACACGTTTTCTTTTGAGTCATGTTGCCCACATTAAATGAAAGGGTGGGGTCTGCCTACAGAGAAAATGAAAAACTTCATAAGACGATCGAGTTGAAGGCGTGATGTGCCTCGCACTATGAAGACCGCGTATACCCATAGCCTTTTATAGCATAGGAGCTATTTATAGCATGTGTGAATAGAGGCTAGTCACTTTATAGTACCGGACTTTACCCGAGAAAACATTTTTTGCGGACTTTACCCGAGAAAACATTTTTATTTTGTTTGGGTTTTGTTAAAGAATCTTTGGGAATAATTTTGAAGACAGACAAGACCACGCAATGGGTCACATGAACCAAACATTTCCGTGAAAGGGAAATATGGAATAATTATGTAGTGGACACTAATATTGATTATATTATTTGCAATGCTCGGGGCCATAGAGGTGATGACGATGAACGGTACCATTATCGCAAGGTAAAGTAGAAAAAAAAAGCGTTAGTAGTTAACTCTTTATTAGTCTTTGGCTGCAGTCTACTTTTGTAATTACGTGTACAAAGTTGATGGGGTTTATGATGTGATATGGTTGACAAAAACATAACATCTGGTGTTTGACATCCATTGCATGATTGTGGATTGCATATATGTGCGTGTAAAACCAGTCCGACGCGTTTGGGTAATGCATAAACGTCGCAAGCGCAAGGTCATTAGATATATCTCAGACATGGAGTCATCGTCATAGAGCCGTACATGCTTGTCAATCATCGTACATGCAGGAGTCAACCATGAAGAGCCGTGGACATTCTTAGCAACTCCCACGATACAGAATTTAAAATATATGTACTAATAAGTTGTAGAATCAATAAATCAGAATATTGCGCACTCCCTTAGTATAGAACTGTAGATGTATTGTACTAGATTTAATAATATATACAAATTATCGTCTCCAGTTTAGTGTAAGAAATTATAGATCCATTCGTCTCAAGATTGGGGTAGTGCATTACAATACAAGTATATATGTAGATCATCCGGCATTGTGCTGTATAATGTATTCCTTTGGGAGTTGATTTAAATAAGAAGTTATAGAACATTCTTTGACATCATACATGCCAAATACTACAGTACTACATCACCTCATTGTATATTAATTTCTTACACTAAAGTGAAGATAAATTTCATGTAATCTGTATATATTATTAAATCTAGTACAATACATCTACAGTTCTATACTAAGGTGCAAGAACTTCAGTATACCCGGCCTTTGCCAAGCCCACATCCTTGTAATAATACTCGCTCTAAGTCATAATGATTGAACCATCATCATTTGACAAACAATTACAACATAAGAATTGTTACAAAAGACAGGTATAGTTGGCATATTCTATTTCAGAGAAATGTATATTACGCATTTTCTCAGTGATTGCAATGGGAACCAAAAGCAAATACTACTCTCATGAGAGTTGCCAAAGATATTACAGTGTAATCAGTCACTTTCAGTGTTGACCACTAGTCTCCAGGTTACAGTAATTAACAACACTTCTGTTATGATTTTGTCCAATATTATAATTATAAGTTTCTTCACATGTACCATATAAACTGTTTGTAAACGTTAAATTTCTTCTACTCCCCACATATTGCACATTATGAATGTTAACAATGAAAGAGTCCTGACTCCCTTCTTTGTAAATTTGACTCTAAATGTTAACAAAGAAAGACATCCTACAAAACTACATTCTCTTTCAATGGTATTCTCACATGGACTCTTCACAAACGCATGAATTTATAAATATTAATAAACTGATAACCTCTATATAATTATGTTACCTCTCGAGTAGATCAAAGTTAACAATAGAGGGTAGACTGTACTATATAGTGCTGGTGTATCATAAACTCAAAATAATAGTTCAGAAGAAAGGCCTATTAATACGAAATTGAAAAATACGAATTTGTATCATACGAAGACTCCACAAAATCTACAGCTCACAAAGATTCAGTGAAAAAATCTATGACAGTGAGAATCTCCCAATACGTAGTAAATTCACATAGAAATGTACAATTACGGAAACTATGAATTGTATAAATCTTTTTACTTGAAATTGATTGAAAGTCTTGAGTTCGTATGCTATGACTATATGTTGCCAACCAATACATTAGTAATACTTAAACTCCATGTGAACTAAGATGATATCGATTTCAAAAGTCTGCAGGGATATCAATGGATAAGAAATCCCGTCTCCAAATCGAAGATCGGCTCTTCTACATCTGTTCGTAATTTATTTACCTCAATGGCCACAAGACAAAGATGTATAAGAAAAAAAACTACTCATCCCTTTCGGATAGACACTAAAACTCCACGGAACTGTAACTAAACTATACAAACCAAGATACAATATCCATTTGTGGTGCGGTTCGTTCAATGGGTGTATGAATGTGATATTGGTGGGTACGTCGTCACCACGTTTGTAGTCGTGCTGGTCCGCGTTCAAACCCCAACGGACTCGTTTGACAGTACGCATGGCTTGGGGCTATTTTTGAGAATATGGCAGGAAAATAGTATCAACCACTAGCCTCTTACGTAGAAGCTGAGACTCAAGCAGTGCGTTGATACTATTTTCTAATTAGTCCATAATTAGTTACATATTCCTTAAATTGGCTCCTCTACCTTTGTAGAGTAGACATCTTTCTAGATCAAGTATTTATACGGAACTAAAAGAATCAGACCTCATGTTTGACTGCAACTTGATACATGAACTCAATCTTCTGAAACACATTCTGGTAGAACAATACACCAGGAATAAAGAGGATAGGAAGTGTACTACAAAACGTGTTGGTGAGATGGAAATATGACATCAGCCCACGGTAACCTTCAAGCTCATGTGGAAGTACCTTGAACTTTTACATTAAATTTTATTGCACCAATCACTGTATCATCAACTTCATCATCTGCAATGTCATTGCAAAGAGTAGACTAGTTTTTGTACACTTTTTGAATGGTCATATTCGTTACATTGAGACTATGTGTACTTTGAGACTTTGAGCATACTTTAGGTCTGGTGAATTTATCCCCGGGCTGGGGATAAAACTTAAATGCAACTTCTGGGCACAAGAGGTATTCATGTATATTAATAGGTAAAAGCCTAAAATTATAAAAATGATTCAATATTGAACATGTTGAACCGTTTTTCTTTATCCCCGAATCGAATATGAGACTTCAAATCGTCTCAATGTAACAAATGTCGCCTTTTAAGTTATTTCCGTTGTAAGGGTGCCCAATTGCAAGAGCAGTTTTTGGGAGAACGTTTATTGGCCCCATGTCAATCATGCCTGAAATTGTCTAAAGGGAGGGAGGTACCGCGCGTTGCAAATGTTTACCCAACTGCAAAAAGCCCAGTGGTGGAATTACAAGCGCGAACGCACATCATCTTTGTTTTTGTTTTATGGTTTACAGTTTAAATTTCCGAATCATAATAGTAAGTAGATAAGTATTGACAATGTCGCATTTTACAGGGTGAGAGTTCGCAACAGCTAGCAATTTTATAACTCTTTTACTGTGAATTTCAATATAAATTTAGTCCCAAATTTAAGGAATAGTCCCAATTAAGCGAATATGGTGTTTACTTCTTACTTATGTTGAAACCAGATTTCTTAGAAGTGCCCCAAAGAATTTGAAGTTTTTACCACTGACACAAAAAGTACATCATCAGCCTCATGTGGAATTTTTTTGGTTAAATTGAAAGGTGCAGAAAAAAAGAGATGGGGCTCTAAGGTCTCCAAGCCATGAGATTGGGCCCAAAAACTGGACTTTTTGTTACTGCCGCATGTCCAACCCAGTTTGGAGCATGGTATGGAGCATGGTATGGAGCATGGTTTGGAGCATGGTATGGAGCATGGTATGGAGCATGGTTTGGAGCATGGTTTGGAGCATGGTTTGGAGCACGGTATGGAGCACGGTATGGAGCATGGTTTGGAGCATGGTATGGAGCACGGTATGGAGCATGGTTTGGAGCATGGTATGGAGCATGGTATGGAGCATGGTATGGAGCATGGTATGGAGCATGGTTTGGAGCATGGTTTATAGCATGGTTTGGAGCATGGTTTGGAGCATGGTTTATAGCATGGTTTGGAGCATGGTTTGGAGCATGGTTTATAGCATGGTTTGGAGCATGGTTTGGAGCATGGTATGGAGCATGGTTTGGAGCATGGTTTGGAGCATGGTTTGGAGCATGGTTTGGAGCTTGGTGCCCGCTCATGACTCACTTACAATGCTCCTCGAAAGTCAGTTGACCCACCTCAAAAATTGAGGGCCCCTGTCTCTTTTGCCAATCATTTTTGCTCTTCTCCTCACACATCTCAACGTTGCTCGCTTGGTTCTCTTTGAACTGCACGGTTGTGCTCACAATGCTGCCCCACCAAAATGTTGAAGCAACTCAAAGCTCTCCGGCGACTCAAATAATTCGCCAAAAATCCAATTCTTCATCATATTCTGATTGGGAAAAAAAACCATTGGATCCATCTCGCAAAAATAGCTAGGGTCCTCTCCTTGCAAATTTTGGCTTCTTAGGAAAATCTCACCTAATTTGCACTTTTCTACATTCACAAGCCCTTAGGGAGCCTTGTGGTCCATTAGGAGTCAATAATACATTATAAGAATTTTCCTCGTTTGTCCTTTCAACTGAGCTTGTTACTATTTAAGTTTTGTTCTCAATGATTTCTGCACAACACACAAAGGCCACTTTAGGTTCTCACAAGACTAGCTAGTTTTGCAATACAATTCTCTATATAGTTACACTACAATTGGTCAAGATGTCTTAAGAAAATTATAGTCTCTATACATTTATTTCATCTTATCATTCCCTACCTCAAATAACTAGTTACCACTACTAGAAGATAGTGAGGGAGTTTGCAACATTTACTTACCAAATCTTGCTCAAGTAAAGCAATGTCCTAGAAGACTAGAACTAGTTGAAGCAACGTTTTGAATAAATTTCATATTCTAATGTTCAATTGTTGGTATTAGAGCAAGTACCAAGACGTTGCTTTGCTTAAGCAACGTTTTTAAAAACGTTACCGAAGCCCCCTCCTATTACTCTGCGGAGGATGTTGCTTAGATGTGAGCCACGAGCCACGAGCCACGAGCAGCGAGCAGGAACATGTGAGCGGCGAGCAAGAACATGTGAGCAACGAGCACGAACATGTGAGCAAGTCACTGTTCACATGGAAAATTGTTCGTAAGTTCCCTTAAATTAATGAGAAATGAACGACTTTGTAGAAATTGAAACAAGAAACTAGTCTGTGAGAAAGGGGGCCTATAAGCGTGGAATATTGGAATCCAATGGTAATAGGGTATATAAATTGATAATTTAGGAATCCTTCAAAAACACACATATGAAAGCCACAGGAAATAAAACGTACGAATAATAAAAAGGGATCACGAGAAATATCAAAGAGAAAAAATATTAATAAAAACAAATAGAAACACACACATAAGATATGTGATAGAAAAATTTGGAATAAAAATTTGGGAACCAAAGATTATAAACAAATAGAAACAAAGGATATCAAACAAAGCAAATGGCAAGTCGAAGGAAAAAAAATTAAAAAATAAAACGAAAAAAATTAAAAAAAATAGATATGAACGAAGACTTCCAGAAAGAATAATAATGAAAAAAATCCAAACTACGCAAATACAAATAGAGAAACGGAGGACACATAGAGTATGGGGAAAAAATGAAATAAGATACCCTTAAAAGAAATAAATGCATAAAGGTGAATATGCTACACATAAGAGAATGGATGGATCTTCAAGAAACTAATGTGGTTATAGTATATCATATATAACAAGCTCGGGGAATGACAATACATTGAAGATTTCATACATAGAGGCAGTTCTCAAGTACATCAAATATATTAAAACTATATTCACACATAGGATGAAATACTTGCCAATTTCTGCAGTCATTAATTGAATTGAATAATAACCAAAATTGCTGCCCTCACTATATTGCTACTTTAAGGTCTATGAATATCAACTTGCAGAATAGGCTTGCAGTAATTTGAAGGATTCACTCTTTCTCAACAATTCCAGCAAGCTCTAGAATTTGCATGACCTCGTTGTAGGAATATGTAGGCTGGTGAATGAACTTCTCTGTCTCATAGTTCATCTTACATAAGTATCGGAAAACATAATAAAGGTGTTTGCAAGGCACCCACTTCCTACTCGCTGCCTTAGAGCTCATACCTACAAAGTCTTCACAAGTACATTGTGGAATAGTGCACACTGAAACAAGGTATGCCTTGTCTTTGTCATTGACGATGGTGATGACCACACCACACCCCGGATTCGGAACCACAGTCACGCCAGTGATGTAGTATCCGTTCATGTGGCCCGTACTCATCCATCTATTCTTGTGATCGGCGCTAGGGGCATCTGGACTTCGACGACACTTCTTTCCAAACCTGGTACTGGGATGAGCATCCATGTGGTCGGGAGCATGGAATTGCGAACGTGGTATAGGAATATTCACCTGAGATTGGAACTTTTGCCGGGGTGACAATGCTTCTTGTTGTTGTAACTGGAACCCGGCATCTTCGAGCTTCAGAACCTCTTCGCGTGTCAAATTGGTTCCAAACTTCACGGGCCAAGATAGAGGGACGATGGGCCAATCCAAAACAAATGGTCTTTTGCTACCCATAACACAACGATGAATGTCGTCCGGGCAGAAAAAGAACTCCGCTTCAACATTGCGACCCTTCCTAACATCTTTCTTCATGCCTGCATAGGTTGGTGCTGGAGTGCCATGTGCCCCTTGTAAAATCTTCGTTCTACACGCCTCCCTTGATATGGCTTGAAGCGCTTGACACTGCCTCCCCGAAGACTTGGGAAGTCGAGCAATGTGCCATTGCTTGGGATCACAGTTCGACTCCATCACCCTTGTCGTGTGAGGAATATGGTGTTGGGGGCTTTTGAGAGACTCCTCAATTCGTTGCTTGGTTGACCTAGTGTTTGGCTTGGGAATGGAGTAGTTTACCTTATCTGGGCGATGTGAATCGAACTCAGATCCGGCCGGTAAATCGAGCTTCCTCTTTGTGGAACCAAAAATCTCAGCCCCTTCAAGAATAATTGGATGATTAGGGAGATCCCCAGCCCCGGGGAATGACTTCATGGCAGCCGCAATGAGTTTAGGATCGCCGCTGTTTGTTGCTGCCCTTAGCATCAAAGCTGCTTTGTCAGGGCCCTTCCCTCCTTGTCCACCTTTGAGCCATTCACGATAGTTGGTGATCTGCATAAACGCTCGAATCATGTCGTCCATCGTTGCTTCATAAATGCATTCCATGGTATTGCCGGACTGCATCAACCACTTGTGATGAATGGACTCTGCTAGATTACATGAAGGCATGTCTGCACGTTGTTCCAACAGGATTGCAGCTGTGTGAGCAGTGAGCAGAAACCGATGAGCAATGAGCAGACTTTTCCGCTCATTGAGCAGATTTTTAATGAGTATTTTAACCTTTGGAAGTCGTGAAAGTGTATCCAAATTTTGGAAAAAGAGATAAAGAAGTGGTGTGCAATTCCGTGGGAAGTCCTAAATCCGTGGTAATAGAGGCCAAAATCATCTCGACAATAGAGTGTTGCATAGCGAACATTAGTACTACGTGGCACCGGCTAGTGGTTCAGGTCATTTGGAAATTGTAATGGAGGGACCGAATTAGGGCTGACGTCATCAATCAGACGAGATTTTTAGTTTAGGGTCCAGGGGTTGCAAGGCGTGTTCTCTTGTATTGCCCACGCTGCCGGAGGTGTATCTCCGACGTTGCGTGCTACTTCTATTTTCTTGAAGAGTACCTCAGACTCAAATATCAACACAGTGACAATCACGAGTGTTTGTTTTGCCGTGTTTAGCACTTGGTATCTAGTGTTGGATCTGGTGATATGTAACGATGATCAAGAACAGTGAGGGCGTAGGTTTTAGGGTAAGAGTGGGAATGTGTGAATTGTATGTGGAGTTCAAGGATGAGACGATTTGGACAAAGGTAGGTCAAATAATTAGTTCATTCGTGAATGTTAATTTTGAGTTCGGAGTTGTTTGTTATCTGATAATTTTGTCCTGTGGACAAGTCTGCAGAGGATGCAAGTTATGGAGCCCGAGTCGAGGGCTTACAACAAGTCGGCTTGTTCCATGTAAGCAATCATAGGCAGATAGAAATAGCTCAAATGTCGAAAAGATGCATTGTCACCTCACAATCAATTGAAATCTGATCGAGTATTGTTTAGGGGAGAATAATTTAAAAAATAATGGCAGAAATCTGATGTACATGCAAAAGATGTAGGGATCGATGTAAGAAATTATTTATAACAATCAAAGAATAAATGCTATGATAAGGAAGCCGTCAGCCACAATGATGTCAGTCGCCCTCGAAGCATGCATCGAGGTGACAGTCACCTCTCCCATGCTCATCTCCGACATGTCAATGTCGCACATATGGCGTACCATACGCAGGTCAATAGCATGTGCCAGCGTTAAGTTCCGTGGAGCGGTTAAGGGGACTCATTTGGGGGATTCATCGGTTCGCGTTGTTGATGTTAGTAATCCAGCATTACTAGTGCTTGAATTTGAACTCGACTTCTTCTCATTCTTCGTGTATTTAGTTGCACGATATTTGGGAGAGGAGTGAAGCCGCAAGCGCAGTTGCTGCTCGACATAGAATCTTTTAGAACTATAGCGAGCGCAGTAGGGATGTTGTGGTGGATGGTGAATTGTGGACAGAGGTCGTAGAACCTTATTACTCGCACTTGAGATACTGAATGGTTGATTGACGATGTGTTTGTAGCAGTCCGGCTCACTTAGAAGCTCAGTTTGTATTTGCAGGTACTTATTCAGACAATGGCGGAGAGGACACTGACATGCACAGCTTGCGGGGAAGAAATAGAAAGTTTGGACGACCTGGATTTTCATGCGGAACTCGACGTTGTAATGTGTGTGGTATGCGTGGCGTTTCTGGAGCATCGGATCGAGAGAAGCATCGACGTTCAGAAGCATGTAAATACGTCTTGTTGTTCTCGTAAAAAGGTGGTGAGGTTCGAGTTCGTTTAATTGTAATGTGCTTATGATTTGGAAGTGGTTATGTGTAGGCGGTGGATGTAGATACATGCTATTGGTGTGGAAAGACAGACGATCTCATCGTTTGCAGTTGCTGCGAACTATGTTGGTGCGCGACCTGTATCATTCGTAATTATGGTGACGACATCATCGAAGAAGTGATAGAGGCAGGAGACATCTGCTGGACTTGTTTTGTATGCTTTCCCGAACATATGCATAGTTTGCTAAATGAGGCGGCATTTCAGAAGGGATATATTGCGCCCGATGAAATCGATGGTAGTACGTCTTGAAGCCTTGAAAGGTGGAATAGTTTGGACACAAGAACGCATGTTTATAATATGGTGATACCAATGTGTGTCGTTGCAAGAAATACTTAGTTAAGCCATGATGTATTTTTGTGTGAGTTAAGGCTGGAAAAGATGGTGCAATGTAATTGCAACAAGGGTGTTGATCACCATTGTAAACTATTTCATCATGGTATAAATGTGCATGGAATCGAATTGCATCTTGAGAGAAATCAAACAGAAGCTCTAAACTAGACTTCCGTTGTATTTTGAGAGAAATCAAACAGAAGTTCTTAACTGGACTTCCGTTGGGGGTTTTGCTTCAAGTCACGGTGCGAGTTCCTGTAGAAGACCTTGAGCACGATCCAGTAGGAGTCTCGTAGCGCGTCCTGGTTACCCCCGCCATAAGTCTTGCGGTGTCCCACATCCCGATATTTCCCGCCACGAGTCCCTGAGTGGCCCGGTGCGAGTTATGAAATTATGTTTCGCTGGAGAGGGGGAGAAACGCCTGTGGATTTGGGCTTTTCGAGTGTAGGGATCGAAATCGTAGACCCCTATTTTTGTTGGCTTAGACCCAAGATGGCCCAAGATCCGTTGCGCGTCCCGGTTTGTTCCGCCGCGAGTTCCAGCAGGAGCCGCGCGGCGCAAGGCAGCCCGAGAACAGTAGCGCGTCTCGGTTTGTCCCGCCACGAGTCCCTTAATGTCATTGTGCGAAGTGCAATATACCTGCGAGAGTAAGCTGTTGAAGGCGCAGTGTGCGCATAAGACTTCTAAATATACGGCGCGAAAAGACTCGCAACCCCAGTTCAAAGGAATCGCCATTTCTTGGATGTTCACATGCATGAGTTCATATATGCGGGGCCCTAGACCAGAGTTGATGGGCAAAAATGCATCGGGCGGACCGGAATGCAGTAATCAGATCGTGATTTGCAATCACAGTACTTTTATTGTAATTATACACAAGCACAATTCAAAATAATCGATACATGATTTAAAACTATCATGTGAATGAAGCAGTGAATTTGCTATGACGATCACAAATTCCCTACGTAAAGTAAGAGTGTGCATTAAGAGCAAGGATGATATCTAAATAACATCCAATGCTGCTTCTAACGCTAGTGCTAGCATGATTCGATTAATGACGTCTACGGCGTGAAACTCGACTTGCTTGTGCAATGCCTTTGTAGTTGAAATAGATAATTTTGAACTTCTTCGCAACGGTGGTAGAGGATGGCTGTCACATAAAAAAGTGAACTTAAAATCACTCCAAAATGAGCTGATTCAAGATGTAGTGCATAACAAAAAAGATATGAGTATATAGATGGCCAATTTATGACGAATAACACAAACACAGCAAACTCATGAATCTGATTCTGAGGCACTTAAGTCTAAGTAACGCATCACTCCTGGATTGTACCGACGACGTGTCGGGACAATATCCGGAGAGGAGTCTGATACAACACTAGCAAAGGCGTCTGCAAGGCCTTCGGCGTATAAAGGAAGCGTAAACGATACTGGAGGACTAATTGGCAGCATAGAAAATGCGTCAAATACACTCACTAAACTGCACAAGCAACAAAACAAATTGATTAGAATAATATACCATATGATTGCATAACTCAAATCCAAATAATGCAAAGTCACTTACAAAAACCATCGCGCTTTGCAGCATGGACTGGTGAATCTTCGCCAGCAATCTCTGCGTTCATTGTGTCCGGTGTGCTTGGAAGCGGGAGCGCTGGAATGCTAAGTGGCAGTAGGATTTCGTTGAAGATTTCACGGTCTCCCTCGAGTGCCAACACGTTGCGGTTTAGGGAGAGCGCAGCCCGAACAGATGCGCCTGCGGATATAGTCGACATCACAGAGTCAATGAAAGTAATTTCGGCTCAATAATTCAAATGAACGCAAGCACATAAACGTTCCAATTCCTAAATGAATGTGGATGCAAGCGATTACCTGTTGCAGCTCCAAAATCCATCACAACGCCTCTCTCGGGGCACATCCCATATATGAGTGGCTTGAAAAAGAGCACCGAGCGCTCCTTCGGACCTCTCCATGGTTTTCCATCCAATTTCCGAAGAAGATTCTGCTCGTCGACAGCGTTGAACAACATGTCTTGTGTATTCAAGTCAACGCCAGGTGTATGGGGATCGAGCTTAATATCGAGGCGGATAGGCTGACGTCGGGTACCAGGTGGCAGCGCTCTGACCATAACAACGGCCTTGGAGATGTAAGTCTGCAAATCAAATTCAAAAAAAGTCAGCCTTAATGATTAATTTGCTGACAAACGCAAACAGCTTTACAAGAATATAAGTTCATGCCTATGCTCAAATACAGCAACAACCACAACAAATGAGGCCCTTGAAGTTGTTTTGAAGTGACTGGCACGAGGATATGTGAGAGAGGAGCCGTGGTGGTTTAGCCAGCGGCACTGAGGTGTCAGCCGGCGCCGTGGAGCAATTCGCAAGCAGCAACGCAGGGCAAGCCGTAACTTCAAAGTAGTGATCCTGGAACGAAGATGTGCAAGCCGGCGCCAGTGAGAAGCACGGCGAGAGGAAGCCAGCGCACGCCGGCGCAAGAGAGGAGACTCCCGGCTGCGAGGCAGACCTAGCCGGCGCCGGTGAGGAGACCGCCGGCAGCCAGGCTGGGCATGCCGGCAAGGGTGAGCACTCCGCCGGTGCCAGGCAGGCTCCGCCGGCGCCGGTGAGCACTCCGCCGGTGCCAGGCAGGGTCCGCCGGCGCCGGTGAGCACTCCGCCGGTGCGCGGCAGGGTACGCCGGTGCCTGGCAGGGTCCGCCGGCAGACAGACCGGGGTCACCGGCAGCGTGCCAGGGCCCGCCGGTGCCGGCGTTGATGCTGTTCACCGGCCGCCAGGCTCCATCCGCCGGCGCCGGCGTTTCAGCTGCTGGGTGCAGCTCAGATCGTGATGAGTTAAAATCCGCCGGTGCCGGGAGTATCCGCCGATGCCTTCGCTCAGATGACTAAGCCGGCGCCAGGAAGGCTCACCGGCGGACAACTTGTGCGCGGGTGTTAACGATGGTCGGCGAGGGTTAACGCAACCGAATTTGCTGGTCTCGAAGGCAAATGGCGACCGCCGGCACCGACCGCTGTCCCTCAAAGCGCCGGCGACTCAGAAGCCCCTGTCAAAGCAATGGTGGAGCGAGGAAATGATACAAAATCTTACCAATCGTGCTGGATGCGATGGGCTGCACAGCGGGAGAGAGTTGAGAACATTCCATTCTAGTGCAATCTTGAGGTTGAAGTTGACGGTGAATGCCTCAATCTTCTTCCGCACTGCATATGAATCTGGGTAGAAAATGACTACAGCCCCGTCATCATGCAGATATTTGAAGGCGAATTCGGCGATAGTCTTCAAATAATTCGGTTGGTTCGAATTCCATCGTGGAATTTGGTGCTCGGGATCGGATACTCCCGGAACGCGTAGGGCGTCAGGATAGTCCGCAAGCATCAGATCGACGCCAGCACGTCCGACTTGAAGAACACCTTCAAAGTATAAACGGCGTCCTGCAGATACCTGCCATGCCATCGAAAGTGAGCAAATGTTAAGACTCATAAGGCTTGTTAAAGAATTCCGATTTAAATAAAGTTGTACCTCTGTTAGAAATGTCTTCGTTTCTTCATACTCCTCTGGAAAAGGGTCACCCATCGCCTTCACATCCCACCAGCGAACCAGGGTGTCGTTGATGAGCTTTACCCGAGCGCCGGTCGGTGCCAGAACTGGATGTATGTCCAGCATCATTCCTCGAAGGGATGAGGGGAGCATAGAATCGCAGGACTTCGAGTTATCATAATAAGGTGACGGAGAATCACGACGAGGTTTCTTAACCAAGCGCCCCCGTCTTGATGCATTCGTGTCCTCAAACTCGTCATCGATGATAAGGACTTCTTCGCCTGCATGATCTGCAATTCCAACAAGTGCCTGAGACACAGGAGAGGGAATTTGGACCTCCATGGGTGGCGTCAAGACGGCAGGCGGGTTCTTCCTCTTCCTTCGACTCTTGGAGGAATCGGGCTGCGTCTCCTCGAGAACTATCTTGGACTTTAGCTTGAGAAGCTCCGGCTCGATCTTAGATAGAATTTCTTCTTCAAACTCTGGGCATTGGCCCTTCGGCATGTCCATGTACCAACCACATGCGACATAATGTTGCTTGCCGAAGTCTTTCAACTGACCAGGGGTGAACATGCACTTCTCGTCCGCCGTATTCGTGTAATTCACGAAGCTAGTAGGTGTCTTTGAAATAGCCTTCGCGGGAAGAAGCACGTGCTTTACGTATCGATAAAGCACTCGAGACGTCGCCTTCTCAAAGTATGGCTGCTTCTCCGGGGGGTTGTTCTTGTGCACGCCCTTCCCTCCTTCTTTCTGATCCTTGTCTTTGATGCCAAACTCCCGGTAGAATGCAGTGTCCCACAGCGCTATCCTCATTCTCTCAACGTACTCCGTGACCGTGTCGATGGGCTCCGGAGCACCAAGAGGATTATAATTGACAACTTGGTTCATCATGCTCATCTCCACTTCAAACTCCTTCGTCACGGCATTGGACAACTGCACAAATTTCAAAGCACAACATTAAGTTAGAAGCATATACAAGGGCGTAAAGACATTACAATGTTAGAAAATTAAACATCAAAGAGTGGGACATCGAACAATCTTACCTGAGACCACCAAGTGGCTTTGTTGAGGAAGTGAAGGTATTGCTGTTCTGTGAAACCGAGTTTCGGGAAACGCTGGTTCTCCCGAAACTTTGTGGACTGATTCCACCGATTCAACCAAAGCACCTTAGTGTCTATATCCATGGCTGAAGTTGCAAAATAGAAGAGCTTCTCCTGCGACATCTCAACCTCGCGGAATGTCTCGTAATGCTCCTTCACAAGCTCCAAAAAACGGTCAGTATTTTTTGGGTCACATATAGGTAACTGTTTTCTTAACTCACTCAATGTCGTGGATTTCTTGTCGTTCACTGCTTGGTTGACTGCGTCATGGATCGTCGTTGCGGTGAACTTGCCTAAGACGCTATCACGCCTGAAGTCTGAAGCAGCTTTGGCCGCGGCCTGAGCGAACTCGGTCTGCAAAACATTCACACATAAGAAAAAGCCCAGAAATAAGCTAGCAGAAGCAATGAAGGAAGTCATACCTGGTATAAGACATTGCATAAGGCGTTGACAGTGAGCTTGAACCAGGTGGACTTTGTCAGGTTTTTCAGGTTCGAAGCAGCTTCTTCTTCTGGTGTGATTATGCCCCTGAAATACGAGACATCCTGCCGTCCAATCCTCTGAACCCGATACAGCTTGTGTACCAAGTTCAGTTGAACATGAGAGTTCTCGTTTCGCCTGCAAAAGTGTGTAAAAAAACTATTAGTTATCAAACCAACTAAGACACTTTCAGAAAGATTTTGAAAACATTCAGACGACAAGGTTTAGATTTGGACGGGTCGAGGTGCAAATCACTGTAAGGTAGGAGGAATAAAGCTTACCAGTTGATCTCGTGAAGTGCGGTCAATGCCGCCATGTTGTCGCCTTTCAACTCAAGCACGATGCAATCAACACTAAAGTGCCAGGCGAGATCGTGAGACTTCTCTTCGTTAATATATGGGTACCAAGCTTGCAAACGATGGTTTCCGTCCCAGACGTGAAACATCTTGTTCGAAAACTTCTCTAGGTCTGGGTCAACCAGCAAGAACTTCTCAAATTCAGCATTCACCTTAACCCAATTCGGGCTCCACGACGCGATCGTATCTTCTGTCACGTCAACTGTCTTCGGCTTATCTTTCTCTTTTACATCGTTCTCGAGAGAAACATAAAACACGCCTTGCCCTTCAACGTAGCCAACATCACGAAAGTGATCTTGGAGCATTGCAATATCGGATTTCATGGCTGGCCTCACCACCGGCAGCCCCACCATTCGACAAAGCGGGATAGCCATCCGAGACTTGTGAACCGGTTGGAATCGCAACTTCTGAATTTTGGAGACACTCACGGCGGCTTCCGAAGTGATTAGGCTATTAACCTCCTTGGTGACATCAGCTTCCGTAAGCACATCTTCGGTAGGTGCACCCTCATCCGTTTCTTCTAAAGCCGGGAACTCGTCAGCAGGATCGCCGTCGATCGCAGCAATCGCCTCATTTGCCTCCGTGCGCCTCATCCCCTGATCATCTTCTTCACCTGCATCTGCAAAACAGATAAGATAATGTAAGGATTTGCCCGAACTAAGCGATGAGGTCAAATGCGTTTTCCGAACGCATGCCATGACTCAAAACGCAGCACGAATGCCCAGAACGCAAGGACGCAGCGGGGACCGCCGGGACTTTTCTCGCTGCGGGTGCGTCCGGACTTGAGACGGAGCGGCCCCGAGTACGTCATGTCTCGAAATGCAGCGAGACGGTGCCAGTACGCCGGAATTCGAAACGCAGCAAAAGCTTTGCAAGACGGCACGCCGGGAGGGCTCCGCCGGCGCGAAGAGGTTAATGTCCGGAAGCACAAGCCGGTAAGCCGGCCCTTTGAGGGATCCGCCGGCGCGAACACGAACACCGCCCGTGCCAGCGTTGATGTGTAAGCCGGCGCGAGGGGGACAAGCCAGCACGACGAGATATTGGTCGCTGCGTGACGGCGCGACATGAAACGCATGGCGAGCCGCCGCGAGGGGGCGGTCCGCCGGTGCAAATTTCATATGCGCCGGCCTCAAACGAAAGTAAGGGTCCGCTCGGGACTTCGGCGAAGGTGTCGACGGTTGATCCGCGGAAAAAAAGATTCTCCACGCATGGTCTGCGCCGGGACTTGGGATGCTGAAACGCAAACACGCTGGCACGTTCAAACGCAAGGACTTGGGAATTGGGTACTTGGTTCGCCGGGACGCCAAGACTTGCTGCGCCGCGTCTTGGGACAGATGAGCCCACGCCGGGAGGGCTCCGCCGGCGCCTTGAAGTTATACGCCGGTTACAGATGGAGGTAAGCCGGCCACTTGAGGGAGCCGCCGGCGCTGAAATAGTGTCCGCCGTTGCCGGCGTGAGCCAGCTTGGTTTGTCGTGCCGGCGCTGGGAGTGGTCCGCCGGCGCGATGAAGGTGTATGCCGGCTGCAGATGGAGGTAAGCCGGCCCAATGATGGGTCCGCCGGCGCAAAGACTATGTCCGCCGGTGCCGGCGCTGGGAGTGGTCCGCCGGCGCTATGAGGGTGTATGCCGGCTGCAGATGGACGTAAGCCGGCCCAATGATGGGTCCGCCGGCGCAAAGACTATGTCCGCCAGTGCCGGCGTCGAAGTCTGCTAGTCAGTCACGAGATCACGATGGCCACAATCCCGGCACCTGCAATGTCAACCTCCAACAATCGAACAAATCATCAGTGCAAGAATTTCTACGGGGATTTATGATTTGTAATGTTGTTTTCTTCAAATCTTGAAAATAAACAGTGCCGAAAAAGGCGCAAAAGCAACTGCGATATCCCATGATGTAACCTGTCTATGCACATTTATTCAACCGGAAAGTACTTATCTTCCACGCCGTTACTTCTAACTGACGAAAGTGTAAGGAAATTAAAGTATTGATGCATTTTCACACGATATGCAACCTTAAACGCATGCATCAAAGGAGAAATGGTAGTAAAGATGGAAATTTTGACCTGGATGGTAATTCGACGACGCAAGCCTGCCGGGATTTTGGACGCTACGGGTACCCGTGCATTCTTGTCGAAATGGCCACGCCGAGACTCGGGTCCAAGCTGGTACGTCGCGGCTCAAGACGCAGCGGGTACTTCGCGCCGTAGCTGGTACTGGTCCAAGCTGGTACGCCGGGACTCGCATTGCACGTGGCAAGCAAGAACTCACAAATCAGGTAGCACGCCGGGGCCGCGACTCAAGGCGGAGGGGGCACGCCGGGGCTCTCGGCGAACAACGGGCGCGGCGCAACGGGCACGCCGGGACACGGGCACGCCTGGACACAGGCTCACGGTGTCGCAACCCTTGCTAGCTCACCTTGGCTTACACCAACTTTTTCCCAACTCTAGCAAGTGTCACGAGCGCTAACTCTGCACATCCCCCACATGCACAAAGTTAGCTCTCCATACCAACCACCAAGCTCACCGCTTGGTTATCAATCCCTCCTACTCATGCAACCGGGACTCAACCCCTTCGTAGGTAGCCAATGGTTAGGTGCGGACTTCCACTTATGTCCAAGGCCCAACTTGGTGGCACTCCCATACCACGCGGCCTAACCGCACTTGGTGGTGTCTCCTCACCACCGCCCATGACCACCATGGTGACCCCAAGGCCACCAAGTAATCACAACGCCGGCGGTGAGACACCACCCCACATCGGTAGCACTCATGGTCCTTATTTTGCCTATATGAGTCCCCGTGGTGAAGCCCCAACACTAGCTCCCCCACCGGGACTCACCTTGTCCTTATGAGCCACCGTGGTGAAGCCCCAACACTAGCTCCACCCACCGTGCCTCATTTTGCACTTTGAGTCCCCATGGTGGAGCCCCAACACTAGCTCCACCCATTGGGACTCACCTTGGCTTGGGAGTCCCCATGGTGAGGCCCCAACACTAGCCACACCACTGGGACTCCCACCTTGGTCACCACCAAGGCACCATGGGAGTGGGGAGGAGACCAGCCCTCCCCATAGTATACTCTGTGGGATTCGGCAGCCCCTGGTCCTAGGTGAAGGGCTGGACCCTCACACCTCTAAGGTTTGGAAGACCACCCAATCTCCCAATGCCTTAGCCGCTGGAAGGCCCCGGGAGACTTCCCGAACCTTCCAGGGCTCGTATCTACCTCGTCCCGCATCCAAACGCGACGAGCGACCACTCTATCGACATCTACTCGTCAAGTAGATGCCGATAGACACCTTACTTGCCTCATTCCGACAAGTATTGAGGGAGTTATGCCCCTCTGAAGATTCGGGAGTCCCGGGCCAGCTTCCCAGTCCAGCACTGTCCCTGGACAGCACTCCCTTTAGTCCCACAATCTTCCATAACTTTTAGCTCACACCTCCAAATGAGGTGCTCCTTAGCATCCCGGAATCGTGGCAACATGAGCTTCCATAATCTCATGTCCATTCCCTCGTGGCTCCTAGTCTCCGTGGGTGAGAGGCGTCTCCAACGCCCGGGGTCCTCTCCCACACTAGGCCCACTTAGGTTCCCTTCACCTTGGCACCCCAAGGCCCGGGCGTCACTCCGGTGTCCCCCTTGGGCCCTTGGTGTTGTGGGCACTCCTCAAGGAGAGGTGCGCGACACACGGCCCACGACCAAGCCGGGAGTCGCAGCCCCAGCGAGGGGGGATGGACGCCGGTGTGGGCACGCCGGGGCTCACGGCGCAACGGGCTCACCGAGGCTCAAGAGGGAGCGGGCACGGGCACGCCGGGGCTCACATGGCAGCGAGCTCGCAGGGACTCGCAGACCCAGTGAGGGAGCTCCGAGGCCGCAGAGGGCACGCCGGGGCCCATCGCGCAACGGAATCGCCGGGGCTCACAGAGGAGCGGGCTCAGGCTCGCTGGGGCTCACGGAGGAGCGGGCTCGGGCTCGCCGAGGCTCACGTGGCAGCGAGGGAAGGTTGGACGCCGCCGCGGGCACGCCGGGGCTCACGGCGCAACGGGCTTACGAGGGCTCAAGAAGGAGCGGGCACGGGCACGCCGGGGCTCACATGGCAGCGAGCTCGCATGGACTCGCAGACCCAGCGAGGGAGCTTCGAGGCCGCAGAGGGCACGCCGGGGCCCATCGCGCAACGGAATCGCCGGGGCTCACAGAGGAGCGGGCTCGGGCTCGCCGGGGCTCACGGAGGAGCGGGCTCGGGCACGCCGCAGCGGGCACGCCGGGGCCCATGGCGCAACGGGCACACCGGTGCTCACGAAGGAGCGGGCACGGGCAAGCCGGGGCTTACGTGGCAGTAAGGGAAGGTTGGACGCCGCTGCGGGCACGCCGGGGCTCACGGCGCAACGGTCTCACGAGTGCTCAAGAAGGAGCGGGCACGGGCACGCCGCGGCTCACGTGGCAGCGAGCTCGCCGGGACTCGCACTTAGCGAATGAGCTCTGAGGCCGCGGAGGGCACGCCGGGGCTCATCGCGCACCGGGATCGCCGAGGCTGACGGAGGAGCTGGCTCGGGCGCGCCGGGGCTCCCGCAGCAGCGAGGACGCCTTCCTCACGCGCACGAGACGGCCGGGACTCCCAGCCGCAGCGAGGAACCTCGGACGCAGTCGCAGGCACGCCGGGGCTCACGGCGCAACGGGCTCGCCGAGGCTCACGGAGGAGCGGGCTCGGGCACGCCGGGACCTACGAGGCATCGAGGTCGCCGGTGGTTGGACGAGCGAGGGAGGATGGACGCCGGTGTGGGCACGCCCGGGCTCACGGCGCAACGGGCTCACCGAGGCTCACGAAGGAGCGGGCACGGGCACGAGGTGGCTCACGTGGCAGCGAGGGAAGGTTGGACGCCGCCGCGGGCACGCCGGGGCTCACGGCGCAACGGGCTCACGAGGGCTCAAGAAGGAGCCGGCACGGGCACGCCGGGGCTCACGTGGCAGCGAGCTCGCATGGACTCGCAGACTTTGCGAGGGAGCTCTAAGGCCGCGGAGGGCACGCCGGGGCTCACGCAGCAGCGAGGACACCTTGCTCACGGAGCTAGCTCGGGCACGCAGGGGCTCACGCAGCAGCAAGGACGCCTTGCTCACGCGCACGAGACGGCCGGGACTCGCAGCCGCAGCGAGGGACCTCAGACGCTGAAGCAGGCACGCCGGGGCTCACGGCGCAACGGGCTCGCCGAAGCTCACGGAGGAGCGGGCTCGGGCACGCCGGGGCCTACGAGGCATCGAGGTCGCCGGTGGTTGGACGAGCGAGGGAGGATGGACGCCGGTGTGGGCACGCCGGGGCTCAGGGCGCAACGGGCTCATTGAGGCTCACGAAGGAGCGGGCACGGGCACGAGGTGGTCGCGTGGCAGCGAGCTCGCCGGGACTCGCAGAGCAAGCGAGGGAGCCTCGAGGCCGCACAGGGCACGCCGGGCCTCATCGCGCATCGGGATCTCCGGGGCTCACGGAGGAGCGGGCTCGGGCTCGCCGTGGCTCACCGAGGAGCGGGCTCGGGAACGCCGGGGCTCACGTGGCAGCGAGCTCGCCCTCACTAGCAGACCCAGCGAGGAAGGATTGACGCCGCAGCGTGCACGCCGGGGCTCACGGCGCAACGGGCTCACCGAGGCTCACGAAGGAGCGGGCACGGGCACGAGGTGGCTCACGTGGCAGCGAGGGAAGGTTGGACGCCGCCGCGGGCACGCCGGGGCTCACGGCGCAACGGGCTCAGGAGGGCTCAAGAAGGAGCCGGCACGAGCACGCCGGGGCTCACATGGCAGCGAGCTCACATGGACTCGCAGACTTTGCGAGGGAGCTCTGAGGTAGCGGAGGGTACGCCGGGGCTCATCGCGCAACGGGATCGCCACGGCTCACGGAGAAGCTGGCTCGGGCACGCCGGGGCTCACGCAGCAGCGAGGTCGCCTTGCTCACGCGCACGAGACGGCCGGGACCCGCAGCCGCAGCGAGGGCCCTCAGACGCTGAAGCAGGCACGCCGGGGCTCACGGCGCAACGGGCTCGCCGAGGCTCACGGAGGAGCGGGCACGGGCACGCCGGGGCCTACGAGGCATCGAGGTCGCCGGTGGTTGGACGAGCGAAGGAGGATGGACGCCGGTGTGGGCACGCCGGGGCTCAGGGCGCAACGGGCTCATTGAGGCTCACGAAGGAGCAGGCACGGGCACGAGGTGGTCGCGTGGCAGCGAGCTCGCCGGGACTCGCAGCCGCAGCGAGGGACCTCGGACGCTGAAGCAGGCACGCCGGGGCTCACGGCGCAACGGGCTCGCCGAGGCTCACGGAGGAGCGGGCTCGGGCACGCCAGGGCATACGAGGCAGCGAGGTCGCCGGTGGTTGGACGGGCGAGGGTGCTTGGACGCCGCAGCGGGCACGCCGGGGCCCATGGCGCAACGGGCTCACCGGGCCACACGAAGTAACGGGCACGGGCACGCCGGAGCTCACGTGGGAGCGAGGAAAGGTTCGACGCCGCAGCGGGCACGCCGGGGCTCACGGCGCAACGGGCTCACCGGAGTTCACGAAGGAGCGGGCACGGGCACGCCGGTGCTAGCGTGGCAGCGAGCTCGCCGGGACTCGCAGAGCAAGCGAGGGAGCCTCGAGGCCGTAGAGGGCACGCCGGGCCTCATCGCGCATCGGGATCGCCGGGGCTCACGAAGGAGCGGGCACGGGCACGCCGGGGCTCACTTGGCAGCGAGCTCGCCCTGAAGCGAGGGAGCACTGAGGCCGCAACGAGGACGCCTTGCTCACGTGGCTGCGAGCTCGCCAGGACTCGCAGACTTAGCGAGGAAGGATTGACGCCGCAGCGGGCACGCCGGGGCTCACGGCGCAACGGCCTCAGGAGGGCTCAAGAAGGAGCCGGCACGGGCACGCCGGGGCTCACATGGCAGCGAGCTCGCATGGACTCGCAGACTTTGCGAGGGAGCTCTGAGGAAGCGGAGGGCACGCCGGGGCTCATCGCGCAACGGGATTGCCGGGGCTGACGGAGGAGCTGGCTCGGGCACGCCGGGGCTCACGCAGCAGCGAGGACGCCTTGCTCACGCGCACGACACGGCCGGGACTCGCAGCCGCAGCGAGGGACCTCGGACGCTGAAGCAGTCACTCCGGGGCTCACGGCGCAACGGGCTCGCCGAGGCTCAAGGAGGACCGGTCTCGGGCACGCCGGGGCATACGAGGCAGCGAGGTCGTCGGTAGTTGGACGAGCGAGGGTGGTTGGATGCCGCAGCAAGCACGCCGGGGCCCATGGCGCAACGGGCTCACCGGAACTCACGAAGGAGCGGGCACGGGCACGCCGGGGCTCGCGTGGCAGAGAGCCCACCGGGACTCGCAGGGCAAGCGAGGGAGCCTCGAGGCCGCAGAAAGCACGCCGGGCCTCATCGCGCATCGGGATCGCCGGGGCTCACGAAGGAGCGGGCACGGACACGCCGGGGCTCACGTGGCAGCGAGGTCACCTGGACTCGCAGACCGAGCAAGGGAGGTTGGACGCCGCAGCGGGCACGCCGAGGCCCATGGCGCTACGGGCTCACCGGGGCTCACGAAGGAGCGGGAACGGGCACGGGTTCAGGCACGCCGGGGCTCGCGTGGCAGCGAGGTCGCCCTGAAGCGAGGAAGCTCTGAGGCCGCAGCGAGGACGCCTTGCTCGCGCGCACGAGACGGCCGAGACTCGGAGCCGCAGCGAGGGACCTCGGACTCTGAAGCAGGCACGCCAGGGCTCACGGCGCGACGGCTCGCCGAGGCTCACGCCGGGGCATACGAGGCAGCGAGCACGAAACGGCGGGATCTCGCAGCCGCAGCGAGGGAGTTCAGACGCCACAGCGGGCACGCCGGGGCTGACGGCGCAACGGGCTCACCGCGGCTCACGAAAGTGCGGGCACGCACCGCCAACGGCGCGTGAGTACGCCGGGACTCGCAACCAAGGCGAGGTAGCTGGGACGCCGCAGCGGGCACCCGGGGCCCATGGCGCAACGAGATCGCCGGGGCTCACGGAGGAGCTGGCACGCGCAGCCATGTCTCACATGGCAGCAAGCTCGCCGGGACCCGCAGACTCGCAGAACCTCAGTGTGCACGCCGGTGATCATGGCGCAACGGGATCGCGGGGGCTTACGGTGCATCGGGCTCGCCGGGGCTCACCGCGCAGCGGGCCATTGCACGACAGGCTCACGGCGCACGAGCACGCCGTGAGCCTCAGCCGCATCGAGGGAGCTGGGACGCCTCAACAAGCACGCCGGGGCACACGTCGTTACGGACACGCCAGACTCACGGCTCGTGAGCACGCCGAGACTCGCAGTGAAAGCGGGGAAGCTTGGACGCCGCAGCGGGCACGCGGGGGCTCGCGGCGCAACGGGCTCTCCGAGGCTCACGATGGGGCGGGCACGCACGAGACGGCAAAGACTCGCAGCCGCAGCGAGGGAGTTGGGATGCTTCACGGCCTCAAGCCCTCAGCGGGCACGCCGGGGCTCACGGTGCACGACCATGCCGGGAATCGCAGACTCGCCGGGGCTCACGTGGCAGCGAGCTCGCCGGGACTCGAAGAGTTGCAGAAGCTCAGTGGGCACGCCGCGGCTCATGGCGCAACGGGATCGGCGGGGCTCACGACGCATCGGGCTCGCCGGGGCTCACGGCGCAGCGCGCACAAGCACGCCGGGCCACACGACGCTACGGGCACGCTCGGCTCAAGGCGCACTAGACGGCCGGGACTCGCAGCCGCGGCGAGTGAGTTGGGACGCCGCAGCGAGGGAGTTGGGACGCCTTGATGGAGTAAGGAAGCCTATACACTTGTTTTCATACTTTTGGCATTCCTTTGTTGGTTACAATGGTAGCAAAGTCTGTTGTTGTTTTTCGCTTGCCCCGTCTTCGTCCGCCTATGGTTCTCTTGAGCTCGGTGTCGGTGGCGATGGTGGTGGAGACACCTTCTCTGGCCATGGAGTTCGCTTTGCTGCTATTGTCATCTCCAGTGTGCTATCGTCATCTTGCAGCGAACAAGCCCGTACTCGCAACGCAGCTTGCACGCCGGGTCTTTGGGACAATTGCTGAACAAAACCAAGTCGAACACCTTTTTCGATTTTCATCCTTAAAGGACTCAGACATTCACTGATCTGATGCCAATCCACATAAATAGCACAGGGAGCTGAGAGCACGCAGGGCCTCGAAGTTTACTTTGCAACGCAAATTCCTGATTCACATCCGGCAACCAACCGAGCGCTGCCAATGATCCACCACATTCACCACATTCATCACTAATGTCAAAATACTATCCTCCTAAAAAGTCCAAACTGTTGCTCATAAGGAAATCTCGTACCTGAGCATGAGCGGCAGTCCGCTACTTTGACACGAGAATCACGTATGCCAATTGCATACTACTCCCTCGTGCTTCACTCGAAGCGATTCGGATGGTAAACTCAAATTGCCGCGACGGCCTCTCACTGAATTCTCTGCGATTGTGAGTTCTGGTGGGCGGCGCGGTGACCCTCCAAAGGAGATGCGCTTGGAAAAACCGTGAGCCCAACTTGCCTCGAAACACTCGATGATTTGCTGAATTCTACAATTCTTACTTCGTATCGCTTCTCTTTGCATTCTTCATGAATGGGCTTGCCAACATATCCAGTGCCAACATATCCAGTGCCAACTCTTCCTACTGTCCGGTAGGACTGGGGCTTCCACCCGACGAGAACTGCTGGCCCTCGCAGCCACGATTGGCGACAACATACGCTGCGATCTCAATTTACAAGAACAACAGTAAAAAGACGAAATGGATATCAAAGTTCTTACCAGATGTACTATCTGGCGTTTCGTGAATACAAACGACTCCACGTGGGAGAGGTGTAGTCGCTCCAGGTAAGCCTGCTCCGCCGTCCTCTGCCGATCCAGGGGATTCAAAAGATGGATCCTTCGACGTGGCAGGGTCTTCATCGAGCGGCGACCCCTGCGTCATTGCCTGACCTGCATAGAAGTCAACGATTCGTTTTAAGTCGCCCATAATCACGTAACCACGTCACTCGACTACTAATTCCCGACCGTCAATCCTCGCTCAGAACCTACAGAGCCACGAAAACCAAACACATCAGACTAAAACCAATAGCTCAAGTTCGATAAATATGCGTACTGCATTCAAGAACTCCATTAGAACCTCTGCGATGTTGTCCTCTACCTAGGGTTTGCCTCGAACGGCGACCTCGCTCAGACCTTCTATTTTGCGGTGGCTTCCTGATGCGCCGCGGGAAACGGTCTTCGGCTTCGAAGGACACGTGATGATCACTGGCAACACGATGACGATGTGAATCTGGCGACGGTGCTCTGATTCTCTCCGGCTCCTTCAACTTCGTGGTTCAATCGCGAAGACGACGGACGGCGTCTGAAGTTAAACCACCTCTCGGACTGAGCCGCCGCTTTTGCGCTACGTTTGGCCGCCTTTTGCGGCTTCGAGATCAACTAGGTCGGTTGCCAGATTCACAAGGTGAAAGAGGAGACACTGCGAGGTCAGCTTCGAGACTGTGCGAGATCAGCATCGAGACTGTGCGAGGTCAGCTTCGAGACTGTGCGAGGTCAGCTTCGAGATTGTGCGAGTTCAGTGCGAGGTCGGCTGTGCGGGGTCGGCTTCGACACATTCACCACGTCGGCTGAAGAAAATGCGAGGTCGGCTGGGATTCAACGACGGGGTCGGCTGTGAAAGAGGTGCAGGTCCACTTCGGCAAAGGACCAATGGAGGCTGACGCGAGTATATCGCGCTCGCTTGTGCGCCGACGCAGGTGAACAGAGCGACTGAGCTGGCCGTTCGATTCAGCGATGCCGAAGAGAATGGGCCGCCGTTCCCGGATGGGTTGTAGATTCCAGTGCTCCATCCTCAGCGATGAATTTGTCAAAGGTAAACACGTATATCGAAATTGAAATTTGCTACAACCAATCATCCTCAACTAACAACAAATCTACAAGTTTATATAAGGCCGACTTGCTCCTGACTGAGAAGGCTTTGAATGCAACTTACCTTCGTCATCGTCCTCGCTGCTACTTGTTTCATCTTTGTGATTCTCCATAATGAGACTGTTTTCAAGGCCTACCTCACTACCCTGCATAACCATTTTCAAATTAGCATATCTTTACTGACAATTGATTCCATACATCAAGACAATATGAGCGGTCTTGCCTGATTCTTGCGCCTGCTGTAGGTGGTTCGAGCTCGCCCCATAAGTGAATCCGATCCAGAGTTGTCTAAAATCGGAAGTAAAGCTTTCGCTGTATCGCCTAGATCGACTGAGCTGCCCCGACTGTCTTTGTTCTTCATCTGCCTCGCACTCGATCGCTTTTTAGAGAAATACAAGCGTCCCCCAGGTACTCTCTTTTTCCGCTTCCTACCTCTAGCACTCTTGTTATTCTGATCATAATCAGCAGTATTTTGCGGCATCACTAAGACATACCTCCTTATTTGCAAAGACCGGCAGTTGCTCCAATTTTTAACTCTAAGAGATGCCAAATATGAATTCCTGACACGACGTGAACTAAAGCCATTAATTCCATGAAAAAAAGGGGCGCTGTTTTCTTATTATTAACGAGGCGTCCTTCTATCAAACCGCCGCCTCTTTTAGACAATTCTCATTTACACTTCAAAGTAGCCGTCCTCATCCGTATGACATCAATATTTTATATTTTACATACATGGCCATAAATGAATACGCCGATTTGATTTATTCAGCCATTGTATCACATTTCATCCGTAGCCCATTTAATACCTTTGCCGGCCCATGCTGATTTCTAAGATCTGTCAGATGACAAGAGTGACGTCCATACAGTATGTTACCTGGTCCATCAATGTCAGTGGAGCCTCCACTTCGTTGGTTCATAGTACTACCACTAATAGCACTTATTATCCCCGTCGGCTACTATTGTTCAAAACTTTTACCTGTTTCAAATCAAATACGTCCTCGACTAAGTAGTGCTTGTTGCATGCCTTATTTGCGTCTTCTGATTGTCACGAATGGCCACAATTCGAGTAGATGCTGGGCGAGCCCCTTTACGAATACTACCGCAATCTGATGGTCGCATTGTCGTGACCGCTAGAATGTTGTCTGCAAAGTTCAATTTGGGATTAGATACGATCTTCCTAGAGGAAGAAGTCATGGATGATGTCGGCCACTTGTCTTATACTGTGCACATGGAGCCCTTTGTCGAGAAAGATATATTCTGGGTTTTACAATCCTTGCAGTATCGTGTTCATGGTGTTTTAATCCAACCTAAACCGGTAGTTGCAACGTCCGTGTCGGAGTGTGAGGTCGTCCCGTCATGTGCAACGATGACTCCTATTATCAAGCTAGATGATAGTGATGCTGAGTCTCCGAAAGAGACCGATGCACTAGCATCCCAAGATTCTCACCTATTCGAGACTAATCGGACTATGTCGGTAACACAGTCTCCTTCTAAGTCCGAGAGTTTAAGCAAGAAGCCTCCGCGCCCACCATCAAACAAGGAATCCGTCAGTGCTGTCACATGCATACGTAATCTGCAGTTTAGGAAGGGGGCCAAGAGCGAACTTAGTAGGTTAGATCTAGGTATGTATCAGTACTCATCTGTTCAGTTCTTGCCGCCCCAGTATGACGGCAATGTAATTTTCGAGTTTCCGCCCCCATCTGTGGACGCTAAGACAAACTATGCAAAGAAACTGTCAGGGATGGACAAGCAATTCGACGGTCACACATGGTGCCATTTGCAGACTCGTAACATTCAAAATGACCATGGTCTTACGTTCCGCACTGCTTCTTGTGCTGGTCATTTGCGATGTGAGAATCCACAGTGCGGATTTCTTCACAGGCCAGGCCGAGCCGACGAGATTAATGAGAAGTTGTGGGATGGCTTTGCAAAGAAGCCGTTCCTTGGGAAATGCCCGGACTCTGAGTCAACATTGATGTGCGCTATATGCAAGGCACCACCGACTTGTATTCTGCAATGCTCGGCTATCATGTATTATGTCACAGGTGATACAAATACAACCAGGGCATGTATCCACGTTGGATACCACTCTCACCCGGTAGGACAAGGTACCTGTAGGAAGTCTTTAGAGCTCCGTGACCAATTGTTAAAGGGTTCGCTTGAAAGATCACCGAAGGCCTCACCCTCTGCGATTGCATTGTCTGCAAGCACGGAGTTCCTTGGAGATTACCTATTGAAGAAGGATGGCGAGTCCCAATCATTCTTAATGGAATCTGAAATGCAGGATGTTATGTTCAAGTTTGAGAGCTTCACGAGTCCCACTATTCGACACAATGTGTCCCACTTCAGAAGGATGGGAAAGAAGGGCATAATCGATGGAGTGTGCGAATTGAGAGGCACCTCTCGGTGGCCCTATGTGCAGGAGAACAGATTTCCTGGCCAAGGTAGTAAGACCGACAAGGTGTTCGTCTTCAAAATGTCGGAGATCGGGCCGGGATCTGGCGTTGATCTCGTTAAGAGAATGCAACCTGGAGGGGATCTGGAGCATGCATGGGTGATGTTCGACCACGTCAAGCGCATCAAACGGTACACAACATTTGCCTGCCACGTTTACGACTCTGCGTATCGGAAGGTGATGACGATTGCAATATGCGATATGATGTCTGAAACCCAAGATGCTCAATCATACCTGTGGAGAGGGATAAATGCTGTCATGGCTGAGCACGGGGTTCACAACGTTAATTTCGCGGGATTCATGGCTGACAGTGCGCAAGCTAACTGGAATGTTGTCCGAGAGATCTACGGTTCAGGTGATAAATCCGTTCCAATGCCAAATAAGGAACGTTCATGTCTACTACATTGGACTACTTGTATGCAAAGAGCAACAAACTCTTACATTAAGCCTGAACTTCGAGACGAGCACAAGCGAATCTGCACCCAGTACAAGGACGCGCGCACAGCTGATGAAGCGGAATCTCGATGCATGGCGATCCGTTCCTGGTGGTCTACGAGTGGAGCAGCAAGTGACTCTGACATCCGTGCGCTCGACAATTGGTTGGCCTGGTGGCACTTTCGATATTGGCAGTGGGGCGGATACATGAACATGGTACGATCTATCACGTCTCATCATTTAATTCGTGTTTTTTTGTCAATTCATCATCACATCGACTTCGATTTCATAATGCAGGACCTTACGGAGGAACAAAGAGCGGAGATGCCGATGTGCAATTTGTCAGAGACCGTGCATGCCTCATGGAGCAAGCAATCTGGCAAAGCTTGTGATAACATTTTCGAAGCTACCATTGAAGACTATTGCCGTGCCTTTGTTCAGTGCACTAGGTACAATGCCTACGACAAAGGTCGAGGATCGGGTACTGGTCCTTCCAAAGAGGAGTTGCGGTTCCGCGCGGCAACGCGCACTGCTACTACGACGGGTAATTTGAAGTCAGTATATCGGGCAATGGACCTCATCCCTGGAGCGGAGAAATTCCTCAGTGGAGCGGCATCGTTTGCAGGAGAAGAGATTTTTGGATCCACGAAGCGGAGGCTCGATTCCGATCCGGGCTGCGACGACGACTCTCACCGGTTCGACAAGGTCAACTTTTCGCAACCAAAGACAATGAAGACCCGGCAGCAATGTTCGCCTTCAACTCCAATTCGGCTCGAGGATAACGAGGACAACAGCGATGATGTCCATGAGGTAGAGGAGATACCACATGTTCCATCACAACCAGTGGAGCACGTCACAAAGGTTTTGGAAGAGGACTGCTCACCAAAGATGTGGCACATTCGCCGCTTGCCTTCTGTGGGTTCACGGATTTGTACCGCCATAATTCCCGATTCCAATCGAAAGTGTAATCGCGGGCTTCAAAATGGTGACCCTGCTCCTGCATACCACGGCGTGAAGCATGTCCGCTCCAAGAACAAGAATTATGCACAGTTCTTCTATTTCTGTGCAGACAATGTCGGAGGGTGCGTAGCGGGGAAGCGGCGGAGGTGGTTCCCTGATTCGCCCAAGGTCCCACGTATCTGGCCGGTGTTAAAGGGGACTAACCTCACGACGCGGGAGATTTTGACTCTGGAGGAGGCAGGATTCCAGCTGCAACAGAGACCACCTATGCCAAGCGAGAGGCAGTTTGGCAATGACATGGCGATTGCAGCAAGCATTCCGGCACCGGAGAAACCCGATAAGTTCCTCAACATACGTAGCTCTCGTCCCTGTCGTCGCAACGCTACAAAGAGGGTGGCAACTGAGCAATTAAAGAAGTGGGAATCGGCAATGCTACTCGATGTCCAGCTAACACGGATTACGTTGGTGCCAAGCCCGGGACTCGGGGCCGTGATCGATTTCATTTCTAAGAAGGGTCCTGAACAAGATGCTCAAAAATACAAGGTCAGCATTGGTACATTTCCGGAGTGTACTTGCCCTAGCTTTACAAGCATGTACGTCAAGTTCAAGTCCCGTGGATCCTATGCTAATTGCAAGCACCTGTACTACATTTACCGTGTGGTTTGTGGCCTTGATCGAGAGAGAGATCGGTTTGTCCACGCTCCGACTCTTAGCTTCAACGAGATCAAGCGACTTCTCCTAGGTGGAATTGTCCAATGTGTTCTACGCACTTGATGCTCTTCAAGAGATTAAGTTCGACAGCGTAGAGTGCTTTAAGTTGATACTGTGGTTTAAACAACATTCCACGTTAAAAGTAAAATGTTGCGCTTGTTTTGATATTGACCTAGCTTATAGTCGATATATATATATATATATATATATATATATATATATATATATATATATATATATATATATATATATATATATATCTTTATATCTTTATATCTATATATCTATATATCTATATATCTATATATACGGCCGGACTATTTTATTTCTTCTGACATACCTCACAACTCCACATTCACATTTAAATAGTACTCACCAACGGATACTATTATCTTCACTACATTCCTCTGTGACATCTTCCCAAATGGATGGTGATAGTGGAGGGTCGTAGTGCTTTGCTGTGTCAAGGAACTCTTCCCATGTCTTGGTCAATTCAGTGTACGTGCTGTTGTCACAACTGAAGCACTTCCAAGTCTCTGCAGAGCGTTGGATCTCTACCACGTACTCGTCACCTTTGTTGTTCGATACACAACCAGTACACCACACCTTTGGGCACGTTCCACAGCTAATCATATTGTAGTGATGATCGAAGCACCAACTGCAATACTCTTCCTTCCCGACCTCATTCTGCCCAACACAAGTGGAACACGAATTAGACTACTGGTGAGCGAACATTGATGTGAACGGAAACCGTAACATCAAGCAGCAGGACGTCTACAAGACATTCTATTTTGTAACATTCCTACCTTTGTCCACTTCTTCTTTGCATAATCTGCACGGCATTGACAACAAAGACCAACTGCGAGACGCGGGTGCTGCTTAAAGGAAATCTGGAACCTTGTATCCCCACAAGCGGAACAATCGTAGGTTGGACCACTGAGAGTGACTGAAGCCATACTAAAAACACCCAGCGTTCTCGCAGCAAGGAGATACGAAAATGAACAACCCGTTGCCACTCTTTACTTATGTAATTTGATCTCTCAACCACTCCTTCTCCTTCGTCAGACAATAATTATTTGTCAGAAGATCATGATAGATCTCCCAAAAAGATTTTCAAAATTTTTTAAGTGCGCTAGGTCCGATATTTTGGTGGGGCCGGCTCTACGTCCATCGCTTTGTGAACCGGCCCCTCCAACTGTCCCAACCAACCCTCCCAACAGCGCCGGTGTAACAGATGGTGAGCCGCCTCGATCACTCCCAGCCGTGTCCGCCATGGGGTTCGCCGTAGCCGCCATGGGGTTCGCCGGGGCTGGCTATGGTTCCGCCGGTGTAACATATGGTTAGCCGGCGCCGGTGGATGCCCCAGCTGGGTAGCTGGGTAATCTCCGCACTCTCAGCTGACTCACATGCACTTTCCGGGGGTGCCGGTTCTGGTTCTTGGGAACATTTGGTGGGGCCGGCATTGGAGTCGCGGCCCCTTTCAAAGCCACAGCCGGGACTTTGTGGGTGCCAGGGAGAGATCCTATATACTACTCTGTCATTTCTGTGTTACTTTGAATTAAAGAAAATATAGTCTCTTCTGGCTTCAAATCAGTTCTCCGTATTCGTAAAACATGAAACTCGAAGTATTTTGTTGCCACATCATTCATTGCACATCATTGTAATGTCGGTTATTTTGCAGTGGAGCACTGCTGAATTGAGATAGTCCAAACACTCGCCGACACCAATTTCCAAGTGAGAATGAGATCAATATGTTATCTAAAAGTTTGCCAGCAGTGGCGGCACAGCAAAGATCCTTACAATGCCGATACAATTTCTACAATCGCGGCACTGGCTCCTCTCCATCGAGAACGGTCGCACTGCTGAATCCTCAGTGCCGATCCCGTAGCTGCAATGGCGGTGGTGGCTCCTCCTGGTCAACAATCGTTGCAATGTCGATACTCGCTCCTACCGACCAGCAATGGCGGTGACTCCTCCCGATCAACAATGGCTGCAATGTCGAAATAGGCTCCTACCGACCGGCAATGGCGGTAGCTCCTCCTGATCGGCAAATGCTACAATACTCCCAATCAACAAATTGCCGCACTGGCTCTTCCGGATCAACAGCTTGGGGTCCTGGCTCCTCCCGATCAACGGCCGCACTGTATCGGCGTTACTTGCTCCTCGAGATTGCGGCGCTAAATGTTAGGAAAATCCAGTCAATTTAGTAGTTCAAAATGCCAGAACATTTAAAACCATCTCTCACTCGAAATGTGAGTAATGGCTATACAGGTACTATAAATATCAAACACAAACCAGCGGTTCAATTGAACTTCAAAGCATGGAGTAAAGCAGTCATGCAAAAATCCTCGGCAATGCGGAAGTCTGTAGTTTGTATTAAAAAGTTCCACACATTCGTAGCCAACTCTGATTGCAAATGTGAGTCGTGGCAATTCAACTGCTATAACTATCAAGCAGCTACTCGTAGTTGGAATCACTATCAGAATCACTGCTGCTGCTTTCACCAGCTTCTGAAGTGAATTCCAAGAATTCCTCCCAAATCGTCTGCAGAGGCACTATCTCATACTTGTTGCAGCTGAAGCACCCCCAATTTTTGCCCGTCATGTCCTTCAGGTAGTCGTCTCCCTTGTTCCGTGCGATACACGCTGCACACCACACCTTGTTACAATAGTCACACGGGATCACAAACTGAATTCCCCCACACCAGTTGCATTGCTCATCATCGTACTGGGCGTTCTTCGTGAACACAACGTCATCCAACACGAGTTTGCACGAAATGCAAATGCCAACACCGAGACGAGGATGTTCCAACAAACAAGCACGGATATTTTTCTCCCCACACGCAGTGCAAGAATACAGATACAAGGGATCGAAACCGGCCGAATTTGATCCACAAGAGTGCAAGAGCAAGAATTTTCGAGTGAGAGATGGCCAACGGCTTGCTTTGAGATGCTTCCAAACTTGCTCTTCCATTCTTGTAGGTACCGAGATCTCACTTTGGAGTCCCATCCAACCTCACCAACCCGACCGAACCGGCAGCACCGGCAGCACCGGCAGCTTTAGCAGAACTGTACCCTCATTCCACTTCGGCACCGTCATTCCAACGAATGGGAATCCGACACTTCCCAGCACCGACACTTCCCAGCACCGACACGACTACGCATGACAATGAAAATAAAATCTCAGAGAAAGCAACACTGCAATCTCTTACATGTTCACGAGGTCGGCCTTTCCTTCCATCTCTACCTGCAATGACAATGAGCACCAACATGGCACATAGGTGGGACGTATTTACCGACACTCCGACACTCGCATGTATCACATGACCCATCCCCTCTCCGACACTCCCATGTATCACATGACCCATCCCCTCTCATGAAGTTCAACATCACAATGGGCACCGACATCTTGTACCAAGACCATGCTCTTTACTTCACCGACGTCACGGTACATGGGACGTGTTCACTGGCCGGCCGGTTTGATCAACGTGATTAATTTTTTACAAACGATGATGCTGGGACCGGCCTCCACACGGCAAATAAAAAATTCATTTCAGCTCCAATTCGGCATTGTAGGGGTGCCGAAGTGTGAGCTTGTCTATACACTGTAAAAGATTCACGCAGTGCCTTCCAATGTCATTCAGCCCTCAAAATGAGGCTCGGCCCTGAAGGATCGATAGGCAAACAGCGGATTCATGGAGGCATTCGCCACGGTGTGAATTGGAATTTAGACCTGAACCCCTAAAAATCCAGGGGTCTTTCTCGACCTCCAAAACCAAAAAACCGCCATTTTTCACCTTCGTGTTGGTTATGCTCATGCACAATTTTAGAGACCAATTCCACTTTTTGACCTTCATGTAAAATATTTTATAAAAGAAGGTCTAAAAACAACCATATAGTAAAACAAGAACCACGTATGATATATTTCTTTTCTGAAAAATATCGAGAGTGAGAAGCTGCATTTATGATATTGTGAATTTCGGAAAAAAAATATTGGGAAAATCTCGATTTTTGGCAATTTTTGAAAGAAAAAATTTCAAAATTACTAGAAATTGTGAAGATTGTTTTTGAAAGTTTTGGAGGTTGTCCTTGTCAAATTGGTAAACTTTTTGACTTCGGACACTTTGGCATTTGAATAGTAATTTGGTAATGAACATATTTCTAAAAAAAATAAAAAAGAATAAAAATTAGACTGCCCGTTTTGGACTTGAAACATAAAATTTCTAGATGAAGGTTATAAAATTAAAATTTGGCTTTGCAAATTTTACCACATACACATTACACTATGGGGAGTGTCCAGTAAAAATCTTAGGCAAAAATATCAATTTAAATGCTTAAAATGAGCTGCCCGAAATCTCGAAAAACCAAATCGGTTTTCCTGGATTTTTAGGGGTTCAAACTGTGGCGTTTTGACAATTGGTCTAAATTCCACTTCCAATTCACCACGGTTTTAGGGTCTAAATTGCTATGTACCGGCACCATTCCCACGGTTATAGGGGTACACTCATAGAAATTTTGTTCGAATAAAATCATTTTATATTCACTTTTGGACCAGAATATTCCCTCGAAATCTGCTCAATGAGCGTAAAAATCTGCTCACTGCTCACCGCTCACCGCTCACTGCTCACACCGTAATCACATTGGTTGTTCCAATGTCAAATCCTGCAAATCCGAATGATTTGTGAGTGTCTATTCAAGTCACAATGTGTCGTTTTTGTTGGAAGAAAGAACATGGAGAAAAGATAATTGAACTCACCAATATCATTTGGCCGCCCCATTGCCTATATCGATGGTGCCAAAAACCCAACCATTCTGATAAAGATGCCAAAGATTCTTCTATTGCAGCGCCAGAGGTAGCCCACCATGCACGAATTGCATGGTATTTCTCGTCAGCCTCCCTTTGGGTCTTTGCATCTCTATAATCACGGCAAAGTTGCTTGTGTTGATATTGCAACTCTGGTTTGATGTACTTTGTCGTATATTTATCAAGGTTTGCAGACCAATGATAAAAGCATGTACGTTCACGTCCCTCCATAGGCTCATCGGGTTTACCTGATCCATACACCTTCCTGACCGCAATCCAATTCGCTTGGGCACTATCTGCCATGAATCCTTTGAAGTTGACATTCAAAACGCCATTCTCGGCCATAACCTTGTTAAGGTTCTCCCAAAAGAGAATCTGAGCAACCGCATCTTCAGATTGCATATCGCAGCAAGCAATTGTCATTACCTTGCAGTAATTAGTGTCGTAGACATGGCATGCCAACGTCGTCCACTCTTTCACTCGTTTGACGTTGTCAAACATAATCCATGCATCTTGGAAGTTTCCTCCCGCCTGCATACGCTTCACGAGGTCCACCCCACTCCCTTCCAGGTCCACAGACATCTTGAAAATGAACACCTTGTCGTCACATTGTCCTGGGAATCGATTATCATGCACGAACTTGAAGTGGGGATTCTTCTTGAGGTCGATAATCCCCTCCATAGGGGCACGCGAGGATTTCACAAGGCGTCTTGAAGCAGAGACAATGTTCCTTCAATTAGGAGAGGCAAGTGGGGCAAAGCGATCGATGATTGATTCGAGACTATGATGTTTTTCTCCTGGAGTTGGTGTTTTGAACAAAAAATCTGCTAAGAAGTTCTTACTCGCTGCCATTTGAATGGCAGAGTTCGTCGCCTTTGGAATTCGTGACACTTCAGACGCCACGAACTCATACGTGAGATCTAATGAGTCCCGGCATACGCCTTCAGCCACTGGATGATTGTGATGGCCGAGATGAATAAATGCACGGTGCATTTCGGGATTGGCAGAAGTAACATGGTACAGTTGGGCATTACAGAGGGCTAAGCAGGAAGGTGGTGTGAGACAAACCTTACACATGAAGGTAGATTTTAAGGGGGGGCCACCGACATGGAATTGAGAATGAGTGATACCGTCCCTTTGTGTATTGTTCCGGACACCGCCATTTCGGAAAAGATACTCGCAGGAGTCGGTTTCACATTGTAGATGTCCAGCGCAAACGGAGCGTCGGAATATGAGGGAGCAATCGTTCCTGATGTTAGAGGTCTTGGTAGTGCACCACGGTTTGCCGTCATAAACCTTGTCCATCCCGTCTAGGCTCTTGCCGTATGTTGCAGGCAATCCACTTGGTAAAGGCGGAAGCAAGAAAATAACGTCCCCATCGTAAGTGGTGGGGATGTACTTGACTTCTTCGACCCTGATATTGTCAAAGTTAATGTCTGATAGCGCGGATTGGGAACGGGGGCGAACAGCAGTCGCCTTCAAGGCATCTAACATGGATATGTGTTTGACGGAGAATGTGGGACTACGGGGCCTAGCTACACTACTTGATGTTGTCCTTTGAGTGGCAAGTTGATGTTGTTACGCACAACACTTGACGACGGGGTTCGTTTGAAAGGAAACGGACATGTGCTCGTTAGATCGATTGTTGGAACTATGTCATCATCGGAATCACTAAGTAGCGTGATTGGCTCGTATGCGGCTCAATCTTCTTCACTCGCGCAGACCCGCGGTGGGGTGAGGAGGAGGACAGTGGAGGTGACAGAAGCTGGAGTGAGGCACACTGTAGATCCTTGCAATGCTGAGCTCGAGTAGCCAAATACTTTGTAAGACCCTGCTGATAGCATCCAACCTACAGAATCACCTTGCCTACTCTTCAATTGCAGAACAGTCTCCACTACATCATCGACATCAGATGTAAGCTCTTGTTCAACATACATCATACCCATCTAAAGACCAAACTTTGCCTCCAAGATCAATTCGTCCACAAAGACCTTTCCATCTTCGCCAAGAGGAAAAGTAAAGGGGATACCAAATCCGTTTGCACGTATGGACGCCATCATCAAAGAAGGGGAGCAAGCACAGTATGTCTACCTTAGAAGGTACACTAATTGCAATGAGGCATTCAGTTATTCGATTAACCTTATGTAGCTTAACAATGACAATGCGACTACGAGATGAAATTGTGGTTGATTAATGTCAGAAAGAATGAAGAATTAAATTATCTTTTAGTTCATTGTTTTGCGGTTGTCGAGAGATTTGATTATAGTATGGATAAATAGGCATCCGTTGTCGACTAATTTCAGGATGGAATGTACAGCCATCTAGCGACATGGAATAGATTACGTCAAGATACTTTCGGAGTTGTACTTCTAAAACGTATGTAATTAATTGTCGCATGGAAATAACTCATTCAGCAAGAATAGAGAAGCCGCCAAGAACCCAAGTGGTGTACTTAAAATAAGTCCGGAGTATAAAGTATTGATAGCTTATTAAAGCAAATTAGTAAGGGTAACTTTCTGTTCCCAATATTAATAGCGCAATCCCATCTAGAATGATAAAATTGTACTCCGCCGTTTATCGAAGATATGCTTACTAAAATAGAAGATATAATTCAAAATAAAGTTATATATTAGTTGGGTTAACTAAATTATTTTTTAGAAAGGTTTTAGTAGTCGACACTACAGTGACCTTCAAAAGTGTCCCAATGTTTATAATTTGAAAGTTTGGTGAGTCACCACATAGTGATTGCATGCTAGACTGACATGGCATCAATTTAGTTACATACTATCATTAGTAAGGTAATCAAGGAGCAAGGCTTACCACTTGTCTCTACATGTATGTGCATGAATTGAAGCTCTAGATATTTTCTCTTCATTGGGACAGTTTTGAAAGTACATATGAGTGAATCTTGTATGCATAGCAAGTGAAGTGTACATGCATTGTGAATTGCTTGGTTTGTGTTCTGTTGTGTGTATTTGTTCTTCTTGCGTCATATATTTGTTTCTTTCGTGTTTAGCTTCACAAGTGAAAATGGTGAGACCATTGTCCTGTGGGAAGCAACAAGGTATACTCTCTTTGCTTCAAAAAGGTTGTAGTGTGAGAGAGATAGCAAATTCTTTGCATGTTGGTAAATCAAGTGTACAGAGGCTCCGTAAGAAGCATTTTCCAGATGCAAAGCTTTTAGTTGGAGGTAGACCACGCAAGTTGACAAGTGCAATGGAGCGGTCTTGTGTAACTAGTATAACAAGAGGGAAGGTGTCTACTGCAAGAGAAGCTACTAAACATGTGCAAGAAGTTTTTGGAGTACAAGTCGGTGAAATTCTCGTGACGCCGTGGACTTTGTAGAGCGGGTTTGCAATCGCATGTGAAAGAAAAGAAACCACATTTGTCACGCAGTAATATTAGGGCTCGCTTAGAATTTGCCAGAAAGTATCAGCACTATACTATTGATGACTGGAGTCACGTGATATTCTCAGATGAGACTAAAATTAACAGATTTTCTTCAAATGGGAGAGTTTGGTGTTGGGTTGGTGATCCACAGGAACTTTCAGAGCGGACCGTTATTCCGACTGTTAAGCATGGTGGTGGTTCTGTGATGATATGGGGATGTATGTGTATACATGGACCTGGCATGATGTGTAGAATTGAAGGTCGCCTGAATCAGCATGGTTATCAAAAAATCTTGGAGGAGCATCTCCATGGTACAATTCAAAAATATAATTTAGATCCATCGGGAGTCATATTTCAACAGGATAATGCACCTATACATACCAGTAATAGTATGAAACAATGGTTTTCTAGGCAACCTTTTGGTGTCTTATCTTGGCCTGCTCAGTCTCCAGATTTGAATCCTATAGAAAATCTATGGGCAATTTTGAAAAGGAGATTGAATCGATATGACACACCACCAAAAGGGATACTTGAATTATGGTCTCGTGTGGAAGAAACCTTCCCTTCTATCACTGTTGATGATTGCAAGAGACTTATAGAATCAATGCCCAGACGAATAGCAGCTGTATTAAAATCCAGAGGAAAATGGACAAAGTGGTGAGGAATTTCCATGTTGGACGTTCAAAAGTGTACCAATGTACAGAGTAGCTTTAGGTTTTTTTCCTTTCTCATTGAGCGCTTCAATTTTGTTGGAATTTTTGTAATCAATTAGTACATTGTATGTACTATTTCAATAAATTTACTACATTCCATTCCATGAGTTTCTCTTACCTACATTATTTTTTGAATGTAACATGTACAAACATTGGGACAGTTTTGAAGGTCACTGTATGTGTTCATGTGAAGTGATTAATTGTCACATGGAAATAACTCATTCAGCAAGAATAGAGAAGCCGCCAAGAACCCAAGTGGTGTACTCAAAATAAGTCCAGAGTATAAAGTATTGATAGCTTATTAAAGCAATTTGGTAAGGGTCACTTTCTGTGGTCGATAATAGTAGCGCAATCGCATCTAAAATGATAAAATTGTACTCCGCCGTTTATCAAAGAATTGCTTACTAAAAGAGAAGATATAATTCAAAATAAAGTTATATACATTAGTTGGGTTGACTAAAATTTTTTTTGAAAGGTTTTAGTAATCGACAGTATGTGTTTATGTGAAGTGATTAATTGTCACATGGAAATAACTCATTTAGCAAGAATAGAGAAGCCGTTGGGAACCCAAGTGGTGTACTTAAAATAAGTCGAGAGTATAAAGTGTTGATAGATTATTAAAGCGATTTGGTAAGGGTCACTTTCTGTGCTCAATAATAGTAGCCCAATTGGATCTAGAATGATAAAATTGTACTCCGCCGTTTATCAAAGATATGCATACTAAAAGAGAAGATATAATTCAAAATAAAGTTATATGTATTAGTTGGGTTAACTAATTAATTTTTTTGAAAGGTTTTATATAGTCGACACTATGTGTTCATGTGAAGTGGTTAAAGAGGCATGGAATGTTGAGGTACAGATGGTATAGAGAGAAGCAACGTGTTTTTAAGTGAGATAGGGTCCTTAGAGATCGTCTACACATGAAGGAGGGTGGAGCGCCTTCGCCCTCTACTTATGTGACACCTAAGAGGAGGAGGAAACCAGGGGCAACAAACTGGACGAATAAGAGAGCGAGACATAGGAGAGTAGCTGATAAGGAAGTTTATGAAGAGTGTCTCGTTCAGTCGTGAAGAGACAAGGGGATGGGCTGCCATTTCCGACCAAGTTCTATAGCATTCGTAAACTCATTCTAGATCCTAGAGTTGAGAGGGAAGAAGAGCGTAGTGTGGATCTCGTTGTCGAGCGTCAACAACACGAGGTAGTTTGCAGTGAGGGAGGACGTGGAGAGATGATGAGAGGTTTAGTATTGGAGTGTGATCGAACAATGGAGTCACCTCAGCCTTCCTTTGGTAAAAGGGATTCTCGTTCAGTGGAGATAAATTCTCAATCCGGTGGCGAATGTCAATCGGAAGAAGTAAGTCCACTATTTTCACCATAAAAATCCGTAATGAATATGGATATGAGTCTTCTAAATTAATGTATTTTTTAGTAATACTTGGTGCAGGTAGCTGAAATACTCTATTAACTCGTACTAAGGATTGATAGACTGTGAGTTCTTTATTGAATCTTTGATTGGTGCAAGTGTAACCAAGATAGATCCGGTCTTAGGGGTGGATTTTGCAATTTCGAACTATATGAAACCATAAAACTTGAACGCAACTTTTGGGCGACAATTAAAGGTATTCATGTATATTGATATGTAAAAACCTAGACTTATCAAAAAGATTCAATATTGAACATGTTGAACGGTTTTTCTTTATCTCCAAATTAAATATGAGAATTCAAATTGTCTGAATGTAATAAATATCGCCATATAAATAGTAAAGAATGAACATGTATATATAAAATGCGCTCCCTACATTTCCATTGTGGTTTGTATGTGTAACACATCAATGAAAGTCCAGTGTTTTTGTCCCTCCGAGAATAAGTTATAAAAATATCGGCATTTGGTGAAGTGATTCTTCATATATCTTGTGAAATGATTTATAATCCTCCAACTGATGAGGCCAGACCCACTTCCACCAATCAAAGTGCCTCCTTCTACTGGTTGAATAGTCCATTGGAATTTTTTTCTCCTTTCTAAATCTAGCTTAGATCTAGGGTTATCTTCATTACTTACGAATATTGCCTATCTTCACTGCTGTCGCAGAATTCCAAAGGCGGAGGGTTCCGTCTCGAGGGAGAAGAGGGGGAGGTGATGCGCAGCCTAGCCAGGAGGGCGAGATTCGGCATCATGGAGGAGGCAGGAGATGTTGCTGGAGGCGAGGTGGCGAGGGGCGGAGCAAGGTTGGCCAGGCAAGGCCCTGAGGAAGAAGAGCATGTGGGAGAGGGGGGAGAGGGAGCTCGAGAGGAGTTTGAAGGAAGCGGGGGAGAGGTTCCAGGAATCGACATTGGAGGTGATGTCGGCGACGGAGCGGACAAGGGAGGCGCAAGTGCTCACGAAGATTACAACGACGGCGATGAAGACAAATCAAAAGAAGAAGATGACGATCAGGTGAGTTTTTTCTGAGTATCTTAGGGTTTCAAGTGGCCGGCCTTTGTGCTTGCATCGAGCGAAGGTGAGGAGGCGGGCAAGCTTTCGGTACCGAAAGCTAGGCTCACAGTCGTCGCCAATCGCTTCTGTCTAAACCAGCTTCTGTCTCTCTCATTGTTATTGACGCTACGCTTTGCTATGCTGCTCAACATGAGTACTATCCATTTTAGAAATCAATAACTCGTTTGCTGGCGACTTTGCTGCTCGAATCAAAGTTTGAACATATTTCTGCAACGAACAAAACAAGTTAAGCCTAATATTGCAAAGAAATCTATAAACCATCGTAGAATCAGATACCTCGACCGAGAGCAACTTGCTAGAGAAAAAGGAATGCCACTTTTACTTGTAGAAATATAAGTCATGAGAATCCCTCTAGACTTTTCAAGAAATATAAGTCATGAGAATCCCTCTAGACGAGCTGCAAACTTCTAATTTTTAAGATTGACGATCAACCCCTTGATGTAGAACTGCTTGAAGCCTCGATAACACAATGTAATCAAGCCACTACAGGATGCGAAGGAGAAGCGTTGCTTGAACAGGATATGAGCCATAGGATTGGTATACGATAATGTTTAAGGAGAGCGGTCTCAAAGTCTCGTAGTTGACGGACTTCTTTAGACACAACCATCTCTAACTCCTTAGTCGTAGGCAACCTTATACGATACTGTTGAAGTATCATGCAAGAAAATCAGATCACCGAACTAAAGAGGCCATGGCTTAAAGAATGTTGGCAAAATCAAGTTACCAGGTAGAATGTCTTTGAAAACAACCATGGAGGATAGAAGCGCCAATCGAGCAACGGGATCATCACGATCTTCACACATCTCCCGAAGCTCTTTCAACGATCCGAGGTTGGCTTCGGGGTTTGAAAGAAGCCCCATCCCCCGGCCGCCATATGCGCTTTCGGCTCCATTCGCCTATCGCAGATTGAAATGTAACTCACTTCTCCCCGCATGAGACAAGTAGAAAAGCTCAAAGTCCGCTCATAATCATCTTCCAAGCCTCACCGAATAAAACCATATCGCCGTTTTAAAGTTTGAGAATCAACAAGTAAACAATGTTCATGAGCAAACGAGTATTCAAAGAGCCGGATTCCGAAAAGTCTTGAATTAAAACATCGTTATATCTCATTCAGTCTTGAGCGCAACAAACCTGGTTTTGATCGATGTCTCCGTTGGCTGTGGCTTCTAATTCTGCTTTCTTCTCTTCAGCAGCTTTTTTCTTTTCATCCTTCCGCAATTTCTTTCGCTCTTGCTTCGTGAGTTTTAGAGATCAATAAATCATTTTAGAAATCAATAACTCGTAGCCGATCCACCCGTGCCCAAAGGTAAGTTTTTTCGAGTTTCTCAGGTTCCAGGTTTTTAAATTTGAGGTAGGGTCTCGTGCATCGATTAAGTTCCAAGACGAAGGTGAAGACGTGGGTAACCTTTCGGCACCGAAAGCGAGGCTGAGCACCTACCCTTTCTCTGGATCCACTCCGGTTTTCCCAAAATTTTAATCATCATTGGTGGTCTAGTCGTGAAATGTCAAGTTTGTACATTTGAAAAATTGCTCATGAGGATTGAGGAGGCGGGTAAGCTTTCGTCACCGAAAGCTAGGTTGAGCACCCAGCCTTCCCTTGGAACCATTCTTGTTTTCCCAAAATCTTGGTGGTCATGCAACCGGCTTGCAGTGATTATTATTTCAAAGTCAATATACTGTGGTAGAGTCTCGTGCTTTAGCGATTGAGTTCCGAGATTTTGGCGAGGAGTCGGGTAAGCTTTCGGCACTGAAAGCTATGCTTACCCCAGCCTTTCCCCGGAACCATTTTGAGATTGGAGAGTTTGTGATTGATTTCTGGTGCTCTTCTTGTGAGAAGTTTACATCGCACATATGATTGAACTTTGGTAGTCATGTAGCTGGCCTAAGAGCTGAAGAGTTTTTTATTTAGAAGTTGTTGTAGTAGGGTCTAGTTGTGTGCCGATTAAGTTCCGAGAATTGGGATAGGTGGCATGTAAGCTTTCGGCACCAAAAGCTATGCGAACCACCAAGCCTTCCCCCGGAACCATTCCAAGATTTAAGAGTTGGTAAACGATCACGAAAAATGAGAGAGGGAGAGAAAGTGCTTTCGGCACCGAAAGCATTTTGAAGGACCCCCCTCCCCTCGAACTTGTAGGATTGTGTAGACTAGTAAGAGATATTGTTTTATACTTGCCTTGCAATGTCTTGTGTTCCTGTATCATCCTAAGTGTTTTTAAATTAGTTTTTTTGCATTTATGATTTTTTGGATCTGTTTATCCTTGTTAGTATTCTTATGTATGATTTATAATCTTTGCTTTTGATTTAGGAGTCCTCGGATCAAAACGTGGAGATGCCTAATCTTGGCATTACTCAAGAAGAAACAGAGGTATTATATGCGTTTTAATTTTTTTGTATTTACTTTCTACAGTGTTGAATTCAAGTGTTAATTTGCTCGACTTATGGCAGGAAATTCAAACACAAAACGTGTTGCAAACATCAACTTGCCCTTCAAATTTGACTAATGCTGTTGATAGCAAATTGCAACATCGAACGCTTCACAAGGTGGACTCCATCAACGTCATCAACAGCGTTCGATTTCAACCCCTAAAGAAGTCCCGGTTACTTGTTCCCTTGTGTAGGATGATTTCAATGGCTAAAGTGAGACCAGTCGGTGAAATGGGGATACAACATCTAGAGCGGGAGTTTGTGAAAGGATATCGAGATGGAGATCGAGTCATGTACATTTCTATGTACAACAACGAAGAGTTGTCTTCGGATGTTACGGAGGAGGTCAAGGCCGATTGGAGCCCATGTTGGGAAAGGGCGACTCAGGCTTTTGAAGACGAACTTCAAGCAGACCCTGATTTGAAGCAATTCTCTGGCAAGATGTTCTTTGTCTGGGAAGGTAACAATCGGCTGGCCGCATGGTTAAGACACATTAACAATCACCATGCTGAGGATCCCGATTGGCACATCTCCGTGCATTGCATTATTTTAGACCCACGCGGCCAAGTGGGCAATCTTCTTAATGCCATGCACGATATCAACTGGTGAGTGTAGAGCTAATTATATTTTTTCAATCGTCTTAATATCTTGTTCTTTACTATTCTCTAATTTTTTAATTCTTTGTTCAGGTCTACTGAAAATGATTACGTAAAGAGTAATCTTCCAGCAAAGCTTTACCGCATCCGCTCTTTCGGAGTGATGAAGTTGGAAGAATTCAAGGATCTCCTGAGTTCGGAAGAGTACGATGCGTGCAAGAAAAACAAACAAACTAAAGATCGATGGTTTGCCATGACAACAAAAGTGTTCATTGCATTTCTATACAGGGTAAGATTGTAAGAATGATTTGTGTGAATTCCTTACAATATCTTTTTTTTCTCAATATTTTGCAGTTTGTTCAGTTCTTTCTATAATTTATGTTATCTTTCTACAGCGGGAGATTGCAGTGGCTTCCGATGAAGCCGCTAGAGTCTACATGGAGAAAATCCCAAAGGAGGATCAAATCTGCACGGGAATTTGGGATGCAATGACAAAGGCATCGAGATAATATGGTCCAAGCCATTGCAAAGAAAGACTTCACCAAGTACTTGGCTATTGCAAATCCCAAAAATGGTGACGATTTTCTTGCGAGTAAGTAAGAGTCTATCTTATTTCACTGCAAATACTTCTTTCTCATTACATAATAATTCTATTTATCTATGTTATACTGACTTATTATTCTCACAGATCAATCGACATTACAGTGAATTCTCTAAACCAGAGATGTCATTGGAAAAGCTACGAGAAGATAGTTCCACGCTGTGGATTCCAAATACAAAGCTCGTTGGTTGAGGTGGTGGAATTCTTCTCCGAATTCAAGGCATTCTTATAGATTTCTACCTCCGAATTCAAGGATGCGGACTTCGACCCTTGGTTGAACAAGGCAGCATTTTGGGGGGTATAGTTTTCCATAAATCCTTCCAAATTGCTTAAAATATTATCCATTCGGCCCAATTCATTCTCGTCTCTTATGAATTACATTTGTTCTTCTAGTTGGAGGAAGCCGTTATTCACGAGTTCGAGGACATATGCAAGGCGGAGAAGCTCGTCATCAACTGGAAGGCATCTTCAGATGTCATGCGACCTGGCGCCTATGTAGACAGTTGGCGTATTCTACTGTGGGAAAAAGCATTCCCCACATTTCTAGGTCCCCGAGCCGAGAAGGTTTTCGATAAGAAGTCAAATTTCAGCAAATTCCCGGGAACGTCAGAGGTTGTCAAGCGGGTTACGTACCGGTATGAACACGAACTCAACCTCCCTTGCTATATCATTAATGTCCTTTATTCTACGATACCTTAGTGACTAAAACAAATTGCATTCTTAATTGATTAGGTACTTCAAGAGGGAGCTACTTCTGAAAGGTGCCATCGATGTACAGTCGCTCCCGAAGTACTTTGCTGCATGGATTCAGAAAGGTTCAGACCAATGTATCTATTCTGCTCAACAGTTGAAAAGGTACAAACAACCACACTTGGATGCAGGATGTTGGTATCTCGACTGCGTTCGTGGATTTGTCTTTGATTCAGAGGCCGAGGTGATGACCTTACATGATGGCGGAGTGGAGGTGGAAGAATATACCACGCAAGTTCATGAAGATGACGAAGGGCTCCAGGATCAGTCTTTTGCAGGAGCACCTAAGCCAAAGAGAGGGCGACGTTTGCGTCGAGGGACGGACATTGTCTCCTTGGGTTCGGAATCACAAGCATCAGAGCTTGGGCAGACAGAGTCATCTGCACAAGGGTCCGGAGCCCTCCTAAAAGCCCAATCTAAAGTCGTCGCTAAACTTTCACTTGCTCCTTCGACCATGCCTTCCTCAGTGAGTGCATTGGAGATCACAAAAAGTCTCATTGAGCAGAGGAAGGCAAAACAAATCCCCGCTAGCAGCTCTTCAAGTGGAATTCCACATTCGTCCGAAGTTTTCGTTTCCAACAATTCTTTGGAGACCTTAATGTCTTCGCACTCGAAAACCTACAAAGTTAGCGGTGGCGATCCAAGATGGATTCAATTTCAAGATTTCATTCGCAAGGTACAATCCTTTAGATGGACTCCTTTTGTATAAATTGAGTTCTATTAAGTACAAGAAAGACTAACTTTGCTTACTACTTTCTTTAAGGTTGGAGAAGGCCGCCAAACACAAGTTCCGGAACAATGCAAGGAAGAGAATCACTCGGGGATCGACTTGATCATTGCCGACATCCCTGAGAATCTCCCTGTACCAACAATATCCAATCCTTCTTCAAGCATTCCGTCGTGGAACGCTCGACACACCGGATATGTCGAGACCATCTTCGAGTTTGCAAGCTATTTCTTGCAAAATGATGGTGCTCTCCTTCACTTCCTTTGCGATGATCGAAACCTGATTACAGACATTTTTGATCAGGCTCACACCTACGACTTTGTGTTGCACAAGGATTGGTGGGGCATGAATGATATGGGCTTGGCTTCTCCAAAGGATTCCAACTCCACGGTAATTACCACCTTACTTATTCCAATGATGACATTGTACACTCAAGTGATGACATTAGTTCCTTTTTCCTCACCTGTTTTGGTACTTGTCTGCAGTCTATTCGATTTTGGATTTATGTCTTCACTCGAGGTGGCGAAGTAGCATCAAATTTCTCATTCCAGACGAAGAAATCTGAGGTCATACATGAAGACGTTAATATAACCAAGAGTGATGCTTTGTTCAACCTCACCACTTCGGAGACTCAGCTCATGAATGGTAACGTACCATGGAGAGGACCAAGGGAGAAAGCCCCTTTATTTGTGCAGGCCCTCATTGAGCAGCTAACCAAGCCAAGCGACATAGTCCTCGATTGGAAGGCAGGAACAGGTAACCGATCACTAAATAGTTCTAGATTTCCATTTTTCTCACTTTTTCAACTGAGTCTCACTTCTTCTCTATGCTTTAAATTTTAGGGGCTTCCATAAAGGCCTGCCAGGAGATTGGTCGCCACGTTCTGGCGTTTGAGGATGACGAACCTATCTACAACGCCCTTCTAGCTCCATATGCCGCTCCAAAACCTCTCATGGCCCCACCTAAACATCCTAGACCTTCGCCTGATGGCGAAGCCCGTAGCAAGAAACAAAAACGCAAACGCTGGGATTGTAAGTAAGTCTTACTTTATACTTCCATACTTGTAGTCTCATTATCTTACCTTCGCTTCTAAATACATCTGTACGTACTCATTCTAACAACCATTCAATTAATATTGCAGAGTAGTTGCAGCAATACCGCGACCTATGCCAAGACCCGTGTCCATTCCATTGTCGCGTATGAACTCTAGTCCCATTCAGCCATATATTCTTCCAGAGTATGCTGAAGAGTTAGCACAAGCGTTTCAGTCTGGCGCCGTTAGATATGATCCTAGTCGAGCTACTACTTGTGATCCGAGAGTCCTTGTGTTTATGGATACCGACGCTGTAGAAGGAGATTCTGAGTCCTTGAGATTAGATAGTGGTAGTAGCGATGGTAGCATATCTTGAGTTTGAACGACATTTCGGACTTCTACTGTTTTCATTTTATTTGATTTGATTTGATTGGACTTGATTGGATTTTATTACATATTGTTTCGAAATTTCATACACACACAATTCAAGTTGAATCGATAAGCTTCGTATTCGCCCTTTAGAGTCCAACTGCGACCCGTGTACGTGACGTAAGCTCTCTTCGCCACAACAAATCCAGTAAAACCGTTTCACAAGCAATGACTTCTAAGGAATTGCCTATTCTCTCATAACAGTGGCTAACAAGTACTAGGTTAAGTTTTGGAATGTTAATTATGAGCTCTTAAAAGTTGTTGGAATGTTAATAAGGTTTATATACGTCTTTCTGCAACAATAGAGCTACGAGCAGGGTTGTCTTGCTAGACACTGACGGACGTCAGACAGACACGACATGTCAGACAGACATTGAGCCTCAGAATGTCTAATAGAATCTACAGAATCTTTTTTTTACCCTGGATTTACCCTGTCCACGTTGCATCCTACGTGGCTGCCACGTGGCATGTACAGCTCAGCAATACGGTTCGCGACCGCGCCACGTAGGACTGGACCGGCGGTCGTGTCATCTAGACCGGCGGTCGCCTTGGCCGGACCGGCGGTCGACTTGGCTGGACCGGCGGTCGCCTTGGCTGGACCGGCGGTCGCCTTAGCGACCGACGATCGCCCATGGTCGACCGACGATCGCCCATGGTCGACCGACGATCGCCCATGAGCGACCGACGATCGCCCATGAGCGACCGATGATCGCCCATGGCGACCGGCGGTCTCGCTGGACCGGCGGTTTAGCTGGACCGGCGGTCGCCTATTCTGGCCCCTGGACCGGTGGTCGCCTAGGCTGGCCTTGCATTGGAGGCTTCCCCCAAGTATAATAAGTCAATTTTTTTATCGCACATTATCCAAAATTCTTCCTTTCACGTTTTTAAACGTAGATGAAGCATTAAGAATTCAAGATGAAACAAATTACAACAACCCACAAACCCCTGAAGGAAAGGCTAACATCTACCATGAGGTTTGAAACTCATGTAACACAAAATGTGGTGACATACATACGTGACTAGTGTAAAAAGGGAGCATAATTTTAAGAGTTGCAAAAATCTATTAGAATTGGAACAATATGTCAAAAAGTAGATTGTATATATTGCAAGTATGAAATGTGAATTACATGGCTAAATGAGCACTCAATGACGTGAGATGGTCATCCAAAGGAGTCTATGAATTGCAAGAATATATACTGATATTATAAACTAATAACTGTCCTCTCTAAATACAAGCTCCGGTGGAAGCATATGATATGGTTTTGCCATCAAGCGGTTCACCACCTCCGAACAGGTCATTCTCTCATTTAACTCATGTCTGGTCATTGAGAACACCTTCGTTAGGAATGAATCTCGCACCGTCGAATTCGGTAATAATTCTTCGTCGAATTCGTTATACACACCAATCAGCTGGATGAGCTTGCCAACCGCATACGAATCTGATGCTACCGTGGTTGGATGTCGAAGTTCCTGGACGTTCAAATTTGTATCTGAACCTTCAGGTCCATAAGTATAGAACAACTCGGGCGCCACCCACCATCGACGTGTCATATCTTCTTTCATTTTTTCCGTCTTCTGGTATCCGTAACGTGAAGGCTGTTGTTCTACTATACGAGATGCCATCCCCCAGTCACACACTCCAATACAAATCTTGGTTCCTCCGATACTTGGGAAGTGCAATAGTATGTTCGAGGGCGATAGGTCGTTGTGAAGAACTCCCGTCTTATGCAAGAGATTCATGATGTACACTAAACCCCAAGCTAACTTCATCCTGTGCTGACGGAAAAGTGTAATTCTGAAAGCCTCCTCTTTAGTGAGACTCGGAACTTCCTTCACTTTCGACCAGTGAAGATGTTTGTCGCCGACCTTCTCATCCAACTTCAACATCTCGTGTAGTGATCCCCCATTCCACCAATACGAGTAAGCTTCGAATGTCCTTGTATGCAACGCCCAAAACTTGATAATTCCTGGATGATTCAAAGGACATACAAGAGCTTCTGCAGCAGTCTCTATCCTCCTCTTCTGAAGATTCATATTCTTGGAAAGCTTTGCTGCAAACTCGACATGGTCTGGAACGTAGTCTACTCCAACTATCTTCACCTTCCGCACTAGTCCATGGCCTCCCTCCATATTGCGGCCTGATAGAGCTTCTATCGTAGCGTCTTGAGGAATCCACACCACCCCCGACCCTGTGTCTCGTTCAAATGTGGCGAGCAAAGCGGTTTTTTCCCATGACTTCCCTCGGGTTTTATTCTTGCTAAGCTTTCCGATTGTGTGTATCCACCAATCCATCTTGCGTTTGAACTGGTCCTCTTCTTGTGTTAGATGCCTCGTTCCAAATCGCTGCTTCCACAACTCCTTGACATTGAAGATGCATTGTTCAACTGTATTATCCATCCACAACTCGTACTGCGAATGATAATCCACATCTTGGTATTTCTCCGTTTCCTCCATGGCCTTCAAAATTACTGCCGTCAATTTCTTCTTCAGTCTGTCTTTGCCCGTGCTAACATTCCTGAGGTAGTTGTGCTCTAGGAATTGAACCTCCGTTTCCTCATACCAATCCATGCATGCTTTTTCCGCAAACTTAGTATAATCTGTTGTTGGGAATCCGGGTCTGTCTTCTTTCGGGTGTCTCCTCTTCCTCTTATGGCCTCCACTTCCACTAGGTTGTTCCCCTCCAACGTCTGGTGCAAATGTTTCGGGGGCATCCAGATCCCATGCTTTTTGTCCCTTCCCGTGCTTTTTGGATCTAGTCATCGTCGAAAATCTTGAAAAAACCGGCAAAAAATCTCCCCCCTGCTATCAATGTGCACCAAACCCCAAAAACTCCTCAGACGACCCGGCAGTGCGCATCATAAAGACGAGCAAGGACACAGGGCGGAAGAGAATTCGGTAGTGGTTTGGGGAAAAGTAACAACAAACCCGCGCGTTGGGGTTTATATATCCTTGGAGACCGGCGGTCGCCCTACAGTCGCCTACCGGCGGTCGCCCCAGGTCCCGCTGTCGCGGCAGCTGGACCGGCGGTCGCCCTCCGTCCCGCAGTCGCGATAGCTGGACCGGCGGTCGCCCTGCGTCCCGCGCATCGATCGCCTGGACCGTCGCCAAATCATTGTCGCGAACAATTTGGACCGGGCGGTCGCCCTACGTCCCGCTGTCGCGAACAGCTGGACCGGCGGTCGCCCTACGTCCCGCTGTCGCGATTAGCTGCACCGGCGGTCGCGCTCTCACTGGACCGGCGGTCGCCACGCAACGCGATACCTCTATCTGGACCGCCGGTCGCCTTGGATTTCTGGTCGCCCCCGCGTATATATTCCCCCATAGTACCTAAACTTGTTATTTGGGTTTACTGGCCTAGCGCGTTGTCTTACATCCATTGAATTGGCTGCATGCTCGTGCGGGGTAGGTAATAACTATTTGCCATTTTTGGCTATTTCATCCATGGCTACTCTCGGCCAACTTCGGAAGGAAGAGAACGACAAGAAGAGGAAGAGGAAGGGCGCTCCACAACGGAAAAGATTACACGTGCTTCTAAATCCAAATAAGCTTGCCTTCAGAGGTTGGGAAGATGAACCAGATATGTGGACGATGGCCACTTGCGAATCGTTCATTGAATGGTGTCACATTGACAAGAAATTCCCTCTCTCTCGTCACTATTTTCACCGGCGCACGAACAAGGCAAATCTTAAGTTTTGCGAATGCCCAAACTTCAAGCAACGATGCATTGAGGTTTACCAAGTCCTGTATGGCATGCCATGTGTGGAGCGCAACGAGGTTCCATTGTTTCTTGCTCGTGGAGTATACGCCGAGGTTGCTCTTGGTAAACGAGTGGATTGGACAACTATCAAAGAGGGGAAGCATGTAACACGACCTTCAACGAGTGACATTCCGATAGGCATTCTAAGATTTCCGACGCTCCTAATGGTGGCATATGGCGGTGATGAGGTCTATTAGCAAGGCTATGGAAGAGACCCTATCATAGTGCTACATCGGAAGAGGACGATGACTCGGATGGTTCGCGGCCTCGTAAGGCGGTGCGTCAAGTTCGACAACCTCTTCCTCCCGCTAGCGTTGTGATTGATGCGGATCATCGTCGTAATTTACCTGGCCGCGTTCCTGAAATAGGTGGCTCTCGCCCTCCAATAGCAAGTAATCATCCACCCGTAGTAGAGCCCCATGGTACTTGCATCTTACCATTGGAAGAACTTGACTCATCTTCGATCTCAAAGCTCTTTCAAGAGTAAAGACGACGTCATAGCAAGATTGGAAGCGGATCTCGAAAAAAACACGAGCAATGTATGAGGAGAAGGTGAAAGAAGGGGAGCGACTTTCCGTGGAATATGCACGCATGCGCGAGAAGATGCAAGAACTATCTCACGCACGTAACATTCGTGGAGACGTAGAGAAATCTGACATGGCGGATGTTGATAGAGTTGTCTTCAACCTTACAGAAGACTTGGCATTTGGAGAAATGTCCCCGCAACGCCCTACATTGCATCGTCCTGTGAAAGCTCAGCCATGTGTTGTTAATATGTCGGGCCTCGAACGAGAAGAAGATGTACGATGTGATTCTCAAGATTCTTTATCTTTTTATTTGTTCCCCTATCCGTAATCCCCCTTTCATGCCGTCTGATGGATACAACTCCTTATTAAAGGAAAAGCTACAACTGCAAGCCCGTTTGGAGCAATTGTCTGCCACTTACTACCATTGGAAGGTGGCATGTATACTTTCGGTGGATAGAGGGAGACAAGTTGCAGCGGAGCTCGAGAAGATCGATAAGAATTTTACTAGTGGAGCTGGTCGGCGAACGTTTGGTATGACCTCGTGGCCGAGTGTGGATACATTGTTTGATAATCTTCCTATGATGGACATCAAGATGCAAGATGACACTTCTACAGAGGTTGTAGATTGGAGCAAGGCCGGGTGGAATTTCAAACACCACATGTCGGCACATGTTAATGTAGAATCCAAGACATTATTGTGGCCCAACCCTCCATGATTTGTATTGGATCACTCTACGTGTCCCATATGCCTAAATCCATTTGGACCGAGGGTGGATGGGCTTTAGGCTCTTGTGTCCATATGTATCATCCATGAGTGTCTTTTAGTTCATTGTTTGACTCAAAGTCGTTGTGCTATATGCAAAGCGCCTTTTCACGAGCGGTTCTACGAGATGTTCAATCTAAGAACTTATATGCCGCCTTCTTGGGAACACAATGCCGAGACTACGACGAGGTTCGATTCTCAGGGTAAAGACCTTATTTGGAGTTGGCGTAGAGGTGAACATGATCTCGAGAAGAGTACTCCTAGCTCCCAATTGAATTGGGAGACCCGACCCAAACGAGATTCTAAGAGTTGCTCCAATACTTGCGGACACGGTCCACAACATGAGGGTAATCGGATGTTCTTCTTCCAATGCCTTGGAGGCTATTTTGATGATGAGCTCTAATACATTCAAGTGGGGGCCCCATCCAATGGGACATCGATAGAATCAATATGGGAAGAGAGTAACCGACGGTGAAGGTCGTGCCTCCATGGAAGATTTGGAAGAGTGTCAATATCTTTGAGTCTACTTGGGGGCCACGATACAGTCTCAAGCTCTAGACTATTTCTTTGGATGTACATAGTCCCCTCACAAGAAGGACTTTGCGGGACTTGAAAGACTCTAGAGTCTTAGATCTGATCTTAAATGCAGATGGTCCATTCAATCGAACTCGTGCAAAGCGCAAACTTCTTGTTGGAGAATGCTCCAACCCTCAGCCTAGTGAATGATAATTACGATATTGTGAATCCATACACTCCACCATAGCGTATGGTTTTAGCTATATAGGACTATATTCCATTATAGTATTATCGAGTGGTAGCTTTTTGCGCAACAATGTATCTCATTTCCTATTGTACTACTTTCTGCATCGATTAAATCAATGGTATGTATTTGGTTCGCTCCTTTGCTTGTGGTCTATCGATTGTACTTTGTCAGCTTTTATTGTATCTTACATCTTCATAGTCCATATAACCCGCCCAACCCCTTGTACCAATGCACAAACACGTACTTACGCATGATGAAAGGTAAAAACAAACTTCCATATATAAAGAGTATGCGAAAAAAGTACATAGAAGAAATTACGTACACTTTCCCTACACCTAAATAACGTATATCAAATATCATTCGGTGAATGTTGGGGTTGTAAGTCCATCGCCTCTACGTTAAGAATCTTCAACTTTTTCCTTGCCCTTTGAAAAAAGTGATTGTTGCGGTTCCAAATCAACGTCGATTGCGTTTATGTTGATGTCATCTTTTGCGTTACTTTTACGATGAGCCCACTCTGCCCATGCGTCCTCAAATCGAGCATTCTCCTCAGCTACACGTAGTTGCTTTGCGAGTTTTACATTCTGGTCTTCACTCCATTTCACCAGCCTCTTTAATTTGTCAACTTCCTCTGGAGTCTTGCCATACTTACCCGCTAATGCCAAATCCCGAATGCGTAGCATCTCTTTATCTACCTCTAGAGCAATAGATTCTTCAATATCCGTCAACTTATCCCTCCTCTCAGCTAGGACCCCTTCCAGGTAATTATGTTTAGCTGTCCAGAACTCTACGTAGTCTTCTATGGAAAGGCTGTTTGAATTTTTCTTCTCGAAAAACTTCTCCTTAGCCTCTTTTCGTAGCATAAGCATGGTCTCCATGTCAGCTATGCAGTCTAGAGCTTTTTCGAAAACCTCCCGACATTCTTCTTGTACATCGTATGGTGTAGAAAGGGCTCTTTCTTTGAGGGCTTCCAATTCCTTTCTATTCTGCAGTACTAAATCCAATTCGATGCATGTGACTCTACCTAAATTGTGCAAAAGGATCAAAGTATCCATGGCTTCGGATAATCTTCCACCCACTTTTCGGAATGGATTTACCTCAAAGGATATTGCTTCAATCCAATGCAGTGGAGGACTAGTTGGTTCATCGAGCTCGTATTCGTGTGTGTGTTCATCCTCCGAGGATTCAGAAGAAGACCCTGCTGTGTAAAATTCCGCGTCGGCCTTAGGACTCATAGGTACCGTTCCAATTCCATCTCCTTCAATAGTCTTTGATGTCTCTCCAACCTCTATTGGTTCGGTCTTCTCTTGTATATGCAAACGTGGATGCGTCCACCAATGCACCTCCTTCCCGAGAATCATTTCCGCATATGCCATTTGTGCCAAAAAGTAGGGAACCTCATATTGAAAAATATGGTTGTTACCGTATATCATATGCCAAGCATAGATGCATCTCGCTTTGAATTCATAATGATGGCACTCTCGGAGGTTAGCTTCATTCTTGTGCCGATGAATATTGTGCCAATGTAGAGGAAAGAGCTTGTTGATGTGGCACCACTCCACATATTTCTCACATATGGCAAAAGACCACGGCCCCGTCTCTTCCTCCCATCCTCTAAACGCTACTATCTTTGGATTCTTCAAGATGTCCCTGCGCTTCTTCGCAATCCGACCTCAGTCATGGCGCACCATGGATGTGCCCGCTACAACGGGTAGTGCCTCCATAAGAAAAATTCGTAGAAAAACGCAAAGTCCCTCTACGAGCAAGCAAGCAGCAACTCTGAAGTCGATACTAGTCAATGCGCGAAAAGGAGGAACTCGCAAAGTGTGAAAATGGACTGCCCGTCGCGTTCTTAAGCAGAGTGCTAAGGCGACCGGCGGTCTACGAAATGTGCACCGCCGGTCGCCCGCTGGTCCGGCTATCGCCCTATCTGGACCGCCGATCGCCCCAGCGACCGACGATCGCCCATGAACTGGACCGGCGGTCGCCCTAGCGACCGACGTTCGCCCAAAGCTGGACCGGCGGTCGCCCTAGCGACCGTTGATCGCCCATCAGCTGGATCGGCGGTCGCCCTAGCGACCGACGATCGCCCATCAGCTGGATCGGCGGTCGCCCTAGCGACCGACGATCGCCCAAAGCTGGACCGCCGATCGCCCTAGCGACCGATGATTGCCCATCAGCTGGATCGGCGGTCGCCCTATTTCACCTATTTATGTTGAATGCGAGGGCATCAGGTTTCATAGCAGCTCCTACGAGGATGAAAATCATGAGATGAGGATGAATATTGGATGGGGGAGGAATAAAAGAGCGCTTTAGTTTATAATGTATTAATTTTAAAAATTAGGAATGTATGCATAGGGTATGAATTTCGGATCGTGGGTCCCATAATTCCCATTTTATGATCATTCAATTCCTAAGAAATGGACAAGAGATGTGTAAATGGATAATAATGTATGGGAGGAAGGATGGGGTGAGAGTTTTTTGTCCTCTTTGTAGGCATGAATGGTATATATTATTTTGTATGGTGTATATTTTAAGAAGTCATATCGTGCCTAATCAGTTATAATAATTGATAAAATGTGAAATCATTTATAGAGCATCAGCCTCTTCAATGCATGAAAACACTTTAATGAATCTAAGGATTCAATACCTACAATCTGAGCATGTAATCCTAGGTAGTCAATTCGTAGCATCTAAATAAGATACCATTTCTGTAAAAAACTGCACCTCTTATTTTAACATCACATTCAATAACAATTTCTAGTTTCTTTTTATATCAGTGGAGCCTTTAATATATTATAAGATCTCCGTATATAATATCCGACTGATAGATTATCCTTGCAATGAGTTTATGGGCTCATAACATTATGAAATTTTTTAAATTGAGTGGGGGGAGGAATTTGAAAATTTTGGCAAGTCAAATAATAAGGCCTCGAAATACAATTAAGTGAATGGGATTAGTGCATATACCCTAGAAAGCACTGAGAGAAATAGTAGCTTACCAAATTAAAAGGTGATATATCATGACATATTATATGTTTGGAGAAAAAATGAGTGACCACTATATGAAGGTAAATATTTGAAGTGAAGAAGACTAATGATTTGCGGACATTCTTATCAACCCATTACTGAGCGTACTTTTGGAACCAATATTTGATGAGTATTTTATGTTGAGAATTTTGAGAATGTTGAAAATTATAATTTTGTAAATTGTGATTAAACTTGTATCGATCTAAATCCATATTACACCACAAGAGTATCCAATGAGAATAAAATCATTTTTCATGTATCATGGTCACCGCTCTTGGCAAAATGCCCATGACCATGAGAATCATTTTCAATTGTGAATGAGATATAGGAAGAAGTGAGTGGGAATGAGAGGGAATGAGGGGGGATGAGGGGGATTGAAGGGGGGAATGGGGGAGATGCTTGAATCCGTTAATTCAAAATTTGAATATTGCATAAAGAGGATCCAAGAAGAAGAGCGGGAGCTCTCGCGAAGTCGCCCCTGCAGAGTGCCGGTCGCCCCGAAGCGCTCCGCTCTGGCTGTATCGAAACTCTTTTGAAGCTGCACCGGCGGTCGCCCTGCAGCTGGACCGGCGGTCGCCCTAACGATGTCGCCGGGACACCGCCGGTCGCCCTGCAGCTGGACCGGCGGTCGCCCTAACGATGTCGCCGGGACACCGCCGGTCGCCCTGCCACAGGAGGTTAAATACAATCGTAATAGGCCGTAGTCGTCACTTTTCAGTCCACGTGCCGTGGAATTGCGCATTGTCTGGTGTCGACTCAAAGTTGCCACTTGCTTGCTCGATTGGAGGCCAACGTGGACTGCACCATTTTTGGTGTTTTGTATCTAACATCACATCATAGCGGCATCTCCGTGATCGGAGGTAACAATGACTACAATTGCGGAACGTAAAATAGTACTTGGGGAGCGACGCAAGAAGAGAGGGAAAACACAGAAGAGGAATCACCGTATTCTCCAAGATGCCACTCAACGCGCTTTTCCGGGGTGGGAGACCGAAGAGGGTGTGTGGAGTCGGACAATGATGAAGAATTACATCGCTGGTGCCACATCGCAAGTTGTTTCCACACTTTCGACATGAGACGCACTTGAAATCAAATGCTGCAAATCTGCACTATTGTAAGCATGACGAATTCGTGCAACGATGTATTGAAGTGTGGAGGTTCCTTTATAAAGGCAAGAATGTCACCAAGAACGAGGTTTCGTATCATATTGCTCAAATGGTGTATGCAGAGGTAATATTGGAGAAAGTGGTGGATTGGAGCTCAATGAAAAAATCGCCTCAATTCTTCCTTCCAACCAAGCAAGATATTCCAAGAGCCCCTTTGAGAGAAAACCCACGAGAAGGACTTACGGCTGCAAGGTATCGGAAAGATGGAGATGCTGATGATGTGTATGTTTGGGTAAATCCTAATTCTGATGAAGAAGAGGTTAAGGAGAGGGAGCATCATACTCCTCTTGTAGAAGGTTCTATTGGTGGCGTCGAACACTTTCATGTGGGTGAAACAAGCGTGCAAGATTTGGATGTGATTGATGCACCTGTGAAGCACATCGAGGACCTACGAACAGAAGGAGAAGCGGATGGCATTGAATACATGGAGGTTGAAGCAATGTTTGGTGCTTGTACTTTGGGAACACCCGAAGTTATAGTTCGGCCCGTTATGAGCGCCTCTCCTCAAACAAATGTTAGCGTAGAGGATGGGACTATAGAATATCCAATGGAAACGATTGAACAGCCAGAAAGAGAAGGAAATAAAGAAGTAGAGCTGGAGAAGGAAGTTCAAGTAGTCTTCAAAGCGAAACGCCCGAATGAAAACGATGATTCGTACATGAAGTTGTTGAACAACGCTTTTGAGAATTATTCATATTTGTCTCATGCTTTGTCATACGAACGGGCAAAGTGTTTTGAACTCCAACATGACATAAAGGTAATCAAGGATGCAAAAAAGAAGATCCAAGAGGAGGCGACGAATGTTCTCCCAGCTCTGGTTGCATCAGATCAAGTCGATTATGAGGAAGAGCTCATAAAGAAGACGAAACATTTCGAGGATGTGCTTAAGAGATACAAGCACGTCGACGAATGGTTTGTGGTCAATGATTGGGGTCGCGAGAAGGATTTTATGGTTGAAGGAGCCAAGGACCAAGGTCATTTTGAGAAGGAGCTAAAGGAACTCATTTTGGCATGCGATGCCTTGAGAGCTGAGATCGAAAGGGTGAACCTAGCATCAATAAGATTGAAGGGGGACAAAGAAAAGTTAGTCCTCAATGGAATAGATGGAACCGTGGATATTGCAGAAGAGGGTCAAAGTTCACAGCGCAATGAAACAACCGAGGAGTTGGTCAAAAAGCTACTTGTGCTCGCAGAAGAGGAGAGGTTCTTAAATGCAAGGATCGAAGATCTATGTATTGCAAATAAGACAAAGGAGAAATGTCGGAGCTGGTACCATCTAAAAAAAATCTAAAGTACAATGGAAGAAGATTAGAGTAAGCGGAATCAAGTTTTAGAAAGACGTTGGTGTGTTGGTTATATCCATTTACTTTATTTTATTTGTGAACTGAAAGTTGGGAGATAAGTGCTAAAGGTGGATGTTATACAATGTATCTTTTTGATTATATGATATGTTTTTACTAGTAAGATACCCGTTGAACGATGTTATGTTTATTATTTGTATATATGCGCACGGTGTTATTTTAATCATCTTGTTTATTCTTTTTATTTGTTTATTTTTTATTTGAAATGCATGATTTGGAAATATCTAAAAGAAGGTTCTTAGAATGGTATGTAGGTTCGTAATTATTTAAGTTGGTAGGTTTGTATGTTGGTAGGTTGGTGGATACTTTGGACAGTGGTCTTTTAGAAAATTATGTCGTGTATACCATTCCATATGTATATATAATGATATTGAATTTTGGAAAGCTTTTATTAGTATTAATCCACGATGAAGTAATGATAAATAATTTGTAAAAATTTGGAATCGTACCTAAGTTGTAAAAGTTACGTATAAATATATGGTGGGATTTAGTTGCAAGTATCTAGAGTCAATGAATATATTTACAAACCCCCCAAAACCTCGAAAGGCAATGATTCGTACATGATTTCAAATATGCAGAAAATGATTTGTAGCAAAAGGGGGGAAGATATTCGCGCCCATCGCGACCGCCGGTAGACCGCCACGCCGTTATTTGGATCGCGGTCGCCTAGCGACCGACGATCGCTTGGATCGGCGGCTCGCTCCTTAGTGCACCCGACGACGCTTCGCCCGATCATGATCGTTATTTGGACGGTCGACGACGCCAAGCGATCGCTCGACCGACGATCGCATCCTCAAGGAGGAGGGTGCGTGCGCGGAGGCTCGCGGACACTATTCTCCTTGGTGCACCCCCATCACGTAGAGATCAGGAGGGGCCGCTCGCGGACACAATTCTCCTTGGTGCACCCCATCACGATCGGGCGGTCGCCTAGCGACCGACGCGGTCGCCCGATCCGATCGCCATCCCATTGTATTGGCGGGCGCGGAATTTGGAGGTTTTGAATGAAGTTAACACCAAGTATCCTATAGACCTACACCATGCCAAGGTTGAATCAAATTAACACCAAGTATTTCCTTCCATGTAAATCCAAGTTCCATGTGGCTTCTTTCATGATTTAATATATTTAATACGGTTAGAGAAAATAATAAAACCACCTCCTCCCCCCTTTAGTATAACTTCCTCTATTACTTAGCATCCTACAAAGTCAAAGTAAATCATAACATGTAGATACGTTTCTTTTACGGGAAATTTTGTTCTTTCATAATTTTTATAAGGTCTTTTTTAGTCAACACAAGTTTTAAAATCGTTATCTCTTTCCACAAATCTATTTTCCGTATATCATTCAATATTCTACTCATTCAAATGACTTACAAGCAAATGATGACCTATAGGTGGCATATCCCCACGATTTTCTAAATAACACCATCATTTCCATAGGGTCATCATTAGGTAGTGTAAGGGTTTAAATTATCCTCTTACCCCCTTTATCTAATTTTTCTTATTTTTTGAAGTTTTGGTGTTTCTAAGTGCTTCCAACCAAAATCCAACCTATAGATCCTTTACTCCAACGATTCTTTTTCATAGCTCCATCATGTTCATAAGGTAGTTATTACATAGTCCAATTCTTTTTAAAATATTTTTCTCTCCATTTAACTATTTTTTATCTTTTATTTAAAGGAAAATTCTATATTAATTTGGGAAAAATAGTACAGGTTGTCCTATAATATTTTTGATGGTTCCATCATTTTTATATGATCCATATTACCTACACTAAATAGGTAGATTAGTGTTAGATACACTAATATACATAAATAGGCTATAAGTTTTTACTATTAGTCAATATTTGTACCCTCTACAAAGGTGAAGATGGGGATCCTTACATAGTATTGGAATCGATACTCTTGGTAAAATTTTTATCCCAAAAGTAAAAACTTGTAGCATTTTCAAATCTTATAAAAATCTTACACTAATGTACCTATTTAGTGTAATCCAAATGTTCAAATTACATTCCCCACTTTGTTTTTCGTATGCATGTGCGCACAAAGCCTACTTTCACATGACTATTTAATTATTGGAAATTCGGGAAAAATACTTTCATTCTTCTTTGTGCCCCTAAGATTTATATTATATTTTTACACAATATGAATCACCTAGGAAAGTTATCAACACCCCTTCTACTCCCTTTTTACTTATATATCATTTTCATAGGGTCATTATTAGGAAGTCCAAGTATTAAAATCACATTATTGCCCCACATATATATATATATATATATATATATATATATATATATATATATATATATATATATATATATATATATATATATATATATATATATATTTATATATTTGTTTTTTTTAATTTTTTTTTGTTTTTAGTTTTGATGGTTCCAAATACTTGCCACCAAAAGTCATTATATACATTCGTTACTACTTTGATAATTCTGACACACACGCTGGGAAGAAGGTTAGTACTTAATCACGGTGGATCGTCGCGGTGACCTCGTGACCGGTGACCTCGGTCGCCCACCAGCTGGATCGGCGGTCGCGCGATCCAGAGGTCGCGCCCCCACGCATACGTCGCGCCCTCCCACTTGGAGGTCGCGACCTCTGACCAGTGGTCGCGGACCAGGTGGACCGGCGGTCGCCCATCCGCTGGATCGGCGGTCGCCCTGGCGACCGACGATCGCCCATCGGCTGGATCGGCGGTCGCCCTGGCGACCGACGCTCGCCTTTCAGCTGGATCGGCGGTCGCCCTAGAACCAGGGTTACATATACGCGCGCGGACACCGCCAGTCGCCATTTCTCACCGCGTCCACGTGTCGGGCCTTGCGCATTGTCTGGTGTCGACCTCGGGTTGCCACCTGCTTGTGCGAGCGCTAGAGCGTGCGGTGATTGGCACACACGTGCCACACGTGTGCATTTCACACAAACATGCTGCCCGATTTTCGAGTTTTCTAAATTTTGTGTTAGTCCACGGAATACATATAACTATTTTTTTGAAATAGTTTAAAAACTTTCTTCCTTCGTTAGCATTTTGGTGACCATGACGCCTAGCCAGGAGCGGAAGATAGCGAGAGACAAGGACCGCAAGAGGAAAGGAAAGATGCAAAGGGGATTTCACAAGATTCTCATAGATCCCACGCTACAGGCTTTTCCGGGGTGGGCGCAAGTAGAGGAACCGTGGACCCTCAAGACTTGCAAGTGGTACATTGCTTGGTGCCACATCGGCCATTTGTTTCCACACTATCGTCACGAGTTTCATCGCCGCCTGAATTGCGCAAATTTGCACTATTGCCATCACGATGAATTTGTGCAACGATGCATTGAAGTGTGGAAGTTCCTCTACGCCGGTGTGCATGTGGTGAGCAACGAGGTTTCGTACAACATAGCACAAATGGTGTACACGGAGGTACTTTTGCAGAGGGACGTGGATTGGAGGACGTTTAAAAAATCCCCTCAAACAATTAAGCCACAAGAACCGCATATTCCGCGAGCTCCTTACCCAGCGGCCAACCCACGAGAAGGGCTTACAACACCTAGGGGTTACAAAGGAGGAATCCCTGATGAGGACATAGTTTGGTCAGATTCGGAAGAAGAAGGGACCGAAAGCCGAGAAGTGGATGAAGGGGAGCCGAACCAAACGATGGAGGAAGGTCAGGCACATTTTGATGAAGGGGGGCCAAGCCAAATTTGTACAGAAGGGGGGCCAAGCCAAATTTACAATGAAGGGGGCCCAAGCGAAGAATGACTGGTAGTTAGTTAATCACGTTTTTTTAGCAATTGTAGAAAAGTAGTGTACTTGATACCAAACACTAAGTGCAATTGCCATTTCGTATGCAAAAACGTTGAATGTGAATATGAACTTTTTGATTTTCTTCAATTTAAATATTCTTGGTGAATGCAATCTCACTATTGCATGTGGTATAAGCATAAAGGAAAAACCTTCAATGTCCGAGGTACCATCATTGATACATGGCAATTTTTATCATTCTTAATTATTTAGGAAACGTGGATTGAGCAATATTCATCCCTTTATTTTTTGGATTTGGAGCAAGAGAAGTTAAAACTCTAGTTTCTAATATGAGTCCTTATTGTTCTCTCTCTTGCCTTCGCATGTTCCCTTTATTATTATTAATTTTTTTTCTTTTCAAAAAAAAAGCATTATTGCAAATCAAACATTTTTGAGCCACATGGTCTCCGGGATTCTAGTTATTAATAGCTATACTACGTGGACGGTGGACCATGGAATTTGACTTGGAGAGTAAAGTGCTCTTCGTCCGAGCAATCTGTCATCGCTAAGGCGACCGGCGGTCCAACTGGGTAGGGCTAGGGCGACCGGCGGTCCAGCTAGCGGGATGAAGTCAACGCCAGGGCGACCGCCGGTTCACATGGCGCGACAGCGTTGTTAGGGCGACCGCCGATCTGGCTGTGGCGACTGCCGATCTGGCTGTGGAGTATATAAGGAGTCGTTCACGGGCTCGAAGTCACTTTCCTTTGCGCTTGGCCCGTTGTCTTGGGTCTCCCCATGAGAAGCCCCCTGCTCGGTCTATAGGTGCAAAGAGTAACTTGAGCCCTTGTAGTGCGTGTTGTCGTCACCGGTTTCATTGCAGCGGCGGAGGTGCGGTTCCAGAACATGGAGCATTCTTCCCAATCCAACGGGGTACCAGATAATAGAAGAGACACTCGCAAATGGGACGAGTGGCTACGAGTATCCACGGAACGGAACGACAAGCCAAATACTCGCGTGTGCTTATTCTGTGGGAAAAGCACAGTCTTTGTAAGGCAACGAGCATTAGCTCATTTCGGATATCCTCACAATTCCCCATTACCCCGGTGTACGAGGTTGCCCCGTGGAGTTCTCGAGCTATTCCGTGACTGCGGAGGGATAGTTCCAAAGAACAACATTCCTTATGCGGATGTTGTTCCAGACTCACGAGTGGATGCGGGCATACCATATGCGGCAAGGGAAACTACGGAGAACATAGATACCCCTCACATCAACTCTGTACAAGTACCATCCCCTAACCTAATGTCTAATCAGGTGCCATCCTCTAACAAGGGGAGTCATGGCAGCAATGGATAAAGGATCTCTACGCTCTCTAGTGGACGGCGACATGGGCAAAGGAGTATGGAGGATAGTTTTGATCTTGCCATTAGGCAAAATTTGGATGCAAAGTGGGCTTCATTTTTCTATGAGGCAAACATTGCATTCAATGTCGTACGACATCCAGCATTCATAAGTGTCGTTCAGGAGACAGCAAAGGCCGGTATTGGTGGATATCAACCACCCTCGTATCATGCTATTAGGACTACGATGCTCGATGCAAAGAAGGCGGCTGTGCAAAGGTCGGTAGAGGATCGAACAAAACTTTCTATCGAGAAGTACGGAGGAACAATATGCTCAGATGGGTGGTCCGATGTCACAAGCAGACCACTCATTAACATGATGCTTGTTTGCCCAGTGGGAGAGGTGTTTTTGGGATCAGTGGATACTACAGGGAAGAAAAAGGACATTGCTTATGTGGCAAATGAAATGGCGAAGTACATAGAGGAGGTTGGACCACAAAACATCGTGCAGATATGCACCGACAATGCAAGCTCCATGTTAGGTGCTGTGAAGAAGTTGCAGATAGACTATCCTCACTTGTATGGACAAGGTTGTGCGGCACATATTCTAGACCTCCTTCTCGAAGATTGGGGGAAAGAGGCGTGGGTTAAGCAATTGGTGGAGCAAGCCAAGAGAGTGTGCACATTTATTAAGGGGTCCCACGTCCCCCTGGCTCTATTCAGGAAGTACTCGCCGAAGCTGCAGCTCAAGGTACCACCTCAGACTCGATTTGCAACAAACTACTTGATGATAGAGCGGTTGTTAAAGCTACAACAACCTCTGAACAACATGGTGATCGATCCGGAGTGGCATGCGTTTGTCCAAACATTGTTCAACGAGCAAAAAACAGTCACCGATTCTGAGACAAAGGCAAGGAATGTGCGGAATAGCATTAGGAGCGATGAGTTCTGGGAGAATTGTACGAAGTTTGTCAACGTAGTTGAACCAGTACTCCTAGCTCTTCGGGAGTTCGACGGGGAAGTACCAGCCATGCCCAGGGCGTATGTGATCATGTCGGACCTTAAGGAACACTTGTTCTCTTTGCGTGAACCTCCATTCGAACTATCCCCGACATTGCTACAAAATACGAGGATGCATTTCAAAAACGATGGGAGATGATGCTCACGAGACCTCCACTATGCGTGACTTTGTTGAACCCTTATTTGACAAATATTGGAGCAATTCAAAACAATGGAGAAGCAAGAAGAGCTTTAAACCGGGTCATAAGGAAGCTTAGCGCCCCAATGGGAGTGGTCTATGAGGAAGTGGTGCGGGAACTCATACAATATGAGGAGAGGACGGGTCCATTTAACACCAATTCGAGAGGCCCCGATCCGACTCATTTGTGACTTGTTACCACATCAATGGTGGCATCAAGTCGGGGAATGCCTTGCCAAAAATTGCGAAGAGGATTTTGGCATTGACATGTTTGACTTCATCATGTGAGAGGAATTGGAGCATGTACTCTTTCGTGCACAACAAAGTGAGGAATCGGTTGTCAACTTCCAAAGCGAGAGGACCTTGTGTACATCTATGCGAACGCCAAACTCGAGCGCTTTAAACGTACCGGATCGCGAGAACGTGGTACGAAAATTACTTAGAAGAAGAGGACTCTGACGAAGAAGACTATGTACCCGACAATGAATGGGATGATGGTGTATTCATGGATAACTCGGAGGCAGATGACGACAATTATGTCAACGACGGTTTCGAACACGACGACCTAGAGAATTGGAACGACAACGAAGGAAACATGACTATTCATGTCAAGGACCCGTTTGAGTTCGATGACGACCAGGATGTTCCACAACCGCCTCGCCCGATTTGCGGTATTTGCCAGCGACACAGAAGGAGAAGGAGTGGCAAATTTACAACTCCAAGAGAGTACCTGCCTAGCGAAACAAGACTTGGTAAACCGGATGGATGAAGAGAACATTGGTCCACTTAAAGGCAGCCCACACTCTAACAACGACGATAAACTTGAGAGTGTGAAGGGCACGGTTACCACGACAGGAGTTCAAATGGACCAAATTAAAGTGGAACCTAACGATGTATCCAATTCAGGTTGCATGGAAGTGGGGTCACCTAGAGTTTCAACCATTCGATCAAGGAATTCAACTCTTAACGGAGATGACTCCGATGTACCTCTACAACAATTGTTCCCAAGGGTTACCCAACCTAAAGGGGCCCATACAACTCGTATGGTATTGCCGAAGATGGAGGTCAAGATAGAACCAACAAGTCCAACATGCAACCGGGCATTGGCAGTGGCACGAGACGTCGGGCCATCTACACAACCTCGCAATCGTATTACACGAGGCCAGAAGCGTTTGAGGAAGGGACACGATCGACGATGTCGGAAAGGAGCACGTGTACATGAAGAAGTCCATGCTGGGATTGCTTCATCCAATAATCCGAATACACGTACAATGCGCCATCTACCACAGAACGCAAACGGGATCACTAATGCTTCACGGCCCTTGAAGCGCCTCGTTACAGTGAACAAGAAAACAACCACGGACACGGAATTGCGCAATTTGGCGAGTGAGGTTGAGTGTGAAGTTCGCAATGAGACAGAGGATGAAGACGAGGATGGCGACCAAAGCACCGATGACTCTCTAGGTGAAACCGATCCAAACGCAGATGAAGTGTCAAGCGACGATACGTATACATTGAAGGATACCTAAAGACGGGTTATTAGAATTTTGTTATTTTGGATTGGAAGCACGAAGTTCATTGTTAGTACTCGGTACAATACTACAATGTACTGCAAGTAGGGCAACTATTAGCTTACAATACTTTGGTATCCTAGTATGTTTCGGGAGTATAATACATATAGTTTGGTATATGTAATAGTTACATCATATATATGAATACTATGATTATAGACATGCGCAAATTTGTACTATGAAATGCACCACTTGACCTTGTTTCCAATTAAAAACGTATTCATAAAAATGCTTTGAAGCTCATTTTGTACCACTATGGATATATTTTTCTTGTTTCATATACAACCATAGTGCTGGTCACATGGGCGCTACCCCCAGGGCGACCGCCGATAGCCATAAGCGACCGACGATCGCTCGGGCGTCGTCGTCGGTCGCTAAGTACTAGACCGGCGGTCGCCTAATAGCGGTTGCCAGGGCGACCGCCGATCGCTATAAGGGACCGACGATCGCCTTGGGCGATCGTCGGTCGCCAAGATCGACCCGGCGGTCGCCTACTAGCGATTGCTAGGGCGACGCCGGTCTCCATCTTGGGACCGCCGCCGCCTTTCATGGCGGCCGAGCGGCGTCGGCGGTCGCGAGAGGGCGACCGACGACGATCGCCCCGGTGCGACCGCCAGTCGCCTAGCAAGGTCGCCCACCGCCGGTCGCCCACTGTGACGTGTTTTTTGATTTTCCACGTCATTATCAACCCTACGCCACGTAGGAAAATAGCTTTTTACCTCAAGGTAAATCTCAGCAAGTTTTTTACTATGTAATTTTTGGTATTGTCGACATTTTCGTCGACTCGACGTCTAACAGACATGTCCAATACGACAATTCAGACAGACATTCCCAAAATTGTGTCTAATAAGACAACCCTGGTTACGAGTGGTCTTATTCAACGTTGGAGAATTGTTTTATGAAGACAAGCCCACTGACATGGTATGAATCTTGATTTCAGCATTACCATTCCTGTACACAAACTTTAAAAACAACAATCGGAGTTTCTATAGATTTTTCCCATTTTACATTCTTACATTTGTCTACGGTCATAGGTGTTATTCTCTTTAATTCACTCCATTCCTAGAATTGGTCTTCCTAATTATAACCAGAGTCTTCCATTAATAATAAATAACCTTCCAAAAATCCACGGTCATAGGACCTCTTTGCTAAGATTGTTTTCTTCTTTTCCCCACAAAGTTAACTCCCTCAGCCTGCTCGTGGCTCGCTGCTCGCTGCTCGTGGCTCACATCTTAGCACCTCCCACTCTGCGGAGAGCCTCATCAACTAGAATCAAGCTAATATAGTATTTAGAGACCATCAAATCTTATACAAACTTTGAAGTATCTTAGATACGAGATTTTCAATCCCAAGAAAAAGAAATTGTGAAGCTAATATGATATTCTACGATTCTCTAGATATCAATAGATCATGATCATGGCAAGCCGTAGGTATCATGGCAAGCTTTGGGCAATAACAAGCTATGTGTATCGCAAAGAAATGTCTTTCTCTACTTTCAAGAAATCTCTTCATTTCAATTCCCCTAAAAGTGAAGAGTTTAGGCATTTTAGGTAGAGATGAACATGACAAAGTAAGCTATGCATCTTGAAGCACCTATTTCAACAAAAAGATTCAAACTTAGATTATCTTAAATTGTCCGGATGTATCATTTTGTGCTAATGAGAGGAACATGTCACTGTGATCCGCACAAGTAAATCTACTCTTGAACTATAGAGACAAGATGTATTTCTATGTAAGCAACACTCACGTGGTATAAAAAATGCAAGAAATTAGTATGAAGTGCAACTATTGAAGTACAAGCCACTTACGAGAGGGATGTAAACATGAGAGGAGTTCAAAATGTGGCATTGAGAGATGGAGTTGATGCTCCACAAGAAAACAAGTGCACGTTTTCTCGCTTACACATTGCGTCTCTCTCATACTCACATCGATTACTAATGTGGAACCATATTAATAAGTCTCTATAATCGGCACTCTAGAACTCAAAAATCAATGGTCATCACAGGTGCCATGCCCTCGGGTCACAAGCGACCAATCTAGAAAGAAGAGCTAAGAAGAGAGAAGAATGATGAGAGGAGTGTGAAATGTTGCATCTTCATACATCAACATATGATCAAATTGCTAGCAAGATTGCTTTGTATGAATTCCTAAATTGTTCATCATGCACGACTTTTCTTCTAGCAATTTGTGTTTTACATATGCATTGCATACATGTTTTTACGCGTAATATGTGTACATGTATGTAATGTTTTACATATTTAACGTGTATATATTGTATTGTTTAACGTGTATGTTCTGACATGTCCTATGTTTGAGTTTAACATGTATGTTTTAACGTGTTCTATGTGTGTATTTTGTGTGTGTGTTTTAAGTGTGTTGCGGTTGTAACGTGCTTTACGTGCCGTATGTTAAGTACAATACATAAAACAAGTGTGTTAAATAAGTTTTGTGAGCATGCTACAACAAGATTTATGTGTAACCATGTTTTACAGGTTTTACCGTGTATGTTGTGAACTTTTTACTGTTTATATTTAAACGGATATTTAACTAATTATGGACATTTTGACGAATTATGGACAATTCATCTCTAAAAATACCTTTAAAAAAAACTAAAAACGCAAGAAATACTGGCTAAAATGAATTCAAAAGAAATAACTTCAAATAAAATAAGCAATATACTTATTTAAAAGCATTCATAATATAACAAACCAATACAAAATTAGTAACAACGAAGACTAAACAAGAGAATAAAATAAAATATGGGCTACAAGCCGATACCAAAAAATGCTCCGCAAGTAACAATACACCCTAATCCCTAAACCCTAAACCCAAAAAATGCTCCGCAAGTAACAATACACCCTAAACCCTAAACCCTAAACCCTAAACCCTAAACCCTAAACCCTAAACCCTATCCCTAAACCCTAAACCCTAAACCCTAAACCCTAAACTCTAAACCCTAAACCCTAAACCCTAAACCCTAAACCCTAAAACCCTAAACTCTAACCCTAAACTTTAACCGTGAGCCCTAAAACCCGAAGACACTAAGACCCTAAACCTGAAACTCTAAATCCTAGACCCTTGACAGTAGACCCTAGACCCAAAACCCTAGACCCTAAACCCTAGTCTCATAAAATGTATCGGATGGCAGCCGATATGATGCCACCTAATGGATATCTATCATGTGGTATCGGAGGGTAGCCGATATGATGAGACCATGACATAAGAAACACACATGTAAGAAGGGAGGTAAATTGCAAATGCGGCGGGTGCCCAAAAGCATATCGAACAAAGTGAGGTAAAAACAAATTGATGAATGTAATCATACGAAATTAGTATAGAGTAAAAACGTACAAGTTTAAAAAATTCAATATGACCAAAGATACTAGCATGCTAAGTGAGTGGCGTATCGGCTGGTAGCCGATAAGAATCCAATACATAGCCGGCTATTCCAACAACGGTTAGTTGTCATGGTAGCTTGAAACTAATCTAAAAAAATGCCTGTGCAGAGTACGTCGGCCGGCGGCCGATAACTGCTGCAACGCAGTAGTGATCCTTATTTGAACCTCCTTGTTGCATGGGACTGAGAATATGAGGGCGAGCCTCCAGCATCATAAGACTGAGGCGTTACTGAGATCAAGTAACAGAAACAATCCTGAGATGTTCACTGAAAACATGTCGGCCGGCAGCCGATACCGGCGACATACAGCACAACAAAGATATGTCGGACGGCAGCCGATACCAGCGAATTCCAGCACTTCAACGTCATGTCGGCCGGAAGCCGATACCGGCAAATTCCAGCACTTCAAAGACATGTCGGACGGCAGCCGATACCGGCGAATTCCAGCACTTCGAAGTCTTGTCGACCGGCAGCCGACACCGGCGAATTCCAGCACTAAAAGGACATGTCGGCCGGCAGCCGATACAGAATCAGCACATCTCATACAGCACTACATAGACATGTCGGTCGGCAGCCGATACCGGAGAAAGCATCATCACGTCCAGGTCACCATTGGCATGTCGAAGTATGCAGCACTACGACAATATCACCATGCAGCACTACGAAAATATGTCGGCCGGCAGCCGATATAACCAGGTACAGTGCAGATCAGTTCTCGGCATCATCCTCGCACACCATAACAGCACCTGCGGCTTCAAGGTTTGCAAGTGCAGCAGCGGCGGATGCATCAGGAATGACGTGAGTAGCAGGTGGCCCATTCCTGGCATGGGAGGGCATTCGATGCGAGAATAAAACGATGCTGACGTTGACAACTTGGGGGAGACAGGGCTCCCTGTGCCAACGGCGCGACCAGCACTCCCTCGCAACCAAAGACTTGGCCTCCTTCTTTGATCGCATTGGAGTCCACCATTCCACCTTGAAGTTCCCGTATTTAACTCCCGGCGAAAGCTCGACACATTCTAGAACACGACCAAGCCACACAGGAAGGTAGTGGTTGTCGCAAGGACGACAGAGAACAAAGTCACCAAGAAGAACGTCCCTGAACGGATTAAAATTCATCCGTGGTCTGCCCTTTGCTGGACCACAATATGGGTAAGGGTCGGGATCATCCTCAGGTGTAACATCTGGCGAAGATGACAGAGGAGAACCAGATTGAGATTCAAGACGAGCATGATCACGGGACCAGTCAGAAAGCGGCCAGAACCCCTCGACGAGGGACGCGGACGCAAGCGGAAGTGGTGAGTTGATCTCCGCGTTGATTCGCTCCCAGTACCCAACGGAGCCAGCCATCTCCTCACAGTATTTTCTATTTCGAGCCATGCCCATCTTCCAGAACTCGATGAACTTCGCAATACCATTTCTGATGAAACCCTGCTTCTCCTTGCACTCTGAAGCGCGAGCTTGCTCCTTCTCTGAATTCAGCTTTCGAGGATTAACGTCCGTAACTCCCCATAAAGGCTTGAATGGTACAGGACGTGGATCACCAGAAGGAAGCCGTGGTCTGCCGTGTGAGTCCTGAGTCCACATCTTGATAGGAGGACCCGGAGGGAGCCAAGACGAATCAGTAGATTGCTTCTTGTACCTTATGACCGGCCAACCACGATCCGGTCCCTCCTCCTCAACAAAGAACTTGAAGAGATGCATATCACCGAGTCCGACAATCTTGTTGACACCATCGTGATGGAAGTCCTTGACATAGGATTTGAAATCTGCCACCTCCTGGACAAATTCAGGAATAAAAGCGACGGTCTTCTGGGAGTCCATAAAAGCCTTCATGAGATCTGCAACCACGTAGGTGTTCTTCTTCTTGATAAGCTTGGACAAGTAGCTGAAATGAGCATCATTGTCCTCGTGAGTATGTCCAACTATTAGGAAACCAACAGTGACTTCCTTGAATATGCGCCTCGCAGTAAGCAAGGAACAGAAAGCCATCACGAATCTGTTCTTGTTGTCTTTGGCAGAGTTATCAAGCTGTAAGAACAGCTTCCTAGGAAGAGGAACAGCAGGGCGACCAGGGAGTGGTGGGTCCATGGCAACCCCGGTGGAGGGCGGAATCGAAGAGAAACATCTCGATTTGCCATGGAGCAGCGCCTCGAAGAAACTATTCTGCGGGGGTGTCGGAAAGAGCACCTTCGAGTCGCGAACAGGCGGTCGCTCGAGGGCGCGGAGGACCCGACAGAGCGAGGATATAGTAAAATTGGAATCACCTGGCCAGAGAGCAGTAGAATAGTGCGCATAGGCACCGTCACCGTGGCCGTGAGTTAGCATCCCCGTGACCGAAATGGGTATCTGACCAAGGCCTGCGGTAGCCTTCGTGATCCTCTGCATCCTCGGAATGGCGGTCTTCGTCGTGTCCATCTTGTCGTGAATAATGCACAAGAACTCAGATGGATTCTGCACAGACTGCGTACTCCAACCCGCGTAGATATTCCGGCAAGCACGTTGATAATTAAGATGCCGCTCCCTGTCATCGACAAGTGATTGCCACTCATCGCAGCCTCTCGGATATTTGGCTATGCATTCAACAAGAAAGTCACACTCGGTGCACTTGGAGAAGCTAGATCCAACGGCCTTGACGTCCACATTCTTAAAGTGAGACTTCCGGAGCTGACTAATCGTGGACTGAGAGACAGGCGCCATGTTACACTTCAGATTAACCTACAGATCATGATGCAAAACTGCGGTTAGAACAGGGGGAAGGAAAACATATCGGCCGGCAGCCGATAGGCATAGCGGCTGATAGGTTCGAGAACGCATGGAGTACTGAATACTGATTGTATCGGCCGGCGGCCGATACACAGAATGCATCTAAACTTTGTCGACTCCAAGAACGAAATTTGGAAAATGACGAAGAAACAGGGTGAAGGAAAGTGCGAATGTTGTGGCTTACATCGTTGACTTGGCCGCGCATGTGGTCCCAGCTCATCGTGGAGGGGACAACTTTGAGGTTATCGACACGCTTGTTCCCGACGAGTCTGAACTCATTCGGCATCTGGTCAGCGTTCTCGTCAATGATCTTCTTCAATGTCGCACGAGCTTGAATGGTTTGCGGCCGCGGTCGAGCGTCCCTGCGTTACCATGAGAACCGCTAACGGACCCTGAGATAGCGGCTGCTTTGTAGACGTGGTAAGCAGACCGGGAGACACCGTGAATGATGTACCAGGCATTCTCGCAGACATCCACGCATTCGAGAGTAATGAACCTCCTGCCACCGGGGGTGCGAACATTAAGCTGCTTCTGGACTGCATAAGCGATCTCCCTTCTGGCTTCAAAAGAGCAAGCATAGAATTTCCGTCGGAGGGTTCTCGTGGACTCCCACGGGAACGTTTGACAACATCTATCCTTGCAGCATTTCTGAGAACTAACCTTTCGAACCTCGTCGTCGGAGGTTTTAAGTTTGGATTTGGACCCAGCCTTCGGATCCTTGGATAAGATCTTTCGACGCACAGACCTGTAAGGGTTCCGAGGGACGCCTTGGAGACCAGGGCAGTCAGGGGTCTCCTTCTGACCAGCAGCTGAGCAGGAAATAACAATATCGGAGAGAAGTCGGCCGCAGTCAAGCCTCGTCCGCGATAGGGGCCAACGCAGTATTGTCATTTGAAGGGCAGCGTCGTCCGAAAGAAACATGACACCAACATCAGTATCTCCAAGAACATTCTCATCGCATGCCTCGTCTGGAAGGCAGACCTGAATCATTGCCCTACCGAAGAAGGATAGATCTTCATTCAACAAGTCACAGCACTTGTTTCTCCAGAGCGGTCGGTCAAGACAAGGAAGACTCGATTCAAGACACGCGTCGACATCACTGGCATTAGACGGTGGGGACGTGTACCCAACACCCTCCGACGCTCCATGTCCTTCTGATCCGACGCTGGGGCAAGATGAGCGATGCTGGGTTGGTACAGGGCTGTGGTTGACGTCGGGACATGTAGGGAGAGGAGGATCCTGATTCCCTACATGAGAGTTGGTGGAGGACCCACCATCATCGCTGCGCTCCGAAAAACCCTGCTCAGGAAACGGGTGGCCGGAACTGCCACAAAAATCGGTAGAGGGCGGGGAGTCGGAAAGCTCAGCACCGTGATCCTCGAGCTTGACCTTCTTCAAGGCAGGGGGTATCGGCTGGCAGCCGATAGGTGTGACAGGAGCAGTCATCAGTTGAACAGGTCGGACCTTGTATCCACTCCAGAGGATGTTGAGCCCAAGACAGTCACCTAGGGTAGTGAAAGCTGGCTCCTCACAGTAAGCGGTAATTCCTTCAAAGTCCTTACATATCTTCCGAAGCTGAACAACGACAAAAAAGCTGTGCGGGACACGGAACCCCTCCCATGTTCCTTTCGGGGAGCACTCGACTATCAGTCCAATTCCAGCGCAGTGATGTGCAGACTGATCGACGTGCAGAAGCGCAACCTCCATGTTCACGGTAAGAGTTAGGAACTCCTCGATGGGCTTCTCTTCAATACTCTCAGGTATCGGCCGCCAGCCGATAGGTTTTGGGACAGAATCTAATTCATCAATTAGAGGCCTCACATATCGCTCCTCCCAGACGATTCTCTTACCAACGCACTGACTAAGAAGCTTCAAATCGTCCGTGGGAAATGGTATAATCATCTCGATATTACTTGCTACATCCAGAACAAGGACCTCTAGCAGGGAGGGGTCTCGACGCGCATTCTTCTTGATAGCAGCACGACCGGCGTAATAAAGTCCAGCGTGGGTTAACACGACAACGACGTCCTTAGCTATCATCCATCTACCCGACCCACCATTCCTAGTGAAAGAGTCAATCGGTTCAGTTTCCAGAACTGATGGGAGCAGACGCTTCATCTCCGTGATCTACAGAATATCCTAGTCCGAAAGTAGGAGAGTATCGGCCGGCAGCCGATACAGTTAGAAGAGCTAGAATGTGGATTTCCAAAAATAGTATCGGCCGGCGGCCGACACAGCTACAATTACTGAACAGTTATACCGCGAAGAGCAGACCACAGGTGAAACAAAAGTATCGGCCGGCAGCCGATACGGCTATGGACAGAGAGGGTGAGGAAGTAATATCATTTGGCGTACCGATCTGAGATAAGAGCCTGAGTTGGATGGCTTGGATCGCTAACACTATCGGCCGGCGGCCGATCAAAGATCTAATCTTGGTGTGGGTGAATGAGTACACCGTATCGGCCGGGCAGACCGATCGACTTCCACTTTTCCACGGGATTGGGGATGGAGAACAATGTATCGGCCGGCAGCCGATACAGCTTCCACGACTGGGATTGGGGATGGAGAACAATGTATCGGCCGGCAGCCGATACAGCTTCCACGACTGGGATTGGGGATGGAGAACAATGTATCGGCCGACAGCCGATACAGCTTCCACGACTGGGATTGGGGATGGAGAAAAATGTATCGGCCGGCGGCCCGATCTGACTTCTACGATCGGGATTGGGGATCGCGAACATCAGATCGGCGGCGGCCGATACAATAGATCAATGAAATTATATCGGCTGGACAGAAAATTATATCGGCTGGTCAGACAAAGGCCTAGAATTCTGGTAAATATGACCTAAATTATATCGGCTGATGAGAGCACGATATCGGCCGGCGTTATTGTAAAAGCTACAGCTTGGAGATCCAAAACTAATCTGTGAATATTCCCGAATATTCGACGCAAAAACAATGTCAAAATATCTAAAACAGAGAAATTAGAGTTGATGCCACGGCCTCTAAACAATTAGCAACAGAACAGCATGAAGAGGAGAGCGAGGGGACAGGAAAGCATGAGGAGAGAGAGGGAGAGAGGGAGAGAGAAATGTGAAAAATGGGAGTGAATGGGTACCCTAGGCCTACTCCACTCAGGAAATGGCGCCCAAATCAAGAAAATTTCAAAAATCAAGAAGATTTCAAAAATCAAGAAATTAGAAATTTGAATGGAGAGCGGGGGAGGAGCAAGCAATGATTCGTGACGTTTTGGCGGCGGGCAGCCGAATCTTTTAGCGGGCAGCCGTCGGGCAGAAGACGGGCAGGAGCGGGCAGGCGCGGGCAGACGGGCACGATCGCGGGTAGGCGCGCCGCCTCATGGAAAGCGACGCGACCCGTCGTTTCAAGAGGGGGGGGTAATACCCCCTTCCCCCCCCATTTTTCTCTCATTTTCACTGTTCCTCTCCACTTCTCTCTCCCTCCTCCGCGCACCTCTCCACTTCTCTCTCCCTCCTCCCCTCTTTTCCGCGCATCCTCTTGTCTCCTGTTTTTTCTCTCCGACGGCAGCCGACACGGAGTTTTGCAGCCAGCCGACGCGGATTGAAGTAATAGCAGCCGATACGTGGAGCGTAGCAACCGATACTTGGAGTGGAGCAGCCGATACTTGGAGTGGAGCAGCCGATACGTGGTGGGAGCGAAACCCTAATCGGCCGACATCCGCGTCAGAGCAGCCGATACAACTTGACAGCAATGGCAGAATCCGCAAGGTAAGCCCTCTGCTCTTCTTAGTTATTTGTATCGGCCGCCAGCCGATAGAAGTGTTTTATCGGCTGGCAGCCGATACAATCCTTTCTATCGGCTGCTGTCCGATATGTGTGTTCTGCTGTATTGATCCCCCGTTTGTGCGTATCGGCCGACAGCCGATACATCTGTGTGTATCGGCCGCGAGCCGATACATCTGTGTGTATCGGCCGCCAGCCGATACATCTGTGTGTATCGGCCGCCAGCCGATACATCTGTGTGTATCGGCCGCCAGCCGATACATCTGTGTGTATCGGCCGCCAGCCGATACATTTGTGTGTATCGGCTGCCATCCGATACAAGTGTTGTATCGGCTGGCAGCCGATAGATGCCGTATTTGCCTGGATATTTGTTGATGCATTGATGTTGTTATATATGTCGTTTGTAATTCCTTCCGATATGTTTGCTCAATCTTTAGGCCGCATTTTAATTTTTTTGTACTGCTGCATGTTATGTATGTGTATTGGCCACCAGCCGATATATGTGTTTTATCGGCTGGCAGCCGATACATGCCATTGTATCGGCATCTTCATGCTGGATGTATTGATAATTGAAATCACTGTGTACTGGATTGACATATCGGCCGGCAGCCGATATGTATAAGCATATCGGCCGGCAGCCGATATGTATAAGCATATCGGCCGGCAGCCGATATGTATAAGCATATCGGCCGGCAGCCGATATGTATAAGCATATCGGCCGGCAGCCGATATGTATCAGCATATTGGCCGGCAGCCGATATGTATCAGCATATCGGCCGGCAGCCGATATATGTTATCCCGTCTTGCATGTTTAGTTGTTGTCTAAACTTCTTTTCAGCTGTACTGGTATGTATCGGCCGGCGGCCGACATGGTCTTACTTGGGTTTGTTGATACAGGAAACCGGGTCTTCTGAAGAAGATTCTCGGGGACAGCCTCGACGTCACTGACGTTTCAATTGGCGGAGTCTTTCCTCGTGCTGCGTGGCTGGGGTCTCCGGTCATTGATGCTTGGGGCCTCCACTGGAAGGATTTGCCGACGGGGAGGGTTGAAGTCGTCTGCTCCGTGCTCGTCAAGGGGAACATCATGCCGGGACACGGGTCCGTCTTGGCGATTGAGAAGGCCGTTAATATTCCGGAGAATGTCGACCTTCTCATCAGCCTTAGGCCGCCCGGCCAACCTGAAGGGGACGAAGATTTTATCGCCATATCCTTGCCGTGGAGTAAGTGCACGGAGGCACTCTGCGGAGAGACCTCTGTGAAGCTGGGGATGTTCTTTGGTACGTCATCTCCAGCGAGTGTTGATGATTTTATGGATTCCTGGGAGATGCTTAGGGGGGCGTTGCACGAGGCGAATAAGTACCTCGATGCAGCTGCGGCGGCCGCGGACAAGCAGAAGAAGAAGGTTCCTTCTGCTCGAAAGAGGAAGGAGTCGGGTGCCGCTGACAACGCGGTTGTCAGCGTCGGGGATCGTTCTGTCTTGGCTGGGGAGAGCAGTCGCTCGAAGAAGAAGTCAGCGACCAAGGTTTTGGAGCTCGATCTGGACGAGGCGCTGGAGAGAGGGAATCGCATGTCTACGAAGACAAGTGATGCCGAAATCGACGCCATCTACAAGGCGTTGGAGAAGGGCTTGTTGGCATCATTCCCTTACAAGAAAAGGCGGCTTCCAGGTGTAATTCCGTCAGAGAGGCTGCACATCGCACCAGACGAATTAAAGTACCGGAGGATAGCGAAGGAGCGTCTGGGTCAGGTACGATCCGAATTTCCTTTTGCTCTCCGTATTTCTGTATCGGCCGCCAGCCGATACATTGTGCTCTTCTCATTATCTGTGATATTTTGCTACTCCCTATCTTACATTTTCTATCGGCCGCCGGCCGATACAGATTATGCTGCTGTTCTGATGTCTCCCTTCTTTGTTATTAGGTGAAGGCCATATACAAAGGCTACGGGGCTATCCGGAAGAAGCCGGAGATTCACGGGATCCCTCTAAAGCGGAAGCCCCTCGACACGGATTCTGGTATGGATGCGGTCATGGACTACATGCCCGCGGAGACCGAGATGTTTACCATGCCTGACGGGACAAAAGTTCCGTGGTGGGAGAACCCGTCTACTCACTGGTACATCATTGGGGGGCAGCACACCGTCACTGCTTGCCGGGAGCTCGCGGACACATTTCCGAAAGACTCGGATGCTTATAAGGAGCTTCTGGAGTTTGAAGTGATCCCTGTCTACAACAAGGATCCGCGGCAGCTAGTTCGCGTCTCCAACGCGCTTAACCTGAACATTGCGGAGAAGGTTGCGAGGGAGAATTTTCGTTCTTGCGCTGAGCTCGGGCGTGGGGCATGGATCCGAGCGGGTCGTCCGCAACCCCATCGTGGAGGTGGAAAGAGTTCCAAGGAATACGAGGTATGTCTTCTTCTCGGTATCGGCCGGCGGCCGATACTTTCTTGCTATGATATTTTTTCTGTCTTAATTGAAGTTTTGTTGGTATCGGCCGGTGGCCGATACCTTCTTGCTAATATATTTATTCCTTGACTTAATTCATGTTTTGTTGGTATCGGCCGCCGGCCGATACAGTAATGTTTCATCTGTTACTGCTCTTATGTTCCTTGTTCGCTGCAGCTTGCCAAGGCACAAGTGATGGCGCACTTCGTCTCCGAGAAGTCAACCAGTAAGCTGCCTCTCGTCTTCGCCGGTGACTTGGCGTCGAATAGCTGGATTGAAGTTTTCAACGCCTGGGAGGCCGGAGAGCTGATCGCCGATGACGGCACTGAGCCTGGTGTCGTTCCCCGCCTGCCACTGACGGAGATCACAAAGTCGGACCTCGTTCCGACGCTTGGGCTACGGGACTCCGACCTCATCAGCCTCGCGAAGGAGATTATCGCGAAGAAGGTCTGCATCAAGTCAAACAGCAAGACGAAGGAGATGCTTACGCTGCAGGACTGGTGCCGCGACAAGAAGCTCGACCGAGTAATCATGAATGAGCTCATGTGGAAGTTGAAGGGCCACCCTCTACCCTGCAAGGATGCAAACTGGGTCCCTTACACTGATGACAAGTGGGACGAGCTAGCCCGCGAGAAGAACCTGACACTGGATCTCGTCAGGAATATATGGACGGACCTGAAGAAGGTCACGGCAGGGAACGAGTGGCTAAATGGTCGTGTGAACTCGATGAATCCCACCACCGATAAGTCGAAGAACGGGATTGCGCCGGCCATCTTCTCCGAGATTTTGGAGACCTACACCACCGTTCACGTTGCGGGCGGGGTGGCGCCAACCAGGGACTGCCTCACTTACGTCTGCAAGAGTGCTGACGCCGTCGACGACGTCCTTGCTATGGTCGAGGACGCAACCCGCAATGCCGTTATCACAAGGGACCCCAAGGTATTTGTTCTTTTTTGCTACACGCCCTCTGGGGAGCCCGTTGTGGTCAACCGGACCAAGCTGTTTGCTATCGTTAAGGCCGCAACCGTCGACACTGAGAGCGACGCAATGGATCTTTTCGAGGATGATGATGAGGATGTCGCCCCGATTAAGCCGGACATTCCTGTGCCGATGTTCTTTATCGGCACCTCGAAGCAGCGGGATCTACTTGCTTCCATCTGGCGCTGTGCTACGGCAACTTGGGCTGCGCATTCAGTTGACTACAAGCCCTCCGCGCGCGCTGGCTTCAAGAGGTTTGAGCTCGACGCTTCTCCGCTCGTCACGTTGTCGATCACCTATCCGAAGACTGGGTCAGACGACAACATCTTGAGGGTCTTCAAGAAGTTCACAGGGATTCAGAAGCCGATCGAGTGGTTCCAGGAGTGCCCGGAAGGAGCTGTCGACTGGAACGGTGGTTGCTGCGGAGTTGATCACGTGACGCTGGAGAAGTTCCTGAAACCAGTTCTCCGCTCGAAGCGGACGACCCTCATCAATATCTGGGGTGGTGGGAACATCACCGAGATTGCATTGGTAAGCTTCTCGCCTGTTTTGTTTGGTTTCCTGTATGTATCGGCTGCCGGCCGATACATTTCATTCCGTTTCTTTTTTCCTTCTCTTTTGAGTGTCTAGAGTTATCGGCTGCCGGCCGATACATTTCATTCCGTTTGTTTTTTTCCTCTCTTTTGGAGTGTCTGTACTTATCGGCTGCCGGCCGATACATCTCTAACTTTCTGTATTTTTGGGAATCGCAGAAGAATGGCAGACCAGTTCTGGAGTTCGTTCGGTCTGAAGAGGATGTTAGGATGGCGGAGGATCGGGTTCGGGGAATGAATCTAGACCGAGTCGTATTCCCTATTTCGTCTTCTGAAGGTAGCCCTGACCACGCACCCATGCAGAGAAGAGCTATATCGGCCGGCGGCCGACAGGATGATGGGGACGTTCACATGGATGAGGCGGCTGATTTGGACTCCGCCCCTCAAGCGACTGCTGCGTCCGGATTTGATGTATCGGCCGGCGGCCGACAGGACGATGAGACCCGATCTCCTTCACCGATGCAGCCGACTGGATGTCCGATCACGCCAGGGAAGAACCTTAGCGCCTCTACCGCGAGTTCCGGCTCTCGTGGTGACTCTGCCCATGTCGACCATTCATTCGCCCGGGAAACCGATGCTTCGGCGCAACGGGACCTTGCTGTGCGTGATGCGGGAGGAGCGTCTATTGTCGTAATTCGTGATAGCGATATTCCCCTTTAGTGTTCTTTTAAGTGTTAAGAACACTCTCAGAGGTGATATCCGGATTAATCGATCCGCGGGGATTCACTGAGCTCCAAAGGGACTAGGATAACCTTCCCATGACAGTGCTTCTATCACTGTCCTATCTTACTTCTCCTTTAACCAAGATGGTGCTGATCTCCTGGTTAGCAATTCTGCTTCTCCTGTCCTGGTTTCCTTCCAGGGGAGTTTAACTCCTCCTACCCTGGTCAACCAGTATGTCTCCAAGCTAGTTTAGTTTTACCTCAGTTTGTCCATCAGAGGGTTCTCCCTTAGTTTAAAGTGCTGGATTTAGGGCACTTGACTTCCTCTCTCCTCGAATCTCTCACTACTCAACACAACACACAAACCCACAACGCAACAATACTCTTTTCTCTTAGTTTGACTTTGCCCAGGGTTAGACTCGGCCCCCTTCAATACCAGGATTGTTAACCCCGGTACAGGTCACTATAAGGGTGCCAATGTTTCCATGTTGGCTACTCACACGTTAGCTCCCAGACCAGGATAGAAGGTAGAAAGGGACAACTTTGGATACAGATCCAGGACAGTAGGAGGACTAAGACCCACTCTCCGCAACAGTGACCAACTTCCCCGCGCTAGACCACTGTCCCCGGGGAATATTAGGGAACCCCTGTTCACCTAAAGTACTGACTCGTAGTGACGCCTAACTGCCAAAACTCCTTACCTTGGACACTAGTACAGATCTCACCAACACTAACCTTCCCTCCAGATCTTCAAGCAAACAATGCAAGGGACTTAGTTGCACCACCACACACACACAAAACAACAAGGAAGACGGTTTAGACTTGGAAAGGCGGCCGCAACCCTAGATACTTCGAGAATGATGATGATACAAACAAAGACCCAAAGAATGAGAACATTCCTTGGCTAAGTACTTTCATGCTACTCCGGGTTTCATGCTCCAGATCCGCTTTTAGTGGATCACGAAATACCCGGACAGGATAAGGCCCACGTGGCCTCTCCTGGACCGCCTGTAAGTCAAACACACAAAAAACTACTAAAAGTCCAAAATGGTGTGAACACACCTCTATCCTTCTACTACTAAATGCCTATCTTCTAAACTAACGCTAGATAGATCTAGCCCTGGTCAACTTGATGCGAGGTTGGCCATCAAACCCAACCAGGGTAGGTGCTGCCCTCTTGGCCGCTCCCCTGTCTTCACTCCCCTGGTCCACTTGGACGAGGATGCTGGTCACCTCCGGTTCTCCTCGCTCCTCCAGATTGCCACCCGCACCTTCCTTAAGATCCGGTCCTCCCCTGGACGTGATCCCCTCGGGTTCCACATCCAAGGGTTCCGTTCCCCCGGAGAGGGCTTCAATCTCATCCAGGACAACCTCCTCCGGAACCACTACAGGGGTCTCGGGTATCAATGGTACCCCCGGCTCGACTTCGCTTAGAGGTGGGTCAGTAGAGTCCGGGGTAGGTTCCTCAGTGGGTGGGCCCGTCGGTTCTCCTGGAGTGACTCCCCCTTCTACCATGATCTCCTTTCCTGGGGTGTCGTCTTGCTGTCCTGGCCCATCAACCACGAGTACCTCAACCCTGGTTGGATGATCAGCTACGGCCTCTTCTAATGGTATCTTGGGTTCGGGCTGGATCCCCTCGATGACCTCCTTTCCCGGCTGAGCTTCCCCATCTACAACGACCTCCTCTCCTGGGGTGTCGTCCTGCTGCCCTGGTTCATCAGCCCTCATCGACTCGACTGATGGTAACTCCTGCTCAGGCTGGATCTCCGTAGTGACCTCTCCTGCTCGTTGAACCTCCCCGACTACCTCTTCTACAGGTAAGCAATCGGGCATCTCTCTCCCCGGGAATGGCGCCTTCTCCTCTGTGAGTGGCACCTCCCCCTCTACTCCCAACTCGGAGGGAGCACTCGCAACGGCTTCCTCTCCAGGGGGAGCTTGCTCAATCATTGCTGACTCGGGTGGGGCTACCACGGGGACACCTTCCCCTGGGTCGACGTGTTCTTTTGTCTCCATGGTTGGTGGGGCAGCAGCTATCTCCTCTTCCATCGGTGAAGCTGCCCCTCCTACCTCCTGTCCGGGTGGATCCTCGCTCTCCTCCCTCGGTGAGGGTGCCTCTCCTACTTCCTCTACCCTGGGCACGAGCTGGGCTTCGGTAGCTGGCACTCCTGCTAGCTGTACTTCTTGCGTCCCTGCAGAAATGGGTGGGACAACATCCATTGCCTCTGGCTCTTCCGGGGGAACCTCCGTCGCTACCCTGGGCACGAGCTGGGCTTCGTCCATTACTCCTGGATCGCCTTCCTCCTCCCATGCCATCTCCACATCGGGTTGGGCTTCCACCATCTGCTCTCATGGATCAGCTTCGGCTAAGGGGGCAGACACCGAAGGAGTCCCACCTGGTCCTCCTGTTCCCCCTGTTCGCACCGTAACACCCCAGGTTGTCTCCGCCTCTGCTGCTGTTACCTCGGCTGTTGCTGCCTCTCCTGGGAACCGCTCATACATCTCCTTGAGGAGGATCCGCATCTCCTCCAGGGCACCTTCTATTCGCGCCGTATACTTCTTTAGGAAGGCAGCCATGCGCACCGCGGCCTCCGCGCCATCACCCCGCAGGTGCGCATCAAATAACCGCGCCTTGGCCTGAGCCTCCCCTGGCGTGAGCAGAGTCTTCTACAATGCGAATAGGTTAGCCCGCGCCCACCCATTCTGGGTCGAGGCATACTTTTTCAATGCCTCGATCTCCTTATCCTGGGTCAGGACGTTGAGGGAGAAATCCATGGCCTGATCCCGCAGCTCCTTCACCTCCTTGTTGAGGCCATCTCGCTGCTCTTGCATAGCTCTCACCAGCTCGGGGTAGCGCTCCACCGTATTCGTCTTCAGGACTTCCCCTACTCCCCTGAGCGATCGATACATCGCCTTGTGCTCCTCCATGCACATTTGCAGGGTCTCCTGGATGGGGTTCAGGGGATTCTCCTCCGTAATCCTGAACAGGGGAGTAGGTGCACCGGGGATGGCTCCTCTCCTCTTCTCCGGGACAGTCTCCTTTCTTGGAGCGGGGGTGCTGGACTCTCTTGCATTAGATGGGGGTCTTGCAGGCTTCCGGGGTATGTCCATGGACTCGGTTTCGGACCCGTTGCTCTCCTCAGTCGTCGCTTCCCTGGGCACCCTCTCCTGTCCTGGACCCGCGTACCCCCTCTTCGGGATGTTCCTCTTCACTTTCCCCTTGGCCAAGGGTACCACCTTCTTGGCAGGTTGCCTCTCTCCCACTCCCCGGTCCGATGCAAAGGTCACCTTCATTCTCTTTGAAGGCTTCTTCAGCTTGGGTGAAGGGGATCCCATCCAGAGGTTGGCTGACAACTCCGGGTGCACTTCCGGGGTGGCCTTCCTCTTCTTCCTTGGCTGGGGCTCTCCTTCCAGCGGATCCTCTAACTCCTTCCCCTGGTCTGCATCGTGAGGAGATCCTTCTCCTGGAGGGGTTGCCTGCCGCACAGGGTTCTCCTCATCTGAGTCGTCTAGGTGGATGGGGCCCCGGGGTGTTGGTTGAGGGGCCTGCCTCTGCCGTTGCCTGGTGCTGCGGCGCATTGCCCTGGTGCTGACGGCAGGTGACTCCTCTCCTGAGCCACTCCCCTGTACGGGACTGATGGGGGAGAAGGGGTTGTACTCCCCTGTGGGAGTCTCCTGTTGTACTCCTGGGGAGGTTGTGGTGGGAGCTCGGGGTGGAGTAACTGCTGCCTCTTCCTCTTCTGCAGCGCCGCTGGTGTCCCCTGACCTTGCTGGATCAGCCCGCCTTGATGTCCCGGCTTGTCCTGCTCCTTCCTCCGGGGGAAACTCTCCTGGAATCCTGGTTCGCCTCTCCTCCAAGGCCTTGGCGTATTGCGCAGCCTCATCATCATCCAGGCAATTGTAGGCGTCGTAGAGGTGGAACAGGAATGTAGTCAATGGGCAACCCTTGCCATTGTTTATCCTGGACACTGCCCGGATTACTACGTCCTCCAGGATGATGTGCCAGCCAATTACTTGCCTCCCCGCGTATGACTCCAGGATAGCCTTGGCGAGTTTGTTGGCAACACTCGAAGGCCTGTCCGGGGTAAGTATGGGTAGGAGGAATTGCAGCACCCTCTTCAACCTGGAATCGAGGCAATGCTCCACCTTGAATCCGTCGTGCTCATGTGCAGGCTGGGAGAAGCTCCGCTGCACTTCCTCGTCTCCCCGCACCGTGATATACCCCACCTCGGATTCAGCAAGGCTGTAGGTGATCCTCCAAAGTCCCCTCTCCCAGACATCAGGCTGTCCCCGCACCATATCCTCCTGGAATTTGGCGGTACGCTCTCCTGTCTGGACCTCCTTCAGCAACGCGGGCCTCTGCAGGTTCCAGGGCCGATTGTAGAACTCAATGCAGCCCATCCTCGTTAGGTCTTCCTTCAGCTGCCTGCGGTACGCTTCCTTGACGGGGATCTCCGGGTGCACTCCCCTCTCCCGGATAGCTTCGGGCAGGGACTTCTCCTTGCGAGATTTGCCCTTAGCCGCATTCTCCTTGGGCGCCATAGCTTCCTGCTCTCCGCACTTCCACCCTGACTGCAGGCAGCTCACGCACTCCTCCCCAACGCGGGTACACTCCCCTGGCGCGCAATCTCCTGGCCTACCGACACCACACTCCGCGCTCGCAAGATGGCGACACTCCTGGCTGCAACACGACAAACGCGGCGCAGCGACAGCGCGAGAGGGGGAAGAGAAGTGGCGCGAAATGGGGGCCGCCGTCTGAAAGGGGTTAGGGCTGACAGGCCGGGTTGGCCCGCCGCCCATTATCCCCAACCCGCGCCCGGCCAGGACACCGGCTATCCAGGGTTACCAAACCCGGGTTGACCTTCCCAGCCGGTAACCTATAAAAACCCTTTAACCGGGGCTAAACCTATTTATTTATTTCTACCCTTTCTAAACTAAGGAAACCAAAAGAAAAGCTCCCTTTTATTCCTAAAGCTCACAAAAATTCGAAAAATTTAAGCTAAATGCAGAAAACCAAAGAAATAGGAGTTTGACATCTATGGAAGTTGACTTGCGGCGCGAGCCTGTTGACGAGGTTATCACTCTCGACTTGAACTCACAATCCAGGAGCGCTCGATCTTCCGGCCCTCACGATGCGAGGCGTGCGGCCTCGAGGTCCTCAGCCGGCCGTTTACCTGTCGGCTGCCAGCCGACATCTTCCGCACATGCAGTAGGAAGTGGTGGCCGCGCGCAAGCCCGCAAGCGCATTGTCGATGCAGACCCCAATGCTGAGCTCTTCCCGCCCAATGCGGCTGCGTTGGACTCGCCGAACGAGGAGTTGTCTCCTATTCGGTGTGCGCAGGCTTCTCCGAAGCGGACCCGGCAAACTGGAGGTTTGTTCCAGACGTCGGTGTAGATTTAGCTTTTTATCTATACCTTCAGTACATTAGAATTAGCCGCAGTCTCCCGAGCAATACGCTCCGTCTGAGAAATTCAGATTGTATCGGCCGCCAGCCGACACCTATAGTTCGTCGGTTGTCTACCGATACAGTTTCTGAAATTCTCATTCTGCGTACTGCTTGGTGTACATATTTCTGGTTCTCCGTTCTGTTCATACAATGTATCGGCCGCCGGCCGACATGTCTCTGTCCACCTAGTTTTACTCTCTATGTTCTGATGTTGGTCTTTGAATTTCTTATTCTCGCATTGCAGAGCAAGATGGATCTGCGGGGACCTCTCCGCAGCGGTCTGCTCCCCTCGCGTCTGTTTCTTCTGTACCTCCCGCACCTAAAGTACCTCGAAAATATTTTCTTCTTTTCGACATCAATGGGACCATTATGCACTTTCGTCCTGGGAGGATCATTCAGCAGAAAGTTCAGCAGAAGGCCGAGGCTCGGATTAGGCCTGGTCTCAAGGAGCTTCTTGCTTGGTGTTTGGCAAACGAGTTTGAGGTGGTCTTCTGGTCCTCCGTTCAGGAGAAAAACCTGACATCTCGTCTCGAGTATATCCAGGACAGGGTTCCTTCATTCCCGAACTCCCTTTTCGCTTATGGGCAATCCATGTGCTTGATAAGTGCTTTCGAGGACCCCCAGAGGCCAGGTGTTCCTGTTTTTCTCAAGGGCATAAGGCACCTTCTTTCTCGTTGCCCTGAGTTAGTTGCGCGTGGAGCCATCGAGGAGAATATGCTTCTCATTGATGACTCCCCGTACAAAAACGTCCTCAATAATCCTTTCAGCGCTTTTCACCCTGAGACGTTTACGAAGGATTCGGAGAAGTCATCCTCCGCATTTCCAGTCCTCCTTACTGTTCTGCAGCCCTTGCTGGATCAGCTGAAAGAGAGTCAGCTTCCTGTTCCTGAGTTTTTTCAGGCCAACTCCGAGCATGGGAAGTTGAGGATTTTTCCTTCTAATCCTCTGCACGCGGAGTTGTCCAAACTTGCTAGGACTTCATAGTCTTCCGCAACGCCGTGGAGATCGGCCTCGGATTTCTTGTCGGCTGCCGGCCGATACTTCTGCTTTGTTTCTTTTTAGGATTATATAGTCCTGGACATTCATAGAATATTTATATAGGCGTCCATCTGGATATTTTGTAGCACTTTTTTATTGAACTTAGGTCGGCCTTTTCTATTAACTGTACATTTTAAGGTCCGCCTTTTTGTTCACAAACTTTTCATCATGGTATATGACAATCGACTTTATAATTTTTCTTCATCTGCCTTTACTTCATTCTTTGATTCTCTGAGTTGTCTCGATTTATTATTCCATTCATGTAGTATTTGTTTGCTCTCTGTTTTGCTTGATATGTATATCTTTGTGCTGATTCTTTTGTTGGCCCTCTTGCTCTTTGTACTCCACCGCCTCTGTCCATATCGGCCGCCGGCCGATATGAGTCCTGTATCGTCTTGTTATTCCTCACACCTAATTGTTTCTGTGTTGCATGTTTTTTTCATGCAGGGTCTTCCCCACATTGATTCCATCTTCGACCGACCCCATTCCATCAAGAAGTGCATTGTCCTTTGCGTGTCGGGATTGCTGTGCTTCATTGATCCTAATGTTGCGGTTGACCGTTGGGACCCTCATCGGAACATTGTAAAGAGGCCTGGTCTGAAGAAGTTGTTTCAAGTTTTGCTGGAGCGATTCAATGTGGCAGCTGCTAAGATGTGAGCCACGAGCAGGGAGCGGCGAGCCACGAGCAGGCTCACCGATTTAACTTAATGGAGAAAAGAAGAAAAGAGTTTTGGCCAAGAGTGCCTATGACCGTGGAGTTTTGGAATGTAAGATATTATGAATAGAAGATTTTGGTTATATTTAGGGAGACCAATTTTGAGTTTGTAGTGTAGTAAAAATTATAACACCTATTACCGTGGACAAATCTAAGAACATAAAACTCTAAATCCATTAACAAACCTTGATGGTCTAGTACAATTATGCTAGAAGTGTGCGAAAGAAAGGTGTGAAGCGATACATAATCAAATCCAATCAAATCAAATCAAATCAAACGAAAACAACAAATGTCGGAAACGACGTTCAAACTCAAGAGATGCTATAATCGCTACTACTCTCTGATCTCGAGGACTCAGAATCTCCTACTATAGCCTCTGTATCCATAAACACAAGGGCCCTAGGATCACAAGTAGCGGCTCGACTAGGAACATATCTAACGACGCCGGACTGAAACGCTTGTGCTAAATCTTCAGCATATTCTGGAAGAACATATGCTTGAATCGGACTCGAGTGCACACGCCACGATGGAATGGGCTGGGGTCTTGATAGATGAAGCTGTGTTGATGCAACTACACTGCAATATCAACCAAATACTGGTTAATAACAGTACGGACAGATGCATATAAAGAGCGACGGTAGGAAACAAAAAATATGAAATTTAGAGTAAGACTTACTTACAATCAAAGCGGTTGCGCCTTGGCTTCTTGGTGCGCGGTTCATCGGTTGCTGGAGGTCTGGGATGGCGAGAAGGAGGCACGAAGAGTGGTTTTCCCGCAACATATGGAGCTACAAGTGCGTTGAAGATAAGAGCGTCGTCTTCAAACGCCAATACATGGCGACCAATAAGCTGGCAAGCCTTAATGGTAGCCCCTGTAATTAAGAAAAATTAAATTAGAAAGGGAAATGAGACTCAATACGGAATGCGAGATGATACAAAATACGAACCTAATCAGTCAATGCTTACCTGTTCCTGCCTTCCAGTCGAGGACTATATCGCCAGGCTTGGTAAGCTGCTCAATGAGTATCCGCAGAAACAAAGGGTCCTTCTCTCTTGGTCCTCTCCATGGAACATTTCCATTCATTAATTGAGTCTCCGTCTTCGTAAAGTTGAAGAGTGCATCAGATTTTGTGAGATTAACGAAATCATTGGACATTTCGCAATTCTCAGTATGGAAGGAGAATTTGGATGTCACGTCGCCACCACGAACGAAGAGGTGAATCCAGAAACGAATAGACTGCAATTAACCAAAAGATGTAAGGAAGCATGGAAAAAAAACATCACTACAGACTATGAAAACGTGATCAAGAAATAGTTAAGGGGAACAATACCGTTGAGTTAGGATCCCTTGGAGAAGCCAAACTTAGTTCGTTGATGCCCCACCAGTCTTTGGCCATAACAAAGTCGTAACTATCAGCCAAATCGAATACCTCCGTAAAGAGGTCTCGATCATCGCAGTGGAAAAGGAGGAGAGCGCCATCATTCTGCAAATACATCCTTGCAAATTCAAAGATGGACTCCACATACCCCGCTTCCCGTGAGTTCCAAGACGGAACTGTTGAAGACGGAGTAGAAATTGTTGGCACGGGTAGATTCTCAGGGATGTCGGCAATGATCAAGTCGATCCCAGAATGCTTCTCATTCATGCACTGTACCGAAACTTGTGTTTGGCGGCCTTTTCCAACCTGAAAGAAAGCAGTAAGCCAAGTTATACTTTAGAATGTTCAAATAACTCCAACACACAAGACCAATCAAAGTTCTGCATCTTACCTTGCGAATGAAGTCTTGAAATTCAACCCATTTTGGATCACCACCGTTGAGCTGGTAGTTCTTCAAATGCGAAGTCATCAATGACTCCACTGAGTTGTTGGAGATAAAAATCTCGGCCGAATTTGGAATCATGGGTGAAGAGGTAGTCGTGGGAATTTGCTTTGCCTTCCTCTGCTCAATGAGACCTTTGGAAGACTCTAATGCGTTGACCAAGGAAGGCACGGTGGAAGAAGAGGGACAAGGTAAACTAAGGATTTGAAATTGCGACTGTGTGCCTTGCTCCGGCCCATGCGCGGTGGACTCCGCCTGGGTTTGTTCTGATGCTTGAGGTTGCGTAGGATGAGCCGCTTCTGAAGCAGCGCGCAAGCGACGCCCTCTCCTAGACTTTGGTGGTGGAGCAGATGACTGATCTTGCTGTTCGTCGTCGTCCTCTATAACTTGCACAGATTCTTCGACCCCTACCAGTAACTGCACTCCGCCATCATGAATAGACTTCACTTCCGCCTCAGAATCAATGACAAATCCACGATTACAATCGAGGTACCAGCACCCCGCTTCTAAATGTGGTGGTTTGAACATTTTCAGCTGAACAGCAGTGTAGATATACTGGTCTGAACCTTTCTGAATCCATGCCGCAAAGTACTTTGGGAGCTCCTGAATATCAATAGCTCCTTTGGGAATTAGCTCCCTCTTGAAGTACCTGAACAATTACAAAGACAGATTGTTATAGTCATAAAAAGGTAACAGAATTAGGAAGACAAATAGGTTCAAAATGCAGAAGAGGTAGTCTTATAAATCATACCGGTACGTAACCCTCTTGACAACTTCAGCCGTTCCCGGAAATTTGCTGAATTTGCACTTTTTATCAAAAACCTTTTCAGGCCGAGGACCAAGAAACGTTGGAAAGGCCTTCTCCCATAAAAGGATACGCCAACTTTCGACATAAGCATCTGGTCGCTGAACGTCTGGGGATGCCTTCCAATTGATGGTGAGCTTCTCCGCTTTGCATATGTCCTCGAACTCACGTATAACCGCTTCCTCCAACTAGAAGATGCAATTCAATTACTTAGAGTGTTCAAGGAGATGAAAAAATACAAAAAGCTAGAAGATATCAATCACATTAATGGTTTTGAAAGACTATACCCCCGCCCAAAATGCAGCCTTGTTCAACCATGGGTCGAGGTCGGCTTCCTTGAATTCTGGCCGGAGAAATCTATACGAAACCCGCGAACTAGGGGAAGAGTTCCACCACCTTAGCCAGCGCGCTTTGTATTTGGCTTCCACATTAGCGGGAACAATCTTCTGGAGCTTATCAAGTGTCATCTCAGGTTTCTGAAATTCACTAAAATGCCGATTGATCTGGAAGAATAACATCACATAACCACGTAGATAAATTGACTGATAGTAAACTATAAACAATGTAACTACTGTAGTAGTGTGAAGAGTCTCACCTCGCCAAGAAAGTCGTCGCCATTTTTGGGATTTGCGATGGCCAAATACTTGGTGAAGTCTTTCTTCTTAATGGAATCGACCATGTTATCCGCTGCCAACGTCATCGCTTCCCAAATTCCAGTAGCAGTTTGATCCTCCTTGGGTGTTTTTTCAGTGTATGCCCTAGCGGCGTCATCCGAAGCTGCGGCAATCTCCCGCTGTAAAACAAAAATAAATTTAGAAACGAATTCAGACAATGCATACATCTACGGAACAAATGATAACAAAGTATTGAATGAATACTTACTCGGTAAAGGAACGCAATGAATATTTTTGTTGTCAATGAAAACCATGTCGGATTAGATGGCTTGTTAGTCAAACAGATCCGGTACTCATCCGGAGTGAGGAGATCCCTGAATTCCTCCAACTTCATCGAACCAAACGATCGAATGCGGAAAAGCTTTGCTGGAAGATTACTCTTCGCGTGATCATTTTCAGTAGACCTACACAAAAAGAAGATAATTAGCAATACTGGTATTAAAACAAACCTCGCATTCAAGAGTGTGGATGAAAAGTAAGAGGTAGAAAGGGGTACACACTTACCAGTTGATATCGTGCATTGCATGAAGAAGGTTGCCAACTTTGCCACGGGGATCTAGAAGAATGCAATGCACAGAGATGTGCCAATCCGGGTCCTCGCCATGATGATTGTTAATATGTCTTAACCATGCATGGAGGCGATGGTTACCTTCCCAAACGAAGAACATCTTTCCAGAGAATTGCTGTAGATCAGAATCACCTTGAAGTTCTTCTTCGAAAGCTTGGTTCGCCGATTGCCAAAGTGGGCTCCAACGAGACTTAACCTCGTCTGTAACATCCGATGACAACTCCTCGTTGTTGTACATAGAAATGTACATGACACGGTCTCCGTCTCGATAGCCCTTCACAAACTCCCTCTCGAGATGTTGTATTCCCATTTCACCAATTGGCCTCACCTTGGCCATTGATATCATCCGACACAAGGGAACAAGCAACCGCGACTTCTTCAAGGGTTGAATTCGAAGGCTGTTGATGACATTGATTGAATCCACTTTGTGTTGTGTTCGATGCCGCACTTCACTTTCAAGAGCGTTGTTCAAGTCAATGGGACAGGAAGTTGCTGGCAACACGTCTTGAGTTTGAAATTCCTGCCAAATATTATACAAATACTTAGTTTCAACACATCGAGAAGTGAAAACATTAGAGAAGATCATACAGAAATCATGACGAAATCATCTAATAAATAAAAGTCACTCTCATGTCACAACTCACAACTGAATGATCATATGTGGCCCAACCAATCACTTCCAAGCAGGTCTACGTGAAGCACGTCTGTAGTAATTCCTAGCCTCTGTCCTAGTCCAAAGCAGGCGCGCCTTTCAACGACCAAGAGATTAAAGAAGATAATTGAAATGAAAGCAAATTTAAGATATAAATGTACCACCTACACAGGATTCCAAGGTTCGAATCACTTTAAATACCTCAGTTTCCTCCGGAATCTGGGCATTGTCTTCGATCTCCATGATGTGTTGAGACCAATCCTAAAAAGAAAATAAAAAGAAAACATCAATACAGTATTAAAAACATTTAAAAGCACAGTAGAGAAATCCACACATCCACACAAGCACTCCGTGTCCCTCCCCGCTCCCTATCACCCAGCGCATCCACCCCCATGCGTGAATTTCCGGCTGAACCGCCCTCGCGGCCCACTGTCGGAGCAGACAGTGGGTCCGCCGACAAGGATTTGGCAAAGACCTTGCCCCTAGACATATGCCTGTACGAACAACCATAATGAAATCAAGTGGCTACTATCCACAGCAAAGTCTGGGATGCTGCATTGACAAGCAAACAGTTGACAAGTGAAAAAAGCAAGAACATTTTATAATCCACGCGTTACGACAAGAGTCCAATACTGGATCAAAGACTTTGTAAGAAATGCACCTCGGCATCCTCACTCTGAATAAAAGATACGCATGGCCAAAAAGAGACGGAGAACAACACGGCGGAGAGGCGGCCATCTTCCTTGTAAAAAACGCTACGCTCAAGATAAAATGTGCGCCGATCGACTCGTCTATGTATATGTACAACACGTCTAAGATTAAGATCTAACCAAAGAGAGATCACACGCACCCCTATACTTTCACACGGAAGTATATCGTGCTCTTGATTCACGCCAGCCTCGAAACCCCCAAAGGACACTCCTGCTTGTGCTCCAAGGCTGCTGTGAATCAAGATACCTTTCGCCGTGATTGGATGCCGGTCTCAAAACCACACGATTGAAGTGCTTGAATGTGGGACTGTGCCTGGACCAGTTGAAGTCGTGAAGCACACAACTTCTGGTTCTCTCTCTCCCTCTATCTATCTCTCATTCTGTCGCCTTTGCAGGAAGAAGACTCTTATATCGACCCCTACATCGACATCGACATCTGCAGCTCATCGGCAAATAGACTGGTCACTGGTGGCATCTTATGAGTTATGACGCCGGTTCTTCGCCAACCGCTTCTCCCACTGCTCATGAAACAAAACTTTAGGAAGAAAAAGAGAGCATAGAAAAAGTTCTTTCAAGATTCAAATCTTTTCGCGGTAATACTTCTCCTGATAAGCTAAAGGCGCAAAGTCCTTTTAGAGCCGATGGAGAAAACATGTCAAGCGGCATGAACACAACCGACGGTAGTTGCAGTTCTGCAACTTCCCTTCTGTACTCCCAAATACCAAAACTAGGAACACAAAATCAAGGACAATTGACCTTCCGTCACTGAGCACGCACTTTTCAAGACCTCGAGAGTAGGGCACGAAGACAACGATGTATCTTCCTCACCGCTGAACTGCCCTCGCGGCCCACTGTCGGAGCAGACAGTCGGTCCGCCGACGAGGATTCGGCAAGGACCTTGCCCCTGCTAACCGGTCGCAGACGACGGGATAGCAAGCAATTCCGCAACAATCGGCATACCCTAATTACCTTAATGGCTCATCGAATTCCCGCGCTCTCCCGCGCTCTCCGTTCCCTGAATCTAGTGACCCTAAGGCCCTTCGAACACCCACCAACTCGGTAAACCAGTTAGGTAGGCTCACTCAACTTACTGGTAGCAGCCCTCTTTCTACGTTTAGATCTAGAGGTCCTTTCACAAATGCACTGGTGGCATCTTATGAGTTATGACGCCGATTCTTCGCCAACCGCTTCTGCCACTACTCATGAAACAAAACTTCAGGAGGAAAAAGAGAGCATAGAAAAAGTTCTTTCAAGATTCAAATCTTTTCGCGGTAATACTTCTCCTGATAAGCTCGAGGCGCAAAGTCCTTTTAGAGCCGATGGAGAAAACATGTCAAGCGGCGAAGAACACAACCGGTGGTTGCAGTTCTGCAACTCTCCTTCTGTACTCCCGAATACCAAAAATAGGAACACAAAATCAAGGACAGTTGACCTTCCGTCACTGAGCACGCACTTTTCAAGACCTTGAGGGGAGGGCACGAAGACAACAATGTACCTTCCTCACCGCTAAACCACCCTCGCGGCCCACTGTCGGAGCAGACAGTGGGTGTGGCCGACAAGGATTCGGCAAGGACCTTGTGCCCCCCTGTGAACCGTCCGAGGGGGCGCCGCAGACGAGGTGAGCCTGGAGGGGAGGACGCAAAGACGACGATGTACCTCCCTCACAGCTGAACCGCCCTCGCGGCCCACTGTCGGAGCAGACAGTGGGTCCGCCGACGAGGATTCAGCAAGGACCTTGCCCCCACTTACCGTCCACTAACCGTCCGAGTAGTCGAGGTGAGCCTGAGCTTGAGGTTGCGAGATGAGTCTCTACACTAAATCAGAATTTGGAAATAAAAGGCTCTTATCGAGAATCCAACAAAGGAACCTTCCTCACCGCTAAACCGCCCTCGCGGCCCACTGTCGGAGCAGACAGTGGGTCCGCCGACGAGGATTCGGCAAGGACCTTGCCCCCCCCCCCCCTTGCTAACCATCTGAGGGCCGCTTCGAGGTAAGCCTCAGCTTGAGGTTGCAAAGACGACAATGTACCTCCCTCACTGCTGAACCGCCCTCGCGGCCCACTGTCGGAGCAGACAGTGGGTCCGGCGACGAGGATTTGGTAAGGACCTTGCTCTCCCCCCGCTAACCGTCCGAGAGAACGCCGCAGTCGAGGTGAGCCTGAGCTTGAGGTTGCGAGGTGAGTCTCTACCCTAAATCAGAATTTGAAAAAACAACAAAAAAAACTCTTATCGAGAGCGCCGCGGGAGCGCAGACTAGGTGAGCGTGGAGAGGAGGACGCAAAGATGACGAAGTACCTCCCTCACCGCTAAACCGCCCTCGCGGCCCACTGTCGGAGCAGACAGTGGGTCCGCCGACGAGGTTCCGGTAGTGACCTTGCCCCCCCTCCCTCGCACTCACCTGCCGCAAGCCCTCACTGTCCAATCTCTCTCCACCCACTACGGTCGGATTCTCTTCTCACGGTATTGACTTACCTCGCCGCTGACCTCATCTTCATCTGGTCCATTGCTTCTCTCCCTCTGAACTTCCACTCCCACTCCCACCACGAGCTCGGCGTCCGCATGCTCCTCCCCTTCCGCTTGATCGTCCTCTCCTTCATACTCTTGCTCTGCCGCACGCTCGTCCTCTCCCACCTGCTCCTCCACAGCGCCGCCTCGCCTAGTCGGCCTCCCATCACCTCCCGTCGCCTCTGCATTACCCTCAACCATGTTGCCTTGCCTCACGTAGCCGCTGCGCACCTTGCTTTGAACCCTTCGCCCTTCCTTCGCGCCCTCCTCCTCTCTTTTCGAATCGCCTTGTAACCCGAAACCCTTCTCCTTCGGTCATCTGGTTCATATGGAGAAGTAGACGGCAAGTATGAGCGCAATCAAGTTTGAGCGAACCCTAAAGGTCGGTCAAACATGTGTATGAACTCTACTTTGAGCACATTAGATCTCCCCCACCACATTGACCTTGAAACATTAGGTTATGACTGATTTGATGGGAGACTGCTTTTTCGACTTCCTCATTAAAAAATTACTAACATACACACTGAGGAAACCTAATTTTTTTGTCGAATTTTCTCAACAAAGATAGTCCACTTACTTCCTCCACACATGTCTTTGGAGCAACCTCAAATAAATATGAACCTTAAATACATAAGAAACATTTCTAAAAGGTTCTAATCTAAAACGATTCCGGAACGATTTCCAATAAATGATAATGAAGACTTACTTCTTCTGAATCAGAGTCATCAATCTCCACTAACGGAGATTCCATAGTTTTGATTGGAGGCTGCGGTGACTCGGGATTGTCTTCAAACTCTAGCCGACGCCCTTCGGACATTTCAAATGCTTCACCTACACAGATATACTCGTCGATACTGCCCTCTACGAAATCAACTTCTCTTTCCTCTATGGCTTCTAGATTGAGTTTACGAATGCTTCTATATCTCAAACCTAAAGACGGCCCACCTACCCGACCTTTCACAGGTGTACTTGGGATATTGTTGTCCAATTCTACCATCCTACGTGCTTCCTTCCTTTGTCTCGCTTTCCTATTCGAAAAGTCCGTTCGCCCCCGCCTCCTCTTCGTTCTAGGTTTCAGAGTAGTCAAGGGAGTGGACGTTTCACCCTCCTTCATGTGTATGGAATATCTAAGACTACTCTCTTGAGCACTAAAGAGCACTGAAGAAGCCCCCTTCTAAATCTATACCTTAACATTCCACTCATCTTCTATAACAGTCGAATACTACATGGCATCAATTGCTGACAAACACCATGAAAATATTTAGTATGCGAATATATTCTATTATATTACGAGTATCCTTCACAGACGGCGGGGTATAATATTGTCATTCTACTTTTTTTAAATTAGTAATAAACAGATCAAAAATTGACCCTTCGCATTATAGGTGATAGCTGTCGGGCTCTTTGTCAACCTACACTTTAAGTATGAACCGTTCATTCAAAAAAAAATCGCCACTAACTAGCTCTATAATCTGACCATTCTAAATACTTGAGGCGCACTTAAAGATATCCCTTAGCATCACGACTTCCTATTAAAGTTGTTAAAGTCCTTGAAATCCGCGGCATTCTTTGTAATCATCATAAATAGTTTCCTTTGGTCATTTATTAAAATAGACTAGTGATCTACATCATCAATATGAACATCAACCCACCACTATTCTAAGTGGTTGAATTAATGACAATACCATTATATTTCTTATTGACGGCGATTGCCTACTCATCATACTATATTCAAGTCTTATTGTATTTATGGTTGTAGAAGTATTCATACCAAGTTCATTCGTTACTTGCTTGGTTTCTATCTTTAAGACGCTCAACTTCATCGCAATTCTCTAATTTTCATCAGTAATGCGCATATCAAGTGTTTAGCCGCATATGGTGTTTGGCATTACATTCTTCCTCCCTGAGAGTACTCTGCATTTCACGGCGTTCCAAACTCTCTTTCCTTGTGTTTCATGATGGCGTCCATTCGTGCTAACGGTGTGGGTATTCCCTTTACTTTGCCTCTTGATCAAGATGGCAATGTCTTTGTGCCGAATCCATCTTAGAGGCTAAGTTTGGTCTTGACATCGGTAGGATGTATGTTGAGCAGGAGATCCTCTCCAATATCAATGAAGTAGTCGAGACTGTTCTCCAATTGAAGAGTAGGCAAGGTGATTCTGAAGGTTGGATGCTCTCAGCTGGGTCATTTAAAGTATTTGGGTTTTCTACCTCTGCATTGCCTGGGTCTACAGTCTCCCTCACTCCCGCTTCTGTCACCTCTACAGTCCTTCTCACCCCTCCTGTGCAAGTGAAGATTGAACAAGACACCATGCCCATTACGCTTTTGAGTGATTCAGATGATGACATAGTTCCAACAATAGATTTGGCCAGCACAAGTCAGTTCCCTTTTAAACGAACCCCAATATCGAATGTTGTTCGATCGATCAGTAATCCGCAACTTCAGAGGACTCCATCTAGTAGTGCAGCTAGGCCACCACGTAGTCCTACGTTCTCCCTCAAACACAGCTCCATGTTAGATGCCTTGAAGGCAACTGCTGTCCGCCCACGGTCCCAATCTGCACTGTCGAATATTGATTTCGACAACATCAGGGTCGAAGTGGTCAAGTACATCCCCACCACTTACAACGGGGATGTTATTTTTTTGCTTCCGCCTTTACCAGCAGGATTGCCAACAACATACGGCAAGAGCCTGGACGGGATGGACAAGATATATGACGGCAAACCGTGGTGCACGACCAAAACCTCAAACATCAGAAACGACCACTCCCTCATTTTCCGACGCTCTGTTTGCGCCGGACATTTAGAGTGTGCAAACGACTCCTGCGGCTACCTTCTCCGAAATGGTGGTCTCCGAAACAATACACAGTGGACAGGTATCACTCATTCTCAATTTCAAGTCGGCGGACCCCCTCCCCTAAAATCTACCTTTATGTGTAAGGTTTGTTTGAGACCTCCTTCTTGCCTAGCACTCTGTGATGCCCAATTGTACCATGTCACATCATCCAATCCTGATTTGCACCGCGCATTTATTCATCTCGGCCATCATAGTCATCCAGTTGCTGAAGGAGTATGTCGTGACTCTTTAGATCTCACTTATGAGTTCTTAGCTTCTGAGGTGTCACGCACTCCCAAAGCAACAAACTCTGCTATACAAATGGCAGCGAGTAAGAACTTCCTTGCGGAGTTTCTGTTCAAGACTCCTACCCCTGGTGAGATGGAGCCTAGTCTGGAATTAGTCATGGATCGATTTGCCCCTCTTGCATCTCCTAATTGCAGGAATATAGTCTCAGCTTCAAGACGCATTGTGAAGTCCTCACGTGCCCCCATGGAGGGGATTATCGACCTCAAGAAGAATCCCCACTTCAAGTTCGTGCACGAGAATAGGTTTCCGGGACAATGTGACGACAAGGTGTTTATTTTCAAGATGTCTGTGGACCTGGAAGGGAGTGGGGTGGACCTCGTGAAGCGTATGCAGGCGGGAGGAAACCTCCAAGATGCATGGATTATGTTTGACAACGTCAAACGAGTGAAAGAGTGGACGACATTGGCATGCCATGTCTACGACACTAGTTACTGCAAGGTAATGACAATTGCCTGCTGCGATATGCAATCTGAAGATGCGGTTGCTCAGACTCTCTTTTGGGAGAACCTTAACAAGGTTATGGCCGAGAATGGCGTCCTGAATGTCAACTTCAAAGGATTCATGGCGGATAGTGCCCAAGCGAATTGGATTGCGGTCAGGAAGGTGTATGGATCAGGTAAATCCGATGAGCCTATGGAGGGACGTGAACGTACCTGCTTTTATCATTGGTCTGCAAACCTTGATAAATATACCACAAAGTACATCAAACCAGAGTTGCAATATCAACACAAGCAACTTTGCCGTGATTATAGAGATGCGAAGACCCAAAGGGAGGCTGACGAGAAATACCATGCAATTCGTGCATGGTGGGCTACCTCTGGCGCTGCAAGAGAAGAATGTTTGGCATCTTTATTAGAATGGTTGGGTTTTTGGCACCATCGATATAGGCAATGGGGCGGCCAAATGATATTGGTGAGTTCAATTTTCTTTTCTCCATGTTCTTTCTTCCAACAAAAACGACACATTGTCACTTGAATAGACACTCACAAATCATTCGGATTTGCAGGATTTGACATTGGAACAACGTGCAGACATGCCTTCATGTAATCTAGCAGAGTCTGTCCATCACAAGTGGTTGATGCAGTCCGGAAATACCATAGAGTGCATTTATGAAGCAACGATGGACGACATGGTTCGAGCGTTTTACGGATCACCAACTATCGTGAATGGCTTAAAGGTGGACAAGGAGGAAGGGCCCGACAAAGCGACTACGATGCTAAGGGCAAAGAACAAACGGCCGGTGATCCTAAACTCATTGCGCGCCATGAAGTCATTCCCGGGGTGGGGATCTCCTAATCATCCAATTATTCTTGAAGGGGCTGAGATTTTTGGTTCCACAAAGAGGAAGCTCGATTTACCGGCGGGGTCTGAGTTCGATTCACATCGCCCGGATAAGGTAAACTACTCCATTCCTAAGCCAAACACTAGGTCAACCAAGCAACGAATTGAGGAGTCTCTCAAAAGCCCCCAACACCATGTTCCTCACACCACAAGGGTGATGGAGTCGAACTGTGATCCCAAGCAATGGCACATTGCTCGACTTCCCAAGTCTTCGGGGAGGCGGTGTCAAGCGCTTCAAGCCATATCAAGGGAGGCGTGCAGAACCAAGATTTCACAAGGGGCACATGGCACTCCAGCACCAACCTACGCAGGCATGAAGAAAGATGTTAGGAAGGGTCGCAATGTTGAAGCGGAGTTCTTTTTTTCGCCCGGGACGACATTCATCGTTGTGTTATGGGTAGCAAAAGGCCATTTGTTTTGGATTGGCCCATCGTCCCTCTATCTTGGCCCGTGAAGTTTGGAACCAATTTGACACGCGAAGAGGGTTCAAGCTCGAAGATCTTTGGGTTCGATTACAACAACAAGAAGCATTGTCACCCGGCAAAAGTTCCAATCTCAGGTGAATATTCCTATACCACGTTCGCAATTCCATGCTCCCGACCACATGGATGCTCATCCTAGTACCAGGTTCGGAAAAAAGTGTCGTCGAAGTCCAGATGCCCCTAGCGCCGATCACAAGAATAGATGGATGAGTACGGGCCACATGAACGGATACTACATCACTGGCGTGTTGTGGTTCCGAATCCGGGGTGTGGTGTGGTCATCACCATCGTCAATGACAAAGACAAGGCATACCTTGTTTCAGTGTGCACTATTCCACAATGTACTTGTGAAGACTTTGTAGGTATGAGCTCTAAGGCAGCAAGTAGGAAGTGGGTGCCTTGCAAACACCTTTATTATGTTTTCCGATACTTATGTAAGATGAACTATGAGACAGAGAAGTTCATTCACCAGCCTACATATTCCTACAACGAGGTCATGCAGATTCTAGAGTTTGCTGGAATTGTAGAGAAATAGTGAATCCTTCAAACTACTGCAAGCCTATTTTGCAAGTTGATATTCATAGACCTTAAAGTAGCAGTATAGTGAGGGCAACAATTTTGGTTATTATTCAATTCAATTAATGACTGCAGAAATTGGCAAGTATTTCATCTTATGTGTTAATATGGTTTTAATATATTTGATATACTTGAGAACTGCCTTTATGTATGAAATCTTCAATATATCGTCATTCCCCGAGCTTGTTATATATGATATACTATAACCACATTAGTTTCTTGAAGATCCATCCATTCTCTTATGTGTAGCATATTCACCTTTATGCATTTATTTGTTTTAAGGGTTTCTTATTTCATTTTTCCCCCCCATACTCTATGTGTCCTCCGTTTCTCTACTTGTATTTGCGTAGTTTGGATTTTTTCATTATTATTGTTTCTGGAAGTCTTCGTTCATATCTTTTTCTTTTTTTTTTTTTTTTTTTTTTTTTTTTTTTTTTTTTTTTTTTTTTTTTTTTTTTTCGACTTGCTATTCGCTCTGTTTAATATCCTTTGTTTCTATTTGTCTATAATCTTTGATTTCCAAAATTTTATTCCAAAATTTTCTATCACATATCTTATGTGTGTGTTTCTATTTGTTTTTATTAAAAAAATCTCTCTTTGATATATCTCGTAGTCCCTTTTTTATTATTTGTTTTATTTCGTGGCTTTCATATGTGTGTTTTTAAAGGATTCCTAAAATATCAATTTATATACCCTATTACCATTGGATTTCAATATTCCACGCTTATAGGCCCCCTTTCTCACAGACTAATTTCTTATTTCAATTTCTACAAAGTTGTTCATTTCTCACTAATTTAAGGGAACTTACGAACAATTTTCTATGTGAACAGTGACTTGCTCACATGTTCGTGCTTGTTGCTCACATGTTCTTGCTCGCCGCTCACATGTTCCCGCTCGTTGCTCGTGGCTCGTGGCTCACATCTAAGCAACATCCGATTCAATGTTGGCTTGTGGTCGAAAATGCCTCTGAGGGATTTGAAGCCACTCCTCAAAGTCATTCTTCCAGAGGGTGTTTCTGGTAGGTTATCATTCGTCTTCGGAAGAGAGCAGTGTGAACGTCCTCAGAATTACCCTTGGTGTTACAAGCTTCTCAATACTCTCTACTGTAAGCCCCAATCTCGGGATGTGTGCCACCCGGACCAAGTTCTTCTAGTTGACGTTAGTCCTCTCTCTCTCCGTAGAACTCCGGATGCTGCTTGCTACATGCCTTGGCCTTTTCAAGGTGAGTTAACATCGCCAACTAGGACTATTCCTAATATAGTTACCGATATTCTCCCCTTCATTTATCCCTTACATAAGTTTCGATCTGTTCCCGAGTATAGGAAGCATTCGCATAGGCCTGGTCAAATACACTTTGAAGTTGCACATGCCTTGAAGTACGGGAAACCTGTTTATCAAAACTTGTAATCATCTATATATCGAGTATCGGCTGGACGCCGACTCCCTTTCAAACTGTACTTCTTTTCTAACTTATATATATATTTTCTTTTACACATTGTGTTATGATTTCTAATTATGCATCTTCGCCATGTGTCGGCCTGTGGCCGATATTATTTCTGGACTACGAATATGTCCATAATTAGTTAAATACCCGTTTTTAACGTGCAAACATTATAGCATTTATTTTGAGTCGAATTTACATAGTCTAATTACTTTCTTATCAAGATTGACCTTGAGTCAAGAATAAGTCAATCATTTAGGATAAAAAGATCAACTACAAACATAGCATTGATAAAGATATGAATGGAACATATTTTATGTATCGCCAAATTGAAGTTGTAAGTATTACAAGAAAATGTCGATTTAAGCCCTAGAGCTCCTTAATGCCAAAATGGATTCATGCTGATTTGGGCAACCTAGATGAAGGGTTAACTTCAATAGTATGGACTATAAACCAATGTGAGAGTTCAAATAAAGTGTTTAAATATGACAATACTCTTGTCCAAATTTTCAAAAATCTCACCATAATAATTCCAATAATTCAACAAGAGCAACCCCCAACAATTTTGAAAAATAAATAAATTCACAATGTGTTTGAGAGACAAACTTTGAATGCTATAATGATCTCTCAAATGATAAAAATCCAACGTTCACTTACCATTTGTGAAATTGTAATGTTCAAAGTTGATGTGAAACTTTTGTTGCACATTGCTTGAGAGACATGATCTACTTTCAATTGTGCAAAGGGGAGATTGTTGCCCCCAAATACTTTGCTTATCTCTTTCAAGATGCACATCATTAAGTTGTGTATGGTAGCTAGAGGAGCAGGACGAAACAACCCTTGCAGGGGCTTCGAAAAGCTTATGATAGAGGTCTGCAGGTAGCTCCGAAAAGCTTATGATAGAGGTCGCCAAGCAGCTATGTAGCCTACTAAGGTAGCCTACAGTTGGACGAAGAAGGCGCGGGTGGAGGTGGACCCCTATACTTGCCAATAATATGGTGAGCATAATAATTGTATGGGCATAAAAATTTCAAAACCTATTTGGCTTTATAGACCTTCATGCAATTTATTATATAAAGAAGGTATAAAAACGACAATTGAGTATACATCCAGATGTCACATCAAGCATATTTGGTCCACGTTAAAAGTGAATGTGAATGGTGTGTGGGTACCTCTACAAGTCTTTGACTTTGAGGTGAGATGTTTTAAAAGAAAATAATAATGTCCAATTTTGAATTTTTTTGAAGGAATCAAAATGTTAAGTTACGAAAAACTTTGAAGCATGACAATGTAGTACCACATCCAAGCCAAACTGTGGTCTAATATACAAAACTTTAAACCTAAGCTTCATTTAAGTTGACCAAGTAGCCGAAAGTAGCCGAAATATTGATTACAATTGGTCCAATCTTCTTATTACCTTGCACATGTACATTAATTTTGCACATAACTAAATTTATCATATTATTACCATAAAAATTCTGCCATTATTGAATGCACTACCTCAAGGATGACAAAATTGGCTCAGTACCAAAAATGATCCACAGACTGAAGCAAAGCTTGGAAGAGGTCATATTAACTTCTCAATATATTCAAGTAAACATTTTAGACTGGGTCATTTCATAACCACCTCCAAATGTTACCCAAAAATTCATAACAAAATATAAAGGAGTCTCAAAATGCTTATTTGTGTGTGTTCAATATTCTACTTGCTTTGCCAATGCGCATTAATCACTCACACCATTGACCCCCAAAGGAGAGTGAAGCCCGAATTGTGTCAATCTGCTTCAAAAATGGACTATTGTTTTACAAAATCTGAAACTTTGACTCTGTATATCTCAAGATCCATATGGAGAGACTTGATAAAGATTGGTGGGTAGACTTTTCAGAGAATTATAAACATAATCCTAAGGTTGAATTCTCACAAATGAATTTTATAAAATTGTAAGGGTCCATGCTCACCCACTCACATGAATAATGAGATAATTGCCCAAATTGGAATCTATTAACGACGATCTATGAATCTATCCACGACAATCTAGAAATTCTATAACTTTATGATCCTATAGAATCCTCCGAGTGGAAATTCATAAGAAGCTCTACATAGTATTTGAAATTTTTGCACCGTATAGAGTGAAGACACTAGCATTCAATGAAAAAATGTGCACTTAGATTTTTCATGGACATCTCACCTTGAGCGAGCAGTGAGAAATCATGCAATGTTAACAACAAGTTGATCTTTCTTGAACTAAAGGGACTAAATAATGAATAAAAACTCAATCTTGCTTCATTGTTGATCCTTGACTCGTGTGTGCTAACAATGAACATTATTCTTATTCATCATTTATGACAACCCAAAATTCTCAAGAGTCATATTTCCTTCGTCTTGATGTTTATATTTTACGAAGAAAATTGCATCGGATCCTAGATGATGTCTCTCTTTTGTGCTAAAACACTTATCACAATCTAAGATGTTATGAATTTATGACTCTTGTGCAAGTTTCAAAGGTTTTAGCTTTCTATTATATCATGGGACTTTTTTCATTATTTCAAACCTACTCTATCAATCAAAATCTATTATTCTTCTTTATTTATTTCAACCCTGATGTTATCTTCAAATGAAGGTCATCAACTTTCTTCTTGACAAAATTTTTATTGGAATTGATTTGGTGGTAGATATATCTTTATTAGAATAACTGAAATAAAAAATACGCATCTTCTTTAAGTTATATGTCCTTCATTCACTCTTATATTTCAAAGTTGTATATTCCAATTCAACTCTATTTCTGTGGTAGAAAGTTTTGATTTAACCAAGATGCTTGAAGACATATATGACATGCATTTCTCATGATTGATTCTATAAGACTTTGTGTACATGATACGGATCAACTTCAATGTCAAGATTAGTGAGTTATTTCTTTTGCATCTAAAGATGAAGGTGAACATATTTCTAGCTAGTATTATCTTGGTTATAATAGATCTATTTGTAACATTTTTACTTTACAATGAATAATAAAATTTTATTATACTTCTCCTTACATTTTCATCCATGGGTTGATAGTCACTATGGGTATTTTTATTGTATACTAGATATTTTTGATCTCAATCTTAGCAATCATGATCGAACCAAACAAACACTTTTCAACCTCAGCTTAATTACAACATATCCATTCCGACTTTACCATTGATCATTATTAAATAACTAACTAAGACTAATCAAGTAATCCCATGCTCCGTACTGACGGCGTCTAGACACAGTAACAGTTCTTCACTGCACGATTAATATCTGGACCCATTGCCATTTCCGAAGCATGTGCACTCAACTACAATATTATCCAAGTTACATTTACAGTCGCAGCAAAATGTGCTCACAGGCACAAATGATAGTTTGTAGAGATATTTGTACTGTCTGCCGTGTCTGGTACAGGCAACAGAACGAATATGCACACTTTTCGGATCTGCTTCAATGGAGCCAAATACAACGGAAGTACAAGATCATGGACATAACAAAGCCTCTCAAACTCGGTAACAGTAAGGGACACTGTCTTCGCACAAACAAACAACGCATGATTGTGCAGTTATTCGATCCCACACACTGTAAGCTCTTTATCTGTCATCATAAGCTATGTAAGCTGAAGAAGGATGAAGTTAGTGTGAAGACTATTTCCAGTAGAAGTTGCATTGACATTTCAAAGTTTCTTCAAGGTATGACATCAGGCAAAACCGCCAGGGGTACCCGAGTGCTTACAGTATGTTTTTACTCTGGTGTGGGTGACTGTTGTTGCATACCACAGTGTCCTCGCTCTACAGTGAGGTCCCTCAATTCGGAAACATTCATTGAGAAAGAGTCATTGTAGAACGAATCACTCGGGAAAGTCAAGAAATGTGAAAGATGAAACTTTATCGCCTCATCAAGTAGAATCAAGCCGGTGAGATTGGGAATCCATCGATCGACTTGAATCACAAGTAACCGTCCTGCTAAATTTCTGGGTTCAGCTTCACATGACGAAAAAGTGAAGCTCAATACATTGTCACGCCTTGAACACTATCACAATCCTAGAAGATGATGCTGGACATGATGAACAGAAGGCAGCAGGCAAAACTATATGTTGTGCTGTGTCCAGTCGATCACGTCGATCTTCATCTCCTAGTTTCAGAATTGATAGTTTCAGAATTGATGGCGTGCTTTTCCTGCCAAACACTAGCTCCGTCTCTCGCATACTGCACTTGAGGCAAGCAGAGATATAGTTAACGCTGGACAGAAATAGGAGTGCACTGGAGTTACAAGAGAGCGAGGAATGAGTGAGATGAGGAAAGAGTTGAAGGCGACCTCTTTATGTACATGAGCATAAGATCAAAGCTAGAGCCACGTTTCAGAAGTCAGCGCTGCGTTTCAGAGTTCAGCGCTGCGCTTCAGAGTTCAGCCCTGCGTTTCAGAGTTCAGCGCGCTGCGTTTCACAGTTCAGCGCTGCGCTGATTGATCATGCATCATGGACGTCTATTTCCGTGCCAGATCTTACATGATTTGATCAAACATGTCGGAACTGTTGGTGGGAGCTCGCATCAAGCACGTGAATGTGGGCTCTCGGCGTTGCCATCAATCAAACAGTGTAAGTTGTTTTTGTAATTTGTATGTACGATGCAAGCAAAGTTCCTGCACATACAGAGTGTTGGATTCTCTTCTTGAGAGTCAGCAAAGCTAAATGGTACGATTGATTATGTAAGTTCACTTTGTGAGGAGTCTGGACAGTCAAGTTCAATCAAAACTTAGTCAGTGCTAATTAGGAGTTTGAGTTTAAAGTATTGAGATAATATTTAGCTTTGGTTCAAAGACTACTAGGAATCACAACTAATTAAAAAATTCACAACTAGGATCAAGCCGGTGAGGTTAGGAAACCATCGATCCACTAAAATCACAAGTAACCATCCTGCCAAATTCTTGGGTTCAACTTCACATGACAAAAAAGTGAAGCTCAATATGTACATTGTCCTGCCTTGAACATTATCACAGGGAGTCGTAGAAGACGATGCTCGACATAATCTAGAATCACAGCAGGCACAACAATATGTTGTGCTATGTCTTGTTGATCGCGTCGATCTTCATCTCCTAGTTTCAAAAGAGAGTCGACGAGCAGAACTGATGGCGAGAGCTTTTAACGTCATATTTGTTGAATTGGCCAATCCCTATTATTTTGGCCGCTTGAAATAGTGTATATAGCACAAATGAAAACAATGCCATGTAGATAATTACATCAAAATCAACATGCATTGAGAGGACTAAAATAAATTAGTAATATATTTTCCCATCTTAAAACTTTTTTGTTTCACTTTACTCTATTTATTTGAATAGTGTGCGGCCAAATATACAGGGGATTGGGCCAATTTAACGAATATGGGGTTTTTTCCTCCCAAGCAGAAGCGCTCCGTCTCTCCCGAACTGCACTTGAGGTAGGCAGAGATGGAGCTAATGCTTGACAGGAAATGGAGTGGGGTGATAGTCTGGTTGGGGTACCCAAAAAGGTTGTCCCATGAACAATTGCACTCTATGCTGGTGTGACAAACATATCCATTTTTAAACTGTAATACAATAAGACTTCATTAGATGTGGTTTTAGTTGTCTAAACTTATAATGTATCAAGAAAAAAAATTAAAAATTAAAAAAAATATTTTGAAGTAATTTTATTTAATTTTTTAGTTGAAAAAGTAAGTCATGTCCCAATAACCTAAAATCCATAGAATCAAGCAAATGGAATATCAACCATTTTTATTTTAATATGATTTTTGAATATGACCTACATCTTCTTGTATGGAATACAAAATAATTTATTTAATAATAAAAAAATTAATTCATTGTGCACTATAATGCCTGCAAATCCCCAAATTCAACACTTTTTCCCTCATCTATGAATGGATCCAAAAAAAATTAAAAATCTAAAAGAAAATCTATAGGCATATATACTCTGATTTCAGTGAGGTGCATGATATTTTATTTTCTATTTTAGGGTCTTTTTACTTGATTAAAATGACTAAATTAGACAAACTTTGGAGGCTTTCAATAAAAATAACCTAATTAGTGTGTCCAAAAAGTGATACCCCAAGCTTACCATTGCCCAGTGCATGTTTCCTTCCTTACTCACGGAGGTCCTTTCTCTGAGACACACCCATTGCAAATGCACAACAATACCAGTATGGGCACTCCAGAAAGCAATGGATTGAGGGATACATAGGGGAGGGTTACAATAGAGCAGAGAATTAGTGAGATGAAGAAAGACTTCAGAGCGACCTCTTTATACACGTGAGCATATGATCAAAGCTATAGCAAAATTTCTCTTCCGATTGATCATCATGAAGGATCTTCCTTGCCACCAGGCTCTGCAGGTCAGGCTTCGCATTCAGTCACATGGATGTGGGTTCCGCAGGATGTTTCGTCGATCAAATTCAAGTGCAAATTAGTTCTTGAGTCTAAATGTAAAGTAGTGAGAACCTCAATTCCGTTAATTTGGCAATATTATGGTAAAATGGCACAATTTAAGGTGGAAAAAATGAAAAAAACAACATTCGTTTTTGTCATTTTTTTGACATAATAGAGCAAATTATTCTGAGCAGCCGCTCAAAACCAGAGATATTTCTGAGCGGCCGGTGAGAAAAAACTGCCCTTCGACAGAATTTGAAGGTCAAAATTCATCAAATAGTGTGATATTATGGAATTTTTGATGATATTACAGAAATTTGTTGATATAATGGAAGATGTGGGTGATATTAAAAATCGTGCCATTTTGCAAGCATAAATCTTTGAGATTTTGAGTTCAAAAATATGCCGGTAAAATGGCACGTTTCAGAAATGCGACCAAATTGGCACAACATGGCTTTGGCAATATGGCACAAGGAATTGTGCCATTTTAACGGAATTGAGGTTTGAGATAGTAGTTTGCTTTCATTTAGAAATTATACACGTGACACATGTTACTTTTGTGTAGACGTTGCTCACGTCTAACGACGTTTTGGAACTTGCTTGAGTAACATTCTTAAGAAAATAAGTAACATTTCCAACTAGATTCTAAACAACATTGTTTGGTGATTTGATAATGTTGCTTATTTTCTTGAAAATATTGCTCAAGCAAGTTCCAAAACGTTGCTTAACTTGAGCAATGTTTGAGAAAAAAACGTTGCAAACCCCCTTAAATTGTAGTAGTGTAGAACTGCATTTGAATGTTATCTAATGTTATCTTTGAATGCAGTTTAGCAACTTTCTTGTTTATAGATTTATTATTGAAATCAATTTGGTGATAGAAGTACTTTTATTAGAAAAACTAAAATTAAAAAATACCCATCATCCTTAAGTTATATCTCCTTCATTCACAGTTGTTTATTCCAATTCAAATGGCTTTTGTAGTACTAGAAACATTGACTCAACCAATGAAGATGTTTGAAAACATATATGACATGCATTTGATGATTTTATAAGACTAATTATGGATGATGCATATCAACTTCAATGTCTTATTTGTTTGTAACATTTTTGCTTTTCAACAAAAAATAAAATTTTATTATACTTCTCCTAAAATTTCCATCCGTGGCTTGATAGTTGCTCTAGGCACATGCCACTGTCCACATGCACAATCAATCTACGCACTTGATTGAATGGGTATTTATATTGTATATAAGATATTTTTGATCTCAGTGTTGGCAAACAACTAACCTCATGACTGAACTGAACAAACACTTATCAACCTCAGCTTAATTACAACATATCCTTATTCACTTAAATATCCCATGCTCCGGATATGTTGAGTACTTGACGGCGTCTAGACATAGTAACAGTTCTTCGGGACATATTGCATTTCTGATTCATCAAGGCACGTGCAATTGACTACAACATATCCAAGTTACATTCAGAGTCACAGCAAGTAGTTCTCATCACTGTCTCCGGCGCACAAACAAATTAACAACACATGATTGTGCAGCAAACGTATACAAGCTCTTTCAATTGTCTGTCATCACAAGCTATGTAGGCTGGAGAAGGATGAAGTTCGTGAGAAGGCTATTTCCAGTAGAGAATGCAATGACATTTCAAAGTTTCTTCAAGGACTGGTATAACATCAGGAAAAACCACGACTGAGGGGACCCGTGTGCTTGAACCATGTTTCACTCTGGTATGTCCGATGTTGCATAATATTCGTGAACTTTCCACAATGTCCTCGCTCTATAGTGAAAGTTGGAACTCGATCGCTTGAACCAAGCCGGTGAGGCTTGGAGACCATCGATCGACTTGAATCAGAAGTAAGCATCATGGGTTCAGCTTCACATGCCAAAAATCACACAATTGTAGAGCTCAATTCATTGTCACGCCTTGATCAGTATCGCAGTGAGTCGTAGAAGACAATGCTCGATATGATCCACAATCACAGCAGGCAACAATCAGGCAACAATCACAGCAGGCTACAATCACAGCAGGTACAATATGTTGTGCTGTGTCATGTGGATCGCGTTTTCATCTCCTAGTTTCTAAACAGATTTGATGAGCAGAACTAATGACGTGCTTTTCCTGTCTAGCACCAGTTTCCTGTCTAACACTAAGCTCCATCTCTGCTAGACTGCAGTTGATGGGGCAGAGATGGGGCTAATGCTCGACAGGAAAACGAGGGCACTCGAAAGAAAGCTAGCAATCTGGAAAGGAGAGGATGTGAAGACTGCTCAGTAGAGGAATGTTAAATGAACACGTAATTCATTATAATGGTATTATTCAGTGATTTTGAGAAATGTGGGTTTAGGTGGAGACGAGCTAAATGTACCCACACAGTACATTTGGCTCAACTCAAGCTCAATTTGATAATCTGAATATTCTCATTATAACGAATTACGTGTTAATGGTGCATCTTTATATATACCTTCAGTTGCAACGTCGCTTTTCTGAATGCCTAGATTTTTCGCCATTCAAGCAAATTGATTTCCATAATCATAAAATTTTGCAAGGCTTGGATTGGGCCACATTCAGCACTTTGGTGACAGAATGAGCTTTGTAGCATAAACGCATACTCCTTCTCTATAGATTTCAACAGAGCCATGTTCAAGTATGTAGCGCATGACATCAATTAGGCCTCCCACACTACTAACAAAGAGGGGGTATGTAATGTTACAAACGTTACTTCTATTTAAACATTGCTCAAATCCAGCTACGTTTTGGAACTTGTTTGAGCAACGTTCTTAAATTAATAAGCAACGTTTTTAACTAGATTATGAATGACACTACTTGGTGATATGATAACGTTACTTTTTTTGAAAATGTTACTAAATCAAGTTCAAAAACGTTGCTCAACTTTAGCAACATTTGAAAAAAAAACGTTGCAAACCCCCTAAAATTGTAGTAGTATCAAACTAAACAAAAGTAATCAAAAACCACATTAAAGATTATGCTTATGCACAAATTCAAATCCAAAAAATCACTCACTATAATCACATTCAAGCTCCTAGATATCTGTCATGAGCTCTGTGGGGCTAGACTGCTGGAGTTATTACGAGAGCTGCACTCACATAGATTCTTCAAGGTTCAACATCAGAAGATATTATGAGTGGGTTCGTGTGCTTGGCCATGTTTTGCTCCTTTGAAACTGGTGTAAGTTGCATGACATTCATGAACTTTCCACAGTGTCTTCACTCTACAGGGAGGTCAAGCCGTTAAAAACGATACATCCATTAAGAAGACTCTCATGATTGTAAAACGAATCACTGTGAAAGTTGGGACTCGATCGCCTCATCAACTAGCTAGTATCAAGCCGACTTGAATCACAAATAACCATCTTGCTCAATTCTTGGGTTCAGCTTCGCATGACAAACATGTAAAGCTTCATACATTGTCACGCGTTGAACACCAATACAGTTGTAGAAGATGATGCTCGACATGATGAACCACACTGAGGTGAGCAGAACTGATGGCGTGCTTTTCCTGTCAAGCACTAGACTAGTGATTGGGCCAAACTAAGTTCTTTCTCGCCGTGATTAACTACACTTGAGGCAGGCGGAGATGAAGGAAAACAAGTGCACGTTTCCATGCTCACATATCGGGTCCCTCTCATATACGCACTGATTGCACTTGTGAAAGTACACACCTATCTCTGCAGTCGGCAATCAGAAGTGAGCTAGCTAGAAAGGAGAGATGAGACGAACGATAAGAGGTGTGAAGAAGGCAGCATTTTTATACATCACCGAGTGTACAAAGCCGCACCATCATTGATTATTTTCTCTGTGTGGATTCTTCACCGTTCATACACGTCTTCCATGCCAACGCCTTCTCCGCCAATAGATCTGCAAACATATTTGCAGGTAGGAGGTTGCATTCAATCACATGGATGTGGGCTCCCGAGGCTGCTTTCAATCAAACAGTGTCTTGTTGTGACTTGCTCAATGCACCCATGCGGAGTGATCCAATCTCTCCTTCAGAGTCGACAAGCAGAATTGACGGCGCGTGCTTTTCCTGTCAAGCACTAGCTCCGTCTCTCCCAGACTCTACTTGAGGCAGATAGAAGTGGAGCTAATGCTCGACAGGAAAACGAGTGCACTCCAAATAAAACGAGCAATCTAGACAGGAGAGATGAGAAGAATGATGAGAGGAGTGTGTGATGGTGCATCTTTATATATAATATCATATGAGTAGCAACGCTGCTTTTCCGAATCCCTAGATTTTTCACCAAGCACGTCTTCTCTGCCAACAAGATTTAGCATTCGATCGCATGGACGTGGGCTCCCCTGGTAATTGAATTGGTGAATTGTACACTCCAAGAGAGTCAGCAAAGTTGAAGCGACATATCTGGAGAAGTTCCATCTGATCGAATTCAACTGCAAATTAATTCTTCTCATCAAACCTTTGAAACGTTTTACGTATGTTTTTACATGTGAATAATATATGTGTTTTGCGCGTTTACTTATTGCATGTCATCTTTGTATACTTGATATTTATGTGTTTTACACTTTTGTATTGTGTTCCCGTATATTTTAACTTGTTTTATGTGTATGTCCTGCGTGCTTGACGCACTTGACGTGTCAACTTTTTAACACATTTTTGAGTCAATCCTCACATTCTTTTGACTTTCATATGATAGATTATAATTAAATTAACGATAAATTACACGTTTATGATTAAAGATCAATCAAAAATGTGACACCAATTATATAGAAATCAAAGTAAGATGTGAAATCTATTTGCAAATTGAGATTGTAAGCAGCACCAAAAAGTTTTGATTTAACATATATATTTTTTCTCTACTAACTTGTTGAAGAGCTTCCCAAATTACCTCATACTTGTTTATGTTGTGTATGTGTTTTGTAACGTGTACGTTATGTCTTAGGTAATTAACGTTTATGTACTATTTAACCTGTACTTTTTGATGTGTTTTATGCGTGTGTTTCGGATGTGTCACGGGCACATCCTACATGTCTTACATGTTTTAAAAGATTTACATATGTTACGTTCAAGGATAACTTACCCATTTACTATTTAAAGCACGTAGTCTTTTGTGTTTTGTTTTGTTTAATTTGTTTTGTGACATCACAGTCTTTGAGAGACATAGTCCACTTTGTGCCAAGGAGGACTTCATGATTGTTACCCTTAAATATTTTGCCCATCTATTTTCTATATGTATATAACTAAGTTGTGTATGCCCATGCAAAATTGTTGGCTTTACTTTTCTATATGCAATTTATTTTCTAGAAAAAGGTATGAATACGTCCAATTTGGTATACATGCTACACGTTCATTATATTTGGTTTAAGAAATAATTGGATTATAAGCGGGTACCTTAACCCCTAACCGTCCGTGTGTTTTTGGGAGCTTGAAAGTAGAAAAGTGTGATTTTTCTACCACTATGCACTCAAGAAGGTGTGGACCAGATTTTTTTACTTTTTTTAGATATCCAACCGTAAGATCTTGTAGCCACTTGTATTTGAAAGTGCTGATCCAAATTTCAACCGTTGGATCTTTTTCATTTGTGAGATCATAACGTTCAAAGTTGAATATGAAATTTTTTTTGCCCTTGCCCGGGATACATAGTGTACATGGTCCAAGAGCAAGTTGATGATTGTTACCCCAAACTTTTTGCTCATATTTTTTCCATGTAGGTAATCAAGTTGCACATATGCATGCAAAATTTTTGGAGCTCATTCAAGTTTTTGAACCATCTTCTAAATTGTTTCCCAAGCGGAGGTCTAAATTGGCACTTTGTCCCTTGAAAGGGTTGTATGCACATTGCATTTTGAGATTTTGGAAAATTCGAAAATTGAACGGTCAGAATGTTCCCTTATGAGTTTCTAAATTTGAGGCACAATTATTTTTGAAAAATTCGAAAATCAATTTCTTATGATTTATCAAAGGGTTGGTGCAAATCATCTGCTAAATTTGAGATGGGCAGGGATGGTATATTGGGAGTCCACTGGCAGTGTTCTTCATTGGCCCGGGTCCTTTGTAACAATTATGAATTCACATGCATGTAGTAATAACTACAGAATAATTTAGTGAGAAGTGGGATGGAAAACATTGATGGCTCCGGCCAAACCGAATGCTGCAATAAATGTTCTGGCCCCATGTGCAAGGAGAAGTTGATTTTGGCACTTGGCCACCTCAGCGGCCTAGCCGGCCCTCCTTGGACCAAAGACTTGCTCCAACAAAGCCGGTGGTCGCCCACTCGGCGTCCCTCACTCAAAGACCTCCCGCCAACCGCAGCCCACACCGACCGGCTCAGCCAGGTCCTCCACGCCCGCCGCTTGCATGGGCGTATCCCCTCTCGCGCATCCGGCGTGGATGCCACGTCCTCCTCGTCCTCCAAGCCCGGGGCGCTCAAGCTCGGGGGCTTGAAGCTCCATGCGAGGGCTGTTCTCGCAAAATGGAAAAGAAAAAACTGGTCTTGCTATGCCGTGGTAAACCCTGCACCAAACCCCATAGTATTGTCTACAATTACAAATATGATCTCATTCCCTGAGAAAATCTAACTTGTATTGCAAAGAATTATGCATGAAAAAAATATGCATGAAAGAATTGGATGCGTATAAAATGTTTGGAAATTGGAAACTTGGGACTAACATTACATGTAAAAAATAGGGGTTGTAATTTATACCTATGTTTCATGGCGGTGCCACCGCCGCATAGCCATCTCTGTGTGATATCGTTCAAAACACCCCTCTTTGTAACACATCCACTTGTTTCCACACAAGTAGCAGTAGTGGTGTGGCCGCCGAACATTACAAACAACACATAGGCGTCTAGTAGAACTATGGCTAGGTAGGTGAATCACAGGCCGGTCTAGTAAAGGTGGTACGTCAGCAGGTTCCAGAGGCCGCCCAGGCCAGTCAGCTAATAGAGCTTCACATAGCCCTTTCTTGAATTGTAGGTGTGACATGGGGGTGGCTCTAGGACGGTTTCGGTTGTAATGTGCAGAACGTTCCAAATAAACAATGTACATGTTGACAAATCGTAACATCCAAGTAAGAAAAAAACACGCGATGCCACCACTAGTGGGACCGCACGACAAGCGTAAGATGCTCTAAGCTGGTCTGCCACGTCAACACCGCGCATGTGAGTAGTATATTCCTTCAACATAGGTGAAGTATGCACTGGCTTTCGACGCTTCTCAATAACGGGGGAACAGGTGACAACATGCCGCTCACATGGAGCCTGGATGGGCATCTTTGTGAGTAGAGATCAAGAGAACGGGCCTCTTGTCCTTCCACATCACGAGATGAGATGGACCGACTCGAATGCACTCTCCAATAAGTGGTGCCTTGTGGGGCATTCTTGAAAGACTTGGTATTCTTCAAGAATGAAGGCAAACCTATCCGGTTTGGTCGGATAGTACCGGTGGCATACATACCACGAGACAATAGAAAAGAAAATAGACCAATACTGGTAAAAAAATTGTCTAATGTAATACAATGACCACGGTCCCACAAACCATCCACCAATCCAACAACAACCTTGTGGGCTAGACCAACATCACCTAGAAGAGGTTGAACTTGGGGTAATTCCCCAATAACCGGTGGGATGACATTCTCCTTTCCACAATATATTTGAAAATTCCAAACAAACTTGGAAACAGAGCATGCAAGACACCACACTTTCAAACCCCATTTTTGGGGTTTCTTAGGCATGTACTGGCGTATAGGGGAGTATGAGCCTTTATACCATATCATCATTTCATCCACGGTCAAATGCTTTCCCAAATTCCAAGCCAATTGACACCGACCTCTAATGGCATCAACAAGCCATCTAGTTTGCCCGATTTTGTCATAAGTAGGGTCATTTCTAGTAACACCATCCAAATTAGTAAGATGAAGACATCTTCTAAGGTCCTTGAACCTAGCACGACTCATAATTCCTGAAATTACTGGACAACCAAACAATTTATCCTTCATCCAATATGTTTCATAATTAGGTTGCACTTTCAGTCCCATGTAAAGTGCCAAAGCCAGGAATGCATGAAGTTCAGGCAAAGTGATGTTATCCCACTGAGGCCCTCCCTTTGTACGATTCCCATCCAAAGGTGCATTAGCGTACCTATTAGTTTCGTGAATTATGCTATTCAAAACGGTAGGAGTCCAAAATAGGGCAAACAATTCCATGAAGCTAGGAAGACCCCTCCAATTACCAGTGGAGCCTCTCCTATTTCCAGTAAAAGGCCTTATTGATGGGTTGTAGAAATTGTGAGAACCCCCCCAAGTTTCATCTCGATATTCCCACTTCAATCCTGATTGGGATTCCAGAACTTCATCATTTTCCTCAATATCCTCAATTTCCGGCAAATCCTCACTCTCATTTCCGGTTATTATGTGTGGTTCAGACTCATCATCACTTCCCCCAACTCCAAAACCAATATTATCCCCAATTTGAAACGTACCTGGACTGGATGGTGTTGTGCCTTGTCCAACCGCGCTACGTCCACTTGTTGCCAACTCGACAATGCTGTCCAGGCACCTCGCTGGGGCAAGGTCTCCGGCTGCCCCGGGCGCTAAATCAGCTGCCGTGAGGGCTGACCACGCGGTCCACGCTGGAAGGCCTGCCCCGGGCGCCAGCTCGGCGGCCCTGGCGGCTGACCACGCTGCCCCGGGCGCCAGCTCGCGGGCTCTGCAGGACAGCTCGGCGGCTTCAACGGCTGCCGCTGCTGCGAGGGCATGCCTTGCCCCGGCGACCTCGTCCACGTGGACCACGCCCCACGCCCGGTCAGGTAACCTCATCTGCTCGCATGCGGCATCGGCGACTTCGCCAAGCTCGGCGGTCTCGGCAGCGACGTCGAAGAATGCAACTTCGGCATGCTCAAAGTCTCTACTGGAACCTGCTCCACCCATTCGCTCTACGGCCCTTATCACCTCCATCGCTCCATGAGTCTCAAATCTGATCCTCTGCAATTTGCTTGCGTGTTCCTCCATAGAATCGTGTCTGTAGAAGCAATTCCGGAGGCCAGAGGATGTCCTCTAATCCTCCTACATGGTTTCCAGGATCAGAGTCTTCTGTAGAATCATAGAGTTTTTCATGGATTGAATATTGTCGTGGTTCATGCTCTTGTGAGGGAAGGTAGTCCCCATCGAAGGGTGTGTTTATGTTTGCCAAAGGAACAAGCTCTACGGCGTGTCCAAGATCTGGCAGATCGTTGTTGAAGACAGGTATTTCTACTTCTTCTTCTTCAAATAGATCGTCTGCAAGTATGTTTGGAAGTGGAGCTTGGTGCAATCTTGAGCTTCCGAATTGGGATTCCCTCCCACTCCATCTGAGTAAACAACAAAGGAGAGAGGTTACAACTTACATAGATCTAGAATGTCATGAAATTTCATTTAGAATTTCAAGAAAGGTACATGAAATGCTATCTGCTTTGCCTTCTTGCTAGAAGATCGTTTAGGCATCTTTCTTGTCTTGCCAATGAGATCTCACAATACTAGTGAAATCACTATCAAAAATTTGCTGATCTCTCCAGCCTAACACGTAGCGCGACTGTCTCGTAGAAGTGATGTCTGAAGTTGACAGCTTCAGGCAACTTAGGCCACACTCGACTCTTCTTCCGAACCGGCAAACTCTGTAAGTAATCTGGGTCTAAGAGACTCACTAATCGACTAATTTTCTCCGAATTCAATTTATGTCTCTCTGCCCATGCGATCAATTGTGTTTCTGCAGAATTGAATGATGAAGCTTTCTTGCAGTAATCGACAAGATCGTTACGCCGATTGCTAGTTCTCTTCTTGCCGCCGGCCTTCACCACGGGCCGCAGCAGTCTCGACCGAAGACCGACACCTCGCCAGTGCAGTCTCTCGCCCGACCATGGCCGGCGACCTCGGCCATAGTCTCTCTCGCGCTCGGGACGGCCGACCTCGCCGGCTTCAGTCTCGCCCTGGACCATCACCTCGCCGGCTGCAGTCTCGCTCTGGACCAGCACCTCGTCGGCTGCTAAACCGCCCTGACCAACACCTCGCCCGTCATTGGCAACCTCCCGTTCAGGCCAGTCTGCCTGGTTCTGCCGAGGCCGGTCCTCCTGCTGCTTGCCGAGAGGGAGTAGCTGAACCGGTGGTCGAAGATGAAAACCGCCGTGGCTGCCGGAGAAGCCAACCGCCCTGTCGATGTGGACTGCGGCACCCCAGACCTCGACGAAGTTCAAGCTGCAGCAGAGACAGATCGGCCGGTTAGTCTTGGACTGGATCAGTTGATCGATGCCGATCACCTCCGACTCGATGCCGACCAACGCCGCAGTGTGTTTGTCCTCGCAGGATCTCCCACCTGCAGCAGATTCGGGACTTGTCTCGAGCTGTGCAGCCGCCACAGTCGTCCAACACTCACACACCAGATTCGGTGACTTGGAAACTCTCACTATTGCTAAATTATCATTGCAGGCAGAGCTCTCAATTGCATGAGTATGTTGATTGTGTGAACAATTTGCACATGTGTTGTAACCAAGTATTCCAGAGAAATTGAAACGTTCCATCTTGTTGATGAGAGTAGGAGAAGTCTGAATGTTTGATATTTGAATTCAAATGCTTGCAACCGTTTCATGGTCATGGTAGTTTGGTATTTTGTCTTGGAGTTTGGAATAACGTCATAGTGCATTTAGTGAGGAGAGCCGCCAATCTCCTCTCTAAGATCATGGGTTACCCTAAACCCACTACAAACCCACTGCCCATAAGTAAGTGTCCTCACTTACCCGAAAATCTGCCCCAAAATTTAGCTTAGCTCTCGTTGGTGCAGAGTCCAGCCCGAACTGCCCTTTTGGGCACAAGAAACTTGAAAGTGCCATAAAAGATGCACAAATGTGAATTTGACCCCAAGATTTTTACCACATTTAGAGTATACAAATATACACCCACTGTAAAAAAATTGAAAAAAAAATATTAATTTCTTGACCTTCAAGTAGCCTGACCAAAAGTGCTGAAACCCATTTCGGGTTTTTCAGACGGTTAGGGGTTAACCCTTAAACGCCCATGGGGTCTCAAACGGGCAGCCCAAAATTGGATCACAGCATCTTTTGGACTTGGGCATCATGAATAGTGCACTTTTTGAACAAGGGCATCATGGATAGACCAATCAATGATGAGCTTGCAACCTCCTACAAGGTTATGTACAACCCCAACCTACCTACCACAATCCTTTCAAAGCACAAAATCATTCATACAAATTAAGATTTGAATTGTGAAATATCACTTTCTGAATGCATGAGAAGAAGGTGACCAGTTTGACATCAAAATATAAGTGAAAAGTTGAGTACAGTGAGAGCTACAGGGAAGATTCTGTTGGAATCATGCCCCTCGGGCTTGCTTGGGCGTTTAAGGGTTAAAAAAAATTGAAATTCAAGTGAAATCTTTTATAAAATTCCAGCATCTCCAATTTTGACGAATTTTGGAAGAAAACAAATGTAAAATTATAGCAAACTTTGAAGCTTGACCTTGTAAAGTCTGAAGCCTGCCCATGAGCAACTCATGAAAGGGTCGCGTGAAAAATTGAGTAAGGATATGGTTATCAACAAAGCTCAAAATTCAAAAAAGTTACATGTATATATATATATATTTATTTATTTTTTTATTTTTTTATTTTTTTATATTTTTATTTTTTTTATTTTTCTTTTTTCTTTTTTCTTTTTTCTTTTTTCTTTTAAATTCTTTTTTTTCTTTTTTTTCTTTTTTTTTAAAGTCACTAACTTTTAACGTGCATAGTTTACCACCTATACTTACATGTATTACCACATCTACACTGAACTATAGCTCAAACTACTGAAACTTGACCCTTGAGTTGAATACACCAAAGTAGCAAATCCAACAATTCCAAATGCTCCAATCTTCTAGTTACTTTGCACATGCACAAAAATTTCTCACGGAACTTCTTTTACTTTATATTTTCCATTCCAAATGTTTGTGCCATTATCAACAATATTACCTAAAGGAGGATTGATTGAAATCGGAGCTCTACCAAAAATTATCCACTAGGCAAACTTTGCAAAAGGTACAATGATATAGCTTCTCAACATATTCAACATGAGCATTCAAACAGCGTTATTTTGGAAACACCCGTGAGTTCAATCCAAAAGTTGAATAAAAATTTACAAAGAGTCATCAAATTTATTGGAATCATCAAGATATGATGCTTCCAATATGTTCAAACTTCCACTTATAGTGAGGTGGCCATAATTGACACAATTTTCAGCACACGAAATCTATAGGGATGTTACCTGTGCAAGCAATTTAGTGCATTGGGAAAGTTGGTAGAATACTCGAGCGAGTGCAATCATCATATTTTCCTCAACTGGTGACTTTTTAACAACTGTTATGAATTTCTGAAGTTGGATATATATGTTTTCCTAAAATGATGCCCTAAAGTGTTACCTCTTAGTATTTACAATGAATACAGGGTATTATTGTATGGAGAAAATATTATATACCTATGACTGAAGATTACTAGAGCTCCATTGTGAGACCCTACTCCAGTTTAGACCACTCTACTGTAAATTAACCTTAATCTTCGCACGGTTAACCCCACAACAAATATGCCATAGTGATGCCTGCGTTGAGCAATCCACATCAGTCGATGTGAGTTGTTTCACAAGCCATCCCCCTGCTGACTTGGCAGGGTTGCACAAATCACGGAGCGGCAAGTGGCAAGTCCAACTCAGGTCGATGTCCATCACGTGGACGGGCCCAAGGGAACACGCTCTCCCACGTTCCAGTACGAGTCCACATTCCAGTACGAGCCCCCCCCTTCCCGTAGGCCAGCTGAGCCCAATAGTACATCCCAGCCTCACTTGTACTACCAGCCCCTCTTCCATGGACTGACCTGGTCTACTAACTCCTTTGCTTTTAATAAGCTTGCAAGTCTTGATTATTGTATGTTCACTTTTATTTCCTGGAAGTTACCGTGAAGGAAACTGTCTTGTTTTGGCAAATTTGATTTCAAAAGTCGTGCCTTTATATCTTGCCCATTTTGTGGAAGTTGGTTACAAGGGCATAGTTTTGGGATTGACAAACTTTTCAAATGAATAAATGAGACCACCAACTTTTGTGAGGTTGGTTTGAATAAAATGCATGTTTGTCTTAACTTGACGAAGATATAACAACAGTGGTTTAGGACTACTAACCCTTCTCGGGGTGGATGTAAACAAATTTCCCATGAAGTTAGTATTGTGAGCCTATAACAATGATAATTACACAAGTCACAATAGGTATGTATTTTTCTAACTAACTTGGTAAAGTTTCACTAAGAAGTTGTTGACAAATGATTAATTGATTGAATCAATATGTGATTGATGTGTGAATTTGAGGACGTATAGTCGTGTTTTGTTTTATTTGAGAATATATTTTGATTCTCTTGACTTTGTGAAAAACATTAATCGCAACACATGGATTCTTAGTGAAATAGAGGATTAATAATGAAGTGCAAAGAGGAGTTGATTTCAGGTCAGTGAATGCTACAATGAGTTATATGGTGTAGATGTCTTAGGGTCATATATTTTCTTGTAAATGTAATGGGGTCATTGCAATCAGAAAGTGAGAATACTATTGAATGATACGATTTATAATGAGAATAATAATTATCTCATCTATTAGAATCAAAATTTAGTGAATTCAACTTTTAAATATAAAAATAGTAACTTATATTATTTTTTTTATCATTTAGAACATAACAAGAGTAGTGTACCCAGCAACTAATACCTTATCAATAGGTAAAGAAAAAGATGATATAGTCACTATCAAGAAGGGCTCTACTTGGATGAATTGAAGTTACTATGCAAAGAACATCTCACTCTATATATATATATATATATATATATATATATATATATATATATATATATACTTAATGAACTGGAGTGATAAAGAATAATGACGTTCATCATTTGGGCAATGGTAAGCTTGGGGTATCACTTTTTGGACACACTAATTAGGTTATTTTTATTGAAAGCCTCCAAAGTTTGTCTAATTTAGTCATTTTAATCAAGTAAAAAGACCCTAAAATAGAAAATAAAATATCATGCACCTCTTTGAAATCGAGTATATATGCCTATAGATTTTCTTTTAGATTTTTAATTTTTTGGATCCATTCATAGATGAGGGAAAAAGTGTTGAATTTGGGGATTTGCAGGCATTATAGTGCACAATGAATTAATTTTTTTATTATTAAATAAATTATTTTGTATTCCATACAAGAAGATGTAGGTCATATTCAAAAATCATATTAAAATAAAAATGGTTGATATTCCATTTGCTTGATTCTATGGATTTTAGGTTATTGGGACATGACTTACTTTTTCAACTAAAAAATTAAATAAAATTACTTCAAAATATTTTTTTTAATTTTTAATTTTTTTTCTTGATACATTATAAGTTTAGACAACTAAAACCACATCTAATGAAGTCTTATTGTATTACAGTTTAAAAATGGATATGTTTGTCACACCAGCATAGAGTGCAATTGTTCATGGGACAACCTTTTTGGGTACCCCAACCAGACCATCACCCATTTGTTATTTTGTATGTAAGTTAGGAGAAAAAAAAACATTTAATGGAAACTTTTGATTTCTTATTGAACTACAATTTTCAGCGTGATTTTTTGTTGTGACTTAACTTCTAAAAATCCAAGCATTTCCTCGACCTCCAAAACCAAAAACTGCCATTTTTCACCTTCGTTGGGAAATGGGGAAATGGAGAAACTTTTTTTTTCTGGTTTTAGACTTTGAACCGTAAGATCTTGTTTTAAAATCTCGAATTTTGGCAATTTTTGAAAGAAAAAAATTGTAAAATTACTTGAAATTGTGAAGATTGTTTTTGAAAGTTTTGGAGGTTGCCCTTGTAAAATTGGTAAACTTTTTGACTTCGAACACTTTGGAATTTGAATAGTAATTTGGTAATGAACATATTTCCAAAAAAGAATACTTAAGAAAGAATTATTTTAAACAACTCGTTTTGGGCTTGAAACCTAAAATTTCTTGATGAAGGTTATAAAATTAAAATTTGGCTTTGCAAATTTTACCACATACACATTACGGTATGGGGAGCACCTAGTAAGAATCTTAGGCAAAAATAACAATTTGACTCCTTAAAATGAGCTGCCCGAAATCTCAAAAAACTGAATCGGTTTTCCTGGATTTTTAGGGGTTAAAGAACATATTCTTATTGGAAAATACAAGATTGAATTTAGAATCATGCTACGAATATTGTCATGTAGCATTAGCTATAATAAGATCTAAAATTTTCAAACACATATGGCAAGGATGTAAACTTTGAACCATTGATTCTTTTTCATTTGTGATATCATAATCGTCAAAGTTGGCCAAATTTCAAAGAAATAGTTGAATTTTCACATGGAAGTATGTTGAAATTCAACTTCATGAGGCCCCACTTTGATGATAATAATGGCATGTGAAGAATAATTGGATGAAAGATCCAAATGGTGGGATCATATCTTAAAACCTTATTTCCAAGTACTAAAACAAAACTTGAAAAAAAGTAAAATTTCAATTATTGGTGAATTTTGAAGTTCTTGCAATCTTATTTATTTTGGGTAGATTTAAGGTAGGAGTGGTGAGAACCGCCTTGCCCGCACAGTAGGTCTATGGTAGGGTCTGTAGAACCGTCCGACGTGATTCATAAAAAACCAAAGTTAAAAAAAATCATGGTAAATTGGCCGGTTTTGGGAACATTTGAGGTTGGTTCACGCCATGAACTTGATGGATTGATTGACTCTTTGTGGGTGGAAATGGCGGTTTCATGTCACCATGCACGACTGTGTCAACACATGTGATTTTTGTCACCATCCACTATTTTCAGCTCAACCATGCATACTGAACGGTTTTGGACAACTCCTATGTGAGGTAATGAACCTTTTTAAATTTGTTTTGGGACATTCAAACCCACAGTTTCCGGAATACAACCTTGCAAAAAAGGCAGCACTCTATGTTCGGGTAGTGGGAGTCCTAAGACTCCAGATTCAAAAATTCATAGGAAATTATAGGATTACTCAAAAAATGTTATTTCTTTTTCGGATGGATTTGCACTAGCTTTGCGGACCATCGAAAAATCATTAAAAATTTACACCACTATTCCAAGTATGCAAAGCTAAAATTCAGACGGTTTTCACCACTCCTACCTTAGAGAATAAAAGAGCAAATACCGCACTTTGGGCAATCTTGGGCAGAATTCAAATAGTGTTTTCAAACTTTGACAGTAATTATCTCCTAAGGTGTGAAGAATTTGGAATCATGAATTGACTTTTCAGAAAGGTAAGAAAAAACCCTTTGACTTACCCCCAAACGACCCGTTTTGGGGTATTTTCGGCAGTAGGGATTAAATTAGTGTGGAAGTGAATAGTGTGAGCAACGGAAAGGAGACGACAGCCGCTGGGCTTGCTTTGCTTTGCTTGTTGTCGCCTTCAGGCTTGTCTGCTTCTAGAAGCGAAAGCAAAGCGACACGGCAGAAGCAGCAATGGCAGCAGCAATAGTGGCGTGGATAAAAATAGCTTTTCCCATGAGAACCTTCCTGTTACGTTGCCAGCCCATTGTACTTCTACAATACTTGCTCGTAAGTCGCTCGCGCTCCTGGTCGTGGGGAACACGGATCGGGAGGGGGTTGTGGGGTCAAATCAAACAATCAAGCTTTTGCTTCGCTCTTCCCCATTCCATTTTGCAGGTTTGCATCACTATGAGAGTAGCAAATCATTCATCGCTCGCTTGCTCCACCCTTCTCTTTGATATCGATGTAGGGTTGGCAACCTCTAGGAGAATCGACTCCCTTCGCAAGGATGAGAGATCTTTAGTACAGGTACGATTTGCGGAAGTGGGTTCCAATTCGCTTCTCGTGGAGTAGGGTTTTGAATTAGATCGCAATATCGGAATCGGAGTCGGGGTTTTGATCCGGAGGTGTATCGGGTTTCAGGTTTTGGTGAGGCGGTGATTTGGGTTAGGGATGGGATTGCGGTGACGGTGAGGTTTACGGAGTTTTTTTTTTTTTTTTGATTGAGCGCGATGGATACCGCTAAGCATGTTCAGTTGACGACGCAAGAGAGTTTTGTAAATCGCGGCGATTTTGAGAATTTGCCGCTCTTGAACGGAGTGAGCAGCAGCAGCGATGATGTTTCGGTTAAGAAGAAGAGGTTAGAGGTGAACGTGATGGGGATGACGTGCGCGGCGTGCTCGACGTCCGTGGAGAATGCTCTGTCGCAATTGAAAGGAGTGGAGACTGCGACTGTGGCGTTGCTACAGAACCGAGCAGTGGTAATCTACGACGGCGATCTCGTCACGGCCGATGACATCAAAGAGGCTATTGAGGATGCAGGGTTCGATGCCGAGATCGTGGTGAGCACCACAGTGACAGAGGACAAGTCTCGGGCGGTAGTGAAGAACGTCGTTGCTCAGTTTCAAATCCTAGGCATGACCTGCGCTGCGTGCCAGACCTCTGTCGAGACTGTGCTCATGGACTTGAACGGCGTCGTGCGCGCCTCAGTCGCCCTTGTAACTGAGATCGGTCAAGTTGAGTACGATTCGAAGCTGATCAACAACGAGCAAATCATCGAAGCAATCGAAGATGCAGGGTTTGATGCTTCGTTGATGTCAAGCGGTCAAAGTGATCGTGTCAAGTTCGTTGTTGTCGGCATGTTCTCTTTCGTTGAACAAAGCACCGTGAAATCCATTCTTCTTTCATTGCGAGGAGTGAAGGAGGTCAGTATTGAGCCTCTGAGCCCCAAAGTGGAGCTCGTGATCGACCCTGAAGTGATTGGATTGCGAGCTATAGTGGAAGCGCTCGAAGAAACTGGCGATTTCAAGGTACAGATCTCGAATCAGTATACGAACAAAGCGCCAGAGAGCAGTGACGAAGTCGGGAACATGTATCAGGCGTTTCTGTGGAGTTGCTTGTTCAGCGTGCCGGTCGTGTTCATCGGCGTGATATGCCCGCACATATGGGCAGTGCAGCTCTGGCTCGGTGCGAAGTGTGGGCCGTTTTTGCTCTCAGATTGGCTCAAATGGGCGCTCGTCACGCCCGTTCAGTTCGTGCTCGGGCGCCGGTTCTACATCGGCGCGTACAAGTCACTGAAGCGAAACTCAGCCAACATGGACGTACTCGTGGCGCTCGGAACAACCGCAGCGTATGTGTATTCCGTCTGTGCGGTGCTTTACGGGGCCGCCACGGGCATCCCGCTCGCGACTTACTTCGAAACGAGCGCCATGCTCATCACCTTCGTATTGCTCGGAAAGTATTTAGAGGTGCTTGCGAAGGGGAAAACGTCGGAGGCGATTGGCAAGCTTTTGCAATTGCAGCCATCAACCGCCCTGCTGCTCACGGTGGACGCATCCGGCAAGGTACTGACCGAGCGAGAGATTGATGCCCAGTTGGTCCAGCGCGGGGACATACTAAAAGTGATGCCGGGAGCCAAAATACCAGCAGATGGGGTCTGCACATTCGGCCAGAGCCATGTGGACGAGAGCATGATCACTGGGGAAGCGAATGAAGTGCCGAAGAACGTCGGCGACGCGGTGATCGGCGGCACCATCAACTCCAACGGCGTCATTCACATTCGCGCCACGCGCGTTGGTCGTGACACAGCGCTGGCACAGATTGTGAACCTCGTTGAGACTGCACAGATGTCGAAAGCGCCGATTCAGAAGTACGCTGACTACATTGCGAGCATCTTCGTTCCCGTGGTGGTCTCCATCGCGGCGTTCACGTTCGTGGCGTGGTATGCGGCGGGGAAGATGGGGCTGTATCCTGATTCCTGGCTGCCGAAGAACGGCAACCACTTCGTCCTCGCTCTCATGTTCGCAATTTCGGTCACCGTCATCGCCTGCCCGTGCGCTCTGGGACTCGCCACTCCCACGGCCGTCATGGTGGCCACTGGTGTCGGAGCCACCAACAAAATCCTCATCAAAGGCGGGGAGGCTCTGGAGCGCGCGTACCGCGTCCAATGCGTAGTGTTCGATAAAACAGGAACCTTAACGAAAGGCAAGCCCTCAGTCACGCACCAAAGCGTGAAAATCTTCAACAAGACGCCGTTGGCGGAGTTTCTAACAATTGTAGCCTCGGCGGAGGCAGGCAGCGAGCATCCATTGGCGAAGGCGCTTGTAGACCACGCGCACAACCACTTCGTATTAGCAACAAACGAGCCAGTGACGCCGAGATCAGCAGAGATGCCTAAGACCCGGGACATGAGTTGGATGCGGGAAGCGTCCGCGTTCGAGAACGTCCCAGGGGAGGGGGTGCGTTGCCAGGTGAGTGGCATGACGGTACTCGTGGGGAACCGGAAGCTCATGCGGAGCGCAGGCGTCACGATCTCCAACGACATCGAAGACTACGTACAGCAAACAGAAGACACGTCCGGAACCGCCATCCTGGTGGCTTTCAACGGCGAGATCGCCGGCGTGGTGGGAATCTCAGACCCTCTCAAGCGCGAGGCGCCCTTTGTGGTGGAAGGCTTGCAGCGCATGGGCATCCGGTGCATAATGGTGACGGGAGACAATTGGCGGACAGCGAAGTCAGTCGCCCACGAGGTGGGTATCGACGAAGTCTTTGCCGAAGTGCTCCCGGGTGGGAAAGCGACCATCATCAAGGAGCTCCAAAGCGATGGGACGGTGGTGGCGATGGTGGGTGATGGCGTGAACGATTCCCCGGCGCTCGCGGCCGCGGACGTGGGCATAGCGATCGGCGCGGGCACGGACATCGCCATCGAGACAGCGGATTACGTGCTGATGCGCTCCAGCTTGGAAGACGTGATCACCGCCATTGACCTCTCACGGAAAACGTTTGCTCGCATCAAGACGAACTACATCTTCGCCATGGGGTACAACGTGCTCGCCATCCCTGTCGCCGCTGGTGTACTCTACCCTTTCTCATTTGTGCAGCTCCCTCCCTGGGCTGCTGGTGCCGCCATGGCGTCCTCTTCCGTTTCTGTGGTTTGCTCCTCGCTTATGTTGAGGAGATATCAGAGACCTCGCCTCACGGATCTCGTGCAGGTCAAGGTGCAACGATAGGAAACTATCACCCCATGTTTTTATCCATTCTTTGCCTTTGTATAATAACCATCACTACACAAACTTCTTCACGATCATCACCTCTTGCTCACTTCTAACCTCCATGTTTTCGTGTGTGATTCAAGGCACATAACAAGACTTATCTTATGAAGGAATCACTTTCACGCAGAAGACATAACCTTTACACGAAATTGTAAATTGATGTGGTCGGTAATTCCACCTCTTCGACTCCATGAACTTCGGTGCATGTGAGTCCTCTAAACAATGGCACCAAGAATTGCATCTCCCCTTCATCATAACAATCTTGTATCTTCGATGGCATCTCAGATCTTCAGCAGGTTTTGGACCTAAACCGGAAAGAACCGCAAGAGACGAGAGTGGAAAGCAATGCAGTGTCGGTACAAAAAATCTTCGTGATGCAAATACCGACTGGACTTAATGCAGATTATATACAAGTGGCGGTCTAAGTGCATAGGCTCCGGTACTTTGGATCGAGCTATTCCTGTATGGTTGCGACTACATCCAACAGATGAATTTGTTGTGCTCTGAGCAGACTGAGGTGCTGCAAGTGTGCTGATATTTCATAGTCCGCAGCAAGCTATCACTCTCTCTCTCAACGTGGAGTAAGTGAGCCCTCCATCAAAATATTCACTCTGTCCCATTATGATTGTCCAGTAGGTACTCTCAACTCTACACTCTACAGTAGAACTGAGAGAACCTACTGGGCAATTTTAAGCTCTTCCTCTCAAGGTAGACTTGAGAGAACTTACTCGACAATTATAATGGGATAGCGGGAGTGTTTTTAATGAATTTCATTGTCATGCTTACGGAGGGTGGTGGAACATAGCTTAACTGATCAAATGAGCCGAGCAGCAGATTTTGGCTTACGAAGCTGGATAGAGTACTATTACCCTACTGGCGTACGGCTCCAAGTTTCTTCACCACGTTACTTAAGCTTGCCGTGTGTATCTGCCTATTGCTATGAGGATTGCAAACGAGCAGCCAATACATTTCCCTCGAGAATTTTGAGGGTATCCAATCGGTAGATTTCACAAGTACTGCACAATTGACCCCTAAAGTAGACCAAGGCTAGAGTGTGGTCGTTTGGACCTTTTGCACGTTGTAGAGTTTTTTGCATAGCTTGCTTTTTACATAGCTTTTCATGAAGTCATTTTGTGCTTCAAAATTCCTCGTAAGAGTACTTAACCCTTGAATGCCCAAGCAAGCCTAAGGGCCTTTTTTCTAACAAGAATCTGCTTTGTAGCTCTCAGTGTACTCAGCAACTTTTCACTTATATTTTGATGTCAAATTGGTCACAATGACCATTCTTACAGTGCATTCAAAAAGTGAAATTTTACAATTCAAATCACAATTTGTATTAGTGAGTTTGTGCTTTGAAAGGATTGTAGTAGGTAGGTTGGGGTTGTAAAGTACATAACCTTGTAGGAGGTTGCAAGCTCATCATTGATTGGTTCATTCATAATGCCTAAGTTCAAGAAGTGCACTATTCATGATGCCTAAGTTCGAAAGATAATGTGATCCACTTTTGGGCTGCCCGTTAGAGCCCACATGGGCATTTGAGGGTGAAAACACTTTTCGAAATCTTCTCAAAACTACCCAAATTGCGGTATATGCTCCTTTATTCTCAAAATCTACCCTTAATCAATTAAATCAAAGTAACTTCAAAAATTCAGCAAAAATTGAGATTTTACTTTTTTACAAGTTTTGTTTCTGTACACATAAACAAGGTCTTAAGGCATGATCTCACCATTTGGATTTTTGATCCAATTATTCTTCACATGACATTTATATAGTCAAAGATCTACCTTTGTAGCATACCTCCGAGTGAACAATCAAGCATTTTCTTAGTATTTTTAGGTCGCACGAGGGTAAAAATTGCATAGACATGTTCCTAACTCACCTAGAAACAAGAATATGAAGAGCCTCAAATCAAATTTCTACCAAAAAAGATACTTTTGGGCCTCAAAAACTAGTTACCCCTTCTAAAACAAGTGAAAAAAACTTTTTCTCCAACTTTGAGCATTACGATCTCATAGTTGGTAAAGAAATTGAAATTGAGAATCGATAAACATATACACATACAAGTTGGGTATTGGATTTTACAATTACATACCCAAATATACACCAAAAATTGAAAATTTTCACCTTGCATCAAAAGAGGATCCCCAATTCCGTTAAAATGGCGTTATGCCGCTAAAATGGCACACCTCAACTTTTTGAACTGTAGTTCAAAAACCATGTGATATAACAGAATCAGAAGGTGATATTATGGAAAATGAGTGACAATGTATATAAAGGAGTGATATTATTTTAAAAATTGTGATACTACAGAAGACACCATTCCATGTGAGCACATATGTAAGATTGGGTGTGACAAAATGGCACATGGCATAGTGCCATTTTAACGGTATTGAGGTTGAGGATAGTTTTTGGCAGTTTTGAGGACCGTCCGCTTTAGGGGTTAAACATCTCCCATTGATTATGTAATAAAATGAACCCCATGTGTACATTATAGGAGCTTAAGTTGAAGCATGTTGGTCGCAATTTCTACACTTTTCACACTTTGTATGAAAATGGTCATTCCATAGTAGAGAACTTATCAAGAGAGAAAATCTTCGGTTGACTGCAGTAACCCTGTGGACTGTGCAAAGCTCAAATATGAGCAGTCTACGAAGATTGAATGTGAATAGTTGGTTTTATTCATGATTGCAAATTGTCTTACTTATATACCAGACAGAATAATTATTGTAAAGAGAGGCATTGATTTTGAATGATTCAAGAAAGGCACAAATCCTAGATATTTGTACCAAAAGGCCCTTTTCTGAATTTTATAAAACAATAGCCTCCTACTGTACTCTGGATTTGGAAGCAGTTTAACCCCTCAAAACCGCCAAAAACCCTCAAAACTGCCCTATTTTGATGGAAGATGCAAAATATTTGAATTTTGATGAGTTTTGAAGTATGGAAGTGTAGGATCTAGTACCCAACCTGTATGTGTACATGTATACATGAATCTTAGATTTAAATTCCTCAGTGTTTGTGGGAACATAGCGTTTCAAAGTTTAAAAAAGTTGTTTTCCCTGTTGTGGATTGGCAAAGTAATAGTTTGGGGGTAAAACCACCAATCTTAAAAGGAAATTTGACATGAGGCTTTTCAAATTCTTGTTTTTAGGTGAGTAAAGAGTATTTCTATGTAAGTTTCACCCTCATAGGACCCAAGAAACTTGAAGAATTGCTTGATCGTTTATGTGGGAGTATGCTGGAATTAAAATATAAAGGGCTATTTTCAACAATTGAAAGGCATGTAAAAAACTATTGGGTTGAAAATCCAAAGGTAGAATCATGCCTTATCATCTATTCTACATGTCTAAACTATTGGGTTGAAAATCCAAAGGTAGAATCATGCCTTATCATCTATTCTACATGTCTAAACAATTGCAAAGAATTAAAATCTCAATTCTTGTGAATTTTTGAAGTTTTTGCGGTTTAGTTGATTGTGGGCACATTTTGAGAATAAATGAGCATATACCACTGTTTGGTCAGATTCCAAATATTGAAACTTTGACTTTGAATATCTCCCAAAGTATGAGAAATTGTGAAGCATGAGTTGACTTTTCTGAAAGGTATGAAAAAGCTCTACAACGTCTAAAAGGTTTCAAGTAAGTAGAGCAAGCCCAATTTGTGATTGGTTGATGCCAAGGCCTCCTTAGCACATAAAATGCCGGTTTGGCAAAGGTGGGATGACCTAGTGTGAAAGAAACTACGCACTAGAAATGCTTGATTTACATCAAATCACCTAGTGAGTGAGAGCCTTAGGAAAGGTGATTACTGCTGTATGCATAGAAAGTTCAGAGGTAGTGTACCACACACTTGGTGTACTGTGACAAAGATGCCTCTGCTTTTGACAATACACGCTAACCTTGCTCCCTAGTCCCTATCGGTTGCGTAGTCTAGTGAGGCTTATCACCTCTTGAGATCGTGTGGCTCCACAAGAGAATTGAACTACAAAGTATAACTTACATGTACAAGAGTGTGTGAAAGACATTGATATACAAATGAAGACACGTAATTAATATTTCTGGAGAAAATTTGTATTGATACTAATTTTAGAGAGATATGATTTTTTGGTTACTTACAAACAAACACAAGTCAAAATGTCTGGTATTTTCACCACAAATGTCTTGTCTCACCAAACCACAAAATATCGCACTTATGCATTTGTAAGTGGTTGTTTCACTGATTAGACAATTGTACAATTTCTTCCAAGCTAAATCACTCGTTCCACACATACTTTCACCCAAGTTTGGTGAAATAAGACATTCTTGGTGAAAAACTTGAATGTATAGGTGTGATATGGTATATGATTTCCATCCCCAAAATGATCACAAAGTGAGGAATGTGCACGAACAGGCCATGTATGTAATTTCACACTTTAACCCCTACAAGACAAACAAACACAAAATACGTCTAGAATTCTAGATTCTTTAGGGGTTAATGTTAAATCAATAAATTAATGATACATTTTTCCCCCTCCTCGTGACACTCACACTCATTGTACGAAGATTCCCACTTTATCGTGTTCATATAAAAAAAGGTTTTCAGCAAATTTCCTGACATTTGAGGGTTGCTTTTAGATTGAGACAAACTAAATATTCGCTTCAAGTTGGGTTAGCACTTTAACCCCTCAAAGTCCCCAATGTTGTTTTTTCTATATTTTGGATGAAGGGCAGAAACTTTGAAGAGCCATAACTCCTTGATCCAAACTCTGTTTTAGATTTAAATCATATGGGTCGGGTCCCAAATCAAGTCATCTTTGTGTGATAGTAATTCCAGACCTAAAGAATGAAGTATGACTCAATAACATGCATTGTGGTGAAGGCAACATTTGGTTTTGGGTTTTCAAAAATCGGGCATGTTCTTCCATTGCAAGCGAGTTATGCAGAACCAATAACAATTTTTGATGAAATCTTTTTTACATGATCATGATCTTTAGATGCATACCAACAACTTTCTAGTTGGAAGTTTTTTGATCCAAGCAACCTTGGTAATGGTTAAATTACAATGATGTGGTAAAAGTAAGAAAATGGACGATTTTTGAAGAGCTATATCTCTTTCATCCAATGTTAGCTTTTGACTTTATTCTTTGTGATGGAGTATAATTAGTCTTAGTTGTAGATATCTTGACCAAATCGAAAACATTGAGTGCAAAGAGTCTAGAATTGGACTATATTCCTTCTGTAGATTTTTTGGGAGTTTTCACCATTGCAAGGCTATTATCTAAACGAAGACATTTACTTGATGATTTTATTTTTGGTACAAGTGTAACATAGAGTTGGAGGTGAACAACTTTCTCGTTGGAGGTGAACAACTTTCTCGTTGGAGGTGAACAGCTTTCTCATAGGAGCTTTTTCCATTGGCGTAGCTTTGTTGGTAGAATTTCCTCTCTAAAGTGAAAATAGTGTAGCCTATTTTACGTACTTATACATTATGATCTCACAATCTACGAGGCCCTATGTCTAAAATTTTGATCCAGATGACCTACAACAAGTCTATTACAAGTTTGTACGGTTGAGACTTTTCATTTATGACTCTTTCATTTATGACTCTTTTTTAAAAAATGTGCTAAAATTTGCCTGCTTAAAGTGATTCGGGCAATTTATAATTAGCTAATCTTCTGTGGGATCGGAATATTCGTTGCCGCTGATACTGATATTTTGGAGAAGAGTGCAAAATTTATATCCCGCCTCAAAACTGAAACTCATGCATGTGACTGAGTTTTGTTTGCTTCTGAGAATCCTTGGATTTTGTCTGCCACTAATGAATCATAGACAGTTGCTACGTTTACACTCCCTGCTGCGCCTGCTGGGCAGCCCCAAATTCGGTTTAAGTTAAGAAGCGGTTTTCACGCCCAGCAGATAGCCCAGCAGGCCGGAACAGCCACCTTCAACCAGCAGGCACAGCAGGAAGACTATTTTTACACCATTTTTCCGCAACGATTCTATCTCATTGGTCAGCAGATTCAGCAGGAAGTGGGAACGGAATTGAGCCAGTGGCTGCCTGCCGAAACTGCTGGCAGGCAGTGTAAACGCCACAAGTGCCATGGCCGTGCATGAATGTGTACGCAAAGATTATTTTTTTGACACGGGCAGCTAGTCAACCCGATGACCGTTGAAAAAAGAAAAAGAAATAAAAACAATCTATTGCATTTTGTGTCACTTCCCCTAACTCATAACTTTCATAGAAAATAAAGACCAATTTAAGCACCCATGACCCAACAATAGTGTGAAGTTTCCACTATGTTGAAATGACTCGTTCCATTAGAATTTTGTGAAATGAGACATTCTTGGTGGAAATACAGGTCGAGAGCTAACTTGGTGGAAACTACACACTCTTTTTTGTTGGAGTAGTGCAATGTTTGATATATAGGATGGTCTTTCGCTTCAACAGATGCCACACATACAACTATTTCTAGGTTTTTCAGATTTAACCCCTAACTATCCTTGCAGACTAATATGGTCTTTTGCCATTTCGAGCAACCCGCGTTTTTGGGTTAAAATCAATATTTTTAACTAAGATTTTTATTGAGTGTTCCCTATATTACAAGGTGTTTGTGCAACAAATTGGAAACAACTCACTTGGATATCCTCATGGATTGAAGAATCCTAGGAAAGATCATGATTTGGAACTCAATCAACAATATAACCATCGTGGGAAGATGAGAAAGAGATATCACCGCTTGCTCATTGTAATTCTTTCCAAACTTAGTTAAATGTGGTATACTAGGAGCTTTTCGCTAAGAAAAAAAGTCTCAAAAGTCCCATACTAATATTGTACCACACTAATTTGTAATTGCACTTTGACATTATTGGTTATGCATGTCTGAGCAATGGATTTGATTTTAATTCTTGAAAAGTACATGTCCTCTCTAAACCTTGATTTTTTACACCCACAAATCTCTATCCCATTTTCAAAATCATGATGTTAATGATATTTGAGATCCAAGATCATGTAACCTTCATTTTTACACTCCACTTTGTTTGAAGCAAAACATGTTGCATGTGTCGATCTATACCCTAAAAATACAGTTGCAAAATAGTGTAATAAAAATATGTAAGATAACGAATGTGGGCTCTGCATGAAACAGGGACAAACTTAGAGACACCGCCTCCATGATCTCTCTCTATATATAAAAGAATACTATTTGTTTTTTCTGTGTGTCCTTGGCGATCCATTCATGCATGGTCATGGTCATGGTCATCATCATCTGGTCATGTATACACAATATGAAGAGTTTTGAAGGGTTTTTCTAAGTGGTATTTGTTTGTTATTAACCCTTGAACGTCTAGCTATACGGATCTGGGCAGCCCAGTATTGGATGAGAGCACTTTTTGAACTTGGGCATCATGAATGATCAAATCAATGATGAGCTTGCAACCTCCTACAAGGTTATGTACAACCCCAACCTACCTACCACAATCCTTTCAAAGCACAAAATCACTCATACAAATTGTGATTTGAATTCTAAGATTTCACTTTTTGAATGCATCACAAGAAGGTGACCAGTTTGACATCAAAATATAAGTGAAAAGTTGAGTACATGTATATGTCTATAAGTATGTGTATGTATGTTTGTATGTCTCCCAGTAACGTGACAAGATTTCTATATCACTAACACAATTTGCTGCGAAGTACAATGCTCCCTCAAAAGTATGCCTTCAGAACAAAAACAAATGAGCATGCCCCAATTTTCAAACAATCGCCATGTTTGCTAAAATGATCCAAATTGCCAATTACAAATTGTATTAGAGAGAAAATGAAGTATTTTATACCATCATTCCGAGAAATTCTAATAATAATGGAAAAATATTTTTAATAAAAGGCTTTTTGATATATTATTTACTACCCCTTACTCTTATCAGGTGCTACTTCTATTGAGCTATTTCGAAACCTTTTCTAAGGTACACTGCCCTTAAACCGCTCGAATAAGCGATTCAGCATGGTTGTGACTTCATGTCTATTATTTGAAATTTTTCTTGGATGCGGAAACAGGGGGGAGAGTGAGTGCGAAAATTTCCAGAATTAAATAGCAAAAGCTGAATTTGCTAGAAATTTCTGAAGTCAAAAGTGTACATGACCTCAAACCGCTCATATACTCAAATGTACGAATGAGGTACATCTGTTCTTTTACAATCTAGGAATGGGGCCTGATCGGTTTTGGGGTGCCGAGCGGTTTAAGAGCATTGTACCTTATATATGCAACTTCTTTTGAGAATAAACCAAAATTGAACTCACCAAGAAGCTCAACTTTGGACTTTTGTATTGTAACTAAAGTGGCACGATATACAAGAGCAACTTCAAATGATCATAACTACCACCTCAAATAACCAAATTCCATGAAACTACCACCAAAGTGACGAAAATGTAATGAATGTTATGAAAACTATCTCTATCATGCTAATAAAAACTTCATGTGAAAGAAAAATCCATGAGCAATGATTGCACTTTAAATTGCATATGTAACCCTTTTCAATAAGAGACAACATGAAGGCTTCTTACGTCAACCCAATTGAATATTTCTGAATGTGAGCCACATACATGTAAAGGGCATCGAAAGAGGTTCCTAAATAGATACTAATACAAGGGTTCTTTCTCTGACAACACTTCGCCAAGTTGGTGCAATAGAGACCGTCTAAATTCAGAGAAAACACATTTCTTCATAGTCAACACAACAAACTGTGAGCCAACAACAAAAAAAAAAAAAAAAAAAAAAAAAACACAATGATTAATACTCTCTTTCTTAACAAACCCCACCATGTGAAGGTCTTCATAAGCGATAGAGGTAGTGACCCGAGGGGTCATATTCCAACAAAATCTCCTCTGTAGCTCTAAATGTACTCAACTTTTCACTTATATTTTGATGTCAAACTGGTCACCTTCCTTTTGATGCATTCAAAAAGTGAAATTTTAGAATTCAAATCACAATTTGTATGAGCGATTTTGTGCTTTGAAAGGATTGTGGTAAGTAGGTTGAGGTTGTACATAACCTTGTAGGAGGTTGGGAATAAGGTATGGATTTGGGAGGTAAGGGGGACGGTCTGCACCGGATGGAGCTCTGAAGCGCAACGCATGGTAGAGAAGGGAACTTGATTTGTGTGTGTTTCCGCAAGAGGGTGATTCCTCGAGAAGCGTGCATTCTTTTGAGTTGTGATACGAACAGTTTGGAGTGTGTCTACTTGTGAGAGTGACCGATCAAAATCGAGATCTAGGATTTTTTGGTTTCTCCTTACCACCGTTTGTGCAGAAAGAGGAGATAGATCTGTCAGATCTGAGACACTACTGTGAACCTGGGCGAGCTGCAGTAAGTAGAGACTAGTTGGAAGTCTCGATCTACACGCTCAGATCTAAGACCTGACCAACTCCACTTTCTTCGAGCGTCGTGCGTAAGGTGAGATCAACCTAGATCTCTAAGACTGTCCTTCCGTTACCTCACAAGGACCGACAACTTGTTCTGAGGCTCAAGGGCGTGGACACACAACACAAGTGCTCGACTCTTCCACGACAGCATCACCAATGCGACATAGCTATAACGGGCAAGAAGTCTCTCAACCGCTCCTTCTCAATTTTCTTCTTTGTATCAATTGTTGCCTCTCTAGGGAACACTTGCACAAGGAAAAGACGGTCGTGAAGCGTCAACGTATCAACAACATCCACACAAGAGGTACGTCACCTAACCTTTCTTGCAAATTTCATTTTATCTTATTTACGGATAGGAAAAATAAAGACAACAACACACACGATTCTTAGCACATCAAACAAAAAGAAATCAACACCATTTTCTACAAAGCCCCTCACGCGCGTTAGAGGAAAGAAAATGGTTTAACAAAAAACACCCAGAAAACCAAAAATTGCTTACGATCAAAAATGTATTACGAATCATATTAATCCCCCTTACCAATAGAACATTGTTGAGTGAGTCTTGCTACAGAATGACGAGCAAAGGAGGCTCCCGTCCGATTCACGAGCCTTGGCGAGGCGAGATGAAGCGAGAAATGGACCTGGATTCACCACCACAAGGTACCAAAAGAGGATCAGCTAGCAAGGAGAAATCAACAAACAAGGAGAAATCAACAAGCAAAGAGAGATCGGCAAGCAAGGAGAGATCGGCAAGCAAAGAGATGCCAACAGACAAAGAAAAGTCGGCAGGAAAGGAGAGGCCGACAAGGAGAGACAAATCAGCAGACAATGATCGCTCAAAGGCAACCAGCAATGAAGAGATAGCTGAAGCCCAAGCCCAAAAAAGAAGCAAAACCAGCAAAGTTTCAAGCCTACCTCTGCTATGGCTGAACTTCGACGCAATGGAGAAACTCGCAGTAGGAGTAAACGCAGACAGAATGCTTTGTGCCCGGCCCCACCGCAGATTTTGTGAAGCAGGGCTACTCAGCCGAAGAAGCAGAAGAACTCCATAATGCGGTACATTCTTATCCCCATGTCCCACAAAAATTATATCCATTAGCTAGAACAGATGGTATCGAGGGCCAACACTACAACCTAACTCAGCTTCCATTTGACATAGAGACAGACCCGAATACTGGCCTATCTTATGACTACCACATTGCCATCCACTTCCAGAAACCGACCCGCCCATTCACGCATAGTGAAATTTTAGCACGGACAGAACAACGCCTCAAGGTTATGAACATAGCATTAGGCAATGCTATAGCAGAACCGATCACCATTCTCTGCACGAATGGCTCCTCTAGACACTGGTCAGGCACAATTAAGTTGCACCTCAAACACCCAAAAGTAGACGGCATTAATATGCTAACAGGCCACAGACCTTTCATTATTGCACTAGATGACGACACTCCTACTGTTGGGAAGGTTTGCAAAAGCTACAACGCCATTGCTAGGAACAACCTTCTCTCAGTAAAAATTAGCAGCCCTAACCTTGCCAAAGTCACCGGTCCAGAACTTTTTAGAGAGGTCCTAGAAGAGAGCTTCCTACGAAACCACGAATTAGAAATTACAAGCGTGCAGAAAAACCCTAATGAGACCTGGGCATGGCTTGTAGCACCCACCCCTAACCAAGTAGAGAAGCTATTGAAATTCAAAGCTGCGTTTCGTAATGAGATCCTACCCACAAGCTTCAAAGTCGGTGAGAAACTCACCGAATCCCAAATTGCCAAAAAGAATTGTTTGATGCTTGTTCTTAAAGGTCTATGACTCACGAAGACAATGGAAGAAACAATACATGCGGTGAAAGAATGTATGGGCGTGAAGAATGTGGCATCGTATTACTTCCCCAAACAGAGAGGTGCACTACATGGAGGATCGGTCAACATCGAGTGCTCGAATGCCACGAGTCTACCATCAATTTGTCAACCAGACGCACAAGATTTACAGTACGCACGTTACCTTCACGCCGCACCCGAGGAGCTTGGAAGGTTCGCTGAAACCAAGCAAGGAGGAGAAGGAACGTCATGGCTTCTGCGACATAAACACAGCATTAGCCAACACAATCGAAGCAATCGTAACGCCCCTTCAACCCAATCAAAGTTCGGAAGAAGTAAGTCATTGCCATCTTAGAAGAAGCCAAGACCGAATTACGTACGGAGTTGAAGAGCGAGCTAAAGACTCTCAAGAAAGACATTGTCACCACGGCCGTTACTGCATCAAACGACTACGCAAACACCCTCAATGCCAACCTACAGGAAGTCGTGAAGCAACAATTTGAAGCATTCTCCAATTCCATAGGAAAGGCACTTGCCGGCAAAAGAGAACTACATGCGCTTCCTCCACCTGCCGATGACCAGCCAAACATGCAGTGATCACCGACCCCGCAGCAACACCGCAAGCATTACACCAAAGAGCCGAACAAATGAGACAAGTAGAGCAGCAAAAGAGAGAGTCGCACCTTGAGGAAGCATCGACCCACGAAGCTTTCTGGTGCTGTCTTTTTGATGTTGTTTTTTTATTATTATTGCCTTCAATAAAAGCCCAATTGATTACACATGCCATGTCTAAGGCTGTCAACATCAGCCATCAAATATACAGCGGTTACAAACAATATGTTGACACGTCCACATACCAAAAGCAAAAAATCATAGCTTTCAAAATATATATATATAAACAAAAAATATATTATTATAAAACAAAGAAAAACAACACCAAAAGACTCCATAATATATCTCCAAGAACAATTTCAATTGCTTGTACGAGTAAAAACAGAAACAAAATAAAAACAACAATAAAAGAAAAAAGAAAAAACCAAAAAACAAAACAAAAACAAAAAACACGGTTCAAAACAAAACAAAACAAACCAAAAACAAAAACAAAAGCAACAAAAAGCAATTACACACCCAACAAGCAAACATTTCAAAAAACTACAACCATTATAATAGCTACAATCAATAAAAATAAAACTCAAATCTTAAAAAAAAACAAAATCACGAAAAAAATAATAAGAAGAAGAACTATTCAACACCTAAACACTTCCAAACACCAAAAGATAAATAGATATGAATGTGGATCCTCTTTCAAGCCCGCCATGAATAAAATGTCTATTTTTCTTCACAATGAGCTAGTGCTCATAAAACAGCAATACATTGCACCAAAACCAATATATAAAAAGCCTTTTACGTCGGCCCTTAAAAAGGACCATAGTTCACATCTATCTATCTATCTACAAACACCTACAACAAAAAACAATTACACACCCAACAAGCAAACATCTCAAAAAATGACATCCATTATCAATAAAACTAAACATCAAATCTTAGAAAATGATAAAATCAAGAGGATAATAATAAAAAGAAGTACTATACAACACCTAAACACTTCCAAACACCAAAAGATAGATAGATATGAATGCAGGTCTTCTTTCAAGACCGCCATGAATAAAATGTCTATTTCTCTTCACAATGAGCTAGTGCTCATCAAACACCAAAACATTGCACCAAAACCAATATATAAAAAGCCTTTCACGTCGGCCCTTAAAAAGGACCGGAGTTCACATCTATCTATTTATCTACAAACTCCTACAAAAAAAATCAATTACACACCCAACAAGCAAACATCTCAAAAAACTACAACCATTATAATAGCTAAAATCAATAAAACTAAACATCAAATCTTAAAAAATGATAAAATCGCGAAAAAAATAATAAAAATAATAACTATTCAACACCTAAACACTTCCAAACACCAAAAGATAGATAGACATGAATGCGGATCCTCTTTCAAGACCGCCATGAATAAAAAGTCTATTTCTCTTCACAATAAGCTAGTGCTCATAAAACACCAAAACATTGCACCAAAACCAATATATAAAAAACCTTTCACGTCGGCCCTTAAAAATGATCGGAGTTCACATCTACCTATGTATCTACAAACACCTACAACAATAAACAATTACACACCCAACAAGCAAACATCTCAAAAAATAACAACCATCATAATAGCTAAAATCAATAAAACTAAACATCAAATCTTAGAAAATGATAAAATCGTGAAAAAAATAAAAAAAAGAAGAATTATCCAACTCCTAAACACTTTCAAGCACCAAACGATAGATATATATGAATTCCAATCTTCTTTCAAGACCGTCATGAATAAAGTGTCTATTCGACGTATCAACCCACACTCCACCAACTACCCTAAAACACAAAAACTTACATTAACAAACTACACACAACGCACGCCAAATATTACAAAAGGAGCTCAGCCTCCCGGCCTCGCCGATAGAAATCAACCCCGAAATATAGTATACTCTAAACAAAACAACTCAAAAACAAAACAAAACACCCCAACAAGAGACAAACACCTCATCAAAATCTACACAACAGAGAATAAACAACCCTACCAACTGTTCAGTCTGGCGAAACCTAAAAATAGGTTTGCCCAAGATGATAAAAAATCGAACCTAAATAATAACCTCAAGCTAAAACTCACAACCACAAACCACACACACCTCACGCCTTGTTTAACTATTCGTGCTCGGCCTCCCGACCTCGCCTATACAAAGATACTCCAAAATAAAACCAACACAAAACCAAAGAATGTACAAAAACCGTACAAAAAACCCTACACTGTCAACAACGTAAATACATACCATTATACGTACAACGAAAAATACCACCTAACAAAATGCGGCGATATAGAAACCAACCCTGGACCCATGCCGAACATACTCAAAACACATCCACCCGCACATAGACATAGTAGCAAACTTTACTTCATACCATGCACAATTCGTCTACACCCTGAATACCAACACCTAGCGACTCAATTCTCTCCATGTTTAAATACCACTCACCAAAAACATCATGAAGCAAACTTAACCTATCCACACCTCACAAAATACACTCAAGAAAACCGCCATCACCCAACATCGCGCATTCTATATGCCTTGATCACTACAAATACAAAAAATACAAATACAAATACAAATAACAATACAAATAAAAATACACATACGCATACAAATAAAAATACATACACAATTATAAATACAAATATTTTTGTACTTGAACTTCTTGGGGACCCCAAGCTCAAACTATGGCTACTAAGAAATCCCAAGCTTATACTTGGGCTACTTGGGGATAACACATTAAACAAAAAGACCATAACACAAATCTACACACTACACCAAAAACAAACCTATCTCCTCCACAAACCAAACGGAGACTCGGCTCGGCCGCGCCAAAGAATTAACACACCAAAACACACCCCATCTCATAAACAATACAACAAAAACCAACCCAAGAAAACAAAATAAATACACCAAACAAAAGGAAAATCCCAAGATACACAATACAAATTGGTCCCCTCCCCTGCAAACACATACAACCTATACCCAAACACAACCAAAACCTGAAAATTCCAAAATGCCCAATCCTAAAACAAACACCGTGTTACACCTCAACCACACACACATTTACATCTTGTCAAACCAAGATCCAAAACTCCCAAAGGCAAATTTATCCCAAACTATTTATTTCTCCTACTCTGCGGTGACGTCGAATCAAACCCAGGTCCCATGCCAAATATTCTACACACCCACCCCGCCAAGCATAGACGACACAAAGAACACATACTTCATTCCCAAAGACAATCATATTATATCCGAATACAAACCCCTCGCAAAAATATTTTCCTCCACAATCCAAACCACACACCCCGACCACCCAACAAGTATAAACAAATACCCATGTCTGACACGTTACATACATAACCACCCCCAATACCCACCGCCAAATTTTCTATACGCACTAATTATCACCATTGGTCCCCTACTAACAATGTGTGAACAACATATATTATCAAACCCAACTTCTGATTGGACTACATCATTACTTAATAAACTTTCCCGTTTACCGAACATCCCCTCCCGTCACTTAAGTAATCCTCACCCCTACACAAAATTTTTAGAAACACACCAACACAATATTACACCCTCTCGCACAATACACAATGAATTATATAATTATATCACAAACATAAACAACAATGCAAACCTACAAATATTGATGGTTGAATTCCCATACCTACCAAAAGAACTACTAATCAAAGCCTTAAAATGTAAAACACACATTCCTGAGTACTCACACCCACCACCACTTCCGCCCACCCCCCCTCTTCAACCCCAACCCCAAATTACTACATACCAAAGCACACTTATGACTACGGAATGCGGCTTCACTCAAATCGCACTTCCCAACATCCACCAGCTCACGGATAACCTTCCCGCCATCATTACCATACAAGAAACAAAACTCACTGCAAATAAATCCACAAAACACATACAACGCATGCTACCACAATATAAACTCATCTTCAACAATACACACGCCCTCATTAGATGTATACAACAAAGATTAAGATACACACCCACTAGAGGCGGCCTTCTCACCCTAATCCACCACAAATATGCCTCCCCAGGCAATGTCACTAAGATCCCAACACCAGCAAACATCTCACCATATTACAAATCATACATATTGCAAACAAACCACTCACACCATGGATTCTTATCCATCTCTACATGCCATCCCATCCCGAAGATATAGGACTAATCCTCCATTCAAAGAAACAATTACTACCCAAATTCAAACACATCCAAATCACACCCATATTCTTTGTGGAGATTTTAACAGGGGACATCGCACTCATAGGCGGACAAAACGAACATACCACAACACCACCACAAGACGAAGACATTCAATGGCGCATCTTCACCGATAGTCTTAATCTAAACTACATTCCTACAAAAATGACCCATTCTCCAGACAAGGCGGATACAACTATCTGAGAATCAAGCCTTATTGACGGATACTACATAAATTCCACCAATCACCATCTTTTCACCTCCACTACCAACCACGCCCAAAACCTTAACTCAGACCACTCGCCAGTAAATCTTCACATACCTCAACAAACACTAATAGCCCGCCCTCCACCAATACCGATTAAAACAACCCCGTATTCTAAACCCCATTCCCAAGCCAACTTAGACTCATTTAATATGAATTCTTCTCGAACAAAACGCACTCTCTATTAACAACCTTACGACTATTTTAAAACAAGAACAACTCACTCACACTGAATGGACCACTGCTTGTTTACAATTAGACCTCCTCATAAACAGCACCACAGAAACATTGCTAAGAACTTGTACCGCCCCCCCTATCCCCACTCTCACACCACAAACTAACCATCGGGGTGGATTTCTACCAAGAAAATCACAAAAAGACTGGAAGAAACATCTCTACATACCACTTAATTCGCAAAACAATCTACATAGCCAACAACAACAACACTTGGAGAACACACCCAATAATACAAGAAACACAACAACACACACATGAAAGCATACCCCCCCGGATACTGGATGACACTAAAAAGATTGGCTAAACACACTAGCAGATTTAGCCAAAAGCGCAAACAAAAAAAGCAAGGGTCATTACCACGAAAACACCCGCCAATCCATCAAAAAGGCCATAACAAAATATAGACAACTTTATAACATTAGCCCCAAGAAAATAAACAACCGTGTCTTCAAAAACCTAGAAACCCCACCACTAGATTGCATCACCACTCACAACAATGAAATCCTCACTAGCCTGCACGACATAGCCCAAGAAATCTTCTTGCAGTGATCCATCACGAACCGCCCAACCATCCCAACATGCTATTATCAACCGAACACACCCTCAAAACGCGCATATGCGATCCGCCAATACCCGTGGCATGATTTAGATGGATTTATCCTTGAAAAGAGAGGTACCCCAGAAACTCCGTTACACACATATTACAATCGGGAAACTTTTGACATCTGTCTAAAAAATCTCTCACAAAACAAAGCCCCCGGCCCAGATAAAATCCCTAACTCCATTCTCAAAAATATGCCTGACTCATTCCACACCCTTCTACACCTCTTCTTCTCCCACTGCTATAAACAAAAACAAATACCTGCATCTTGGAAAACCAGCCTTACTATACTTCTCTACAAGAAAGGTGACCCCTCACTTCTCCCCAACCATAGACCCATTGCCCTCGCTAATACAATATACAAACTATTTACTAGTACCCTTACATTCATCCTATCAGCATACGGCGAACGCCACCAAATCCTTCATGACAGCCAAGAAGGCTTTCGAGCTGAAAGAAGTACCTCTAAACAAATCCAACTTCTCACGGCCACACTTGAAGATGCCAGAATCACATACCAAGACATTTACATAATGTACATCGACTTCAAAAATGCATTTGGATCCTTAGACCATGCTAGACTACTGGCAATAATGACTGACCTAGGCTACCCAATAGATGCTGTGGCACTAATTGGAAACATCTACTCACATTCCACCACCATATACACTGGAGAACACTTTGGAAAAACGAAACCAATACCAATCCAACGAGGCACCATCCAAGGCGACACACTAAGCCCATATGTCTTTATCATATTTCTAGAACCCCTTCTCAGATGGCTACAGCTAGGAAACCATGGTTACAAATTTGGTACATCAAAAACAATTATTAACTCACGCATATATCTTTGATGACCTAGTTGCTCTCATCGCTACCCTTCAAGCGCTACAAACACAAATGAATAAAATTGAAAAATTCAGGTGGATCGGATTTGGACTCAAGTAGGAACACAAAAATGCGCAGATTACACGGCCGCCCAAACAAATCCAAACTCACACCCACCTCCTTCAAAACCCTTCTTCAAATACAAAACATCAATTACAAAAATGAACCATTACCAACACTACACCAAAATGAAGCCTACCCCTACCTCGGTCTTCAAATGGTACCAACTCTCAAGTGGAAACTCCAAACACACATAACCACCAAAAAACTTTATGAACAATGTCAAAAACTCTCTAACCGCCCCGCCACAATGAAACAAAAATCAATATGGTGGACACGGTAAACATACGCGCAGCGTTGCATATAGCTTCTATGCGAAGACCCTACTCACTACCAATGATCAAAAAACTAGATAAGAAAATCACCAAACATCAAAAAACAATATGTGGGCTACCTAAATGTACGGCAAATGTTATTGCACAATTACCACATGATGACTTTGGCCTTGAAGTTTTCTCCCTTAAAAATGCTTACCTCAGATGCATCGGAGACCAACTTACAAATGCACTAAATGACAAAGGTAAACTTGGCCCAATCTACCAAGGTCTCATCCAACACATTCTAGCAAAATATGGTGGATCCCAAGAAATCCCCCGAATAAAATACAACGATTGCATACATTCCCCAATCACAAGAACACTCTTCCTACTTAAAGAAGCTGGTGGACTACACCTCAAATGCACACTTGACAACTTCCAACTCCAAGCCACCGAATTAGAAACGCATTGGCTGACCCAGGCATCAATTCTCCTACCCCACCTAAATCCCAAAGTCTCCCTCAAATTATTACATAAACCATCGCTTCTCAAAATAACCAAAATAAGCCACCTCCACACTCCCAAATGGAACCACCCTCATGTCACCTATAGATTTCAAAATATACTATAAAAATCCGAAGAAATTAGAACGCAGCGCTCTCAATCTTGCTCAACAACTATTTTGCCAAAAATATGCACCCGAATGTTCACAACCGCGCAACTCACACTCACCATCCCATCTTCTATACAACAAATACATAACACATGACCACGAAATATCCCCACCTACTCCTCCACCTCCAACACATTTAACCTTCCCACCACCTACACCAACAATACCCCGCCCAAACAAATCATCAATAACCCGATTGACTTCCCCATACACCACATATCCGCACACAAAATAGACACCAAAAAGACAAATACAAAATCACGCACTCCACAAACAAATACATGTGCCACTGGAAATAAACAATCAACTCACATACCACACTTGGTTATCCCCAAAGAACTATTCCCACTCAACTATCCAACCGTCATACAAAACAACCTTAACCTTCTAACCGAATACTACACACAACAAAAACACACATTATATAAACACATCATCGATACTAACTTCACAACACCACAATCAAGAGACACCCGATTCATCCCACCCCAACAAATATACCCCTTACGCAAATCCATCTACAAGATCGCAACCCCGACAAAGACATCCTCACAAACTCCCCTACAATACAAATTCTAAATGAAACAGCACATTTATTCGATAAAAATGGTCACTTTCTCCTTACCATCCCTACATCAAGACTCAAATGGTTATGGAAACAATACCACACATACCTTAACACTAACCACGGTCTAACCCCCCAAACCCAACCCTTTGAAACAGAACTCATCCTACTATATAAACGATACCACCACACTCTCTCAAAATGCAATCCCAAAACAACAGACCACCACACGCTCCCCACAACCATTATAGACACTCTCATTACATCATTCCGCATAACACACTCGTATTTCTCCTCCCCAATAACATGCCCTTTACAAATCACTAAATACTACTCCACATTCCCACGTGACAAGATATTTGGCTCCAATGGCCCTGCTTTTCATTATAAATGGGAAGGAATTGGTTATGCCCATCCACACAACGATTTAAATCACAGCAACAAAGTATTCATTGGGCAAGGTTAGCCGCACAACATAACCCCAATGCTATAACCATTGTGGTCATGCGGACAAGCAATGGTTCCACAATCCAACCCCATACTCAATCGAGTTTCCGGATACACATGTTTTAGCACACTTTGCCGCTGACACATTAACATACGAACAACCCACCGTCCCCACTGACCACAAAAACCCCGCACCGAACCAAACACAATCCAAATCCTTTGCATCCACCACAAGCAACACCATCTCACCACCACAGCAGACACATATAATCTCACAACCACTCTTAGAAATCTATCTATCACCCAGTTCCACCTTCAAGAAATTCCCCCCACACCTGAAAACACCAAAGTCAACAAAAACAAAAATTGGACCAAACTCCTATATCCCCCAACACATACTCCCAACCTCTCAAGCCCACCCCCACTTCCACAATACACCACACATCTTCCTATCAAATTCCCTCCAGAATACAGCTATTATACAGACGGATCCTTCATACCACCACAAAAAACAGCAGCAGGCTATATGCTCCCAGAAACCGCCGGTTATGGCATTTATAACCCAACAAAACCAGAAATACAAATATCAAAAAGACTACCAGGCTTACAAACCATCTTTAGGGCAGAACTTATGGCCATATACAAAACACTCAAAATCCTCACAACTAGGTACATAGACGAACCCGCATACATATTTACAGATTGCATAAATTGCTTGTACGTTTTACAAACACACCTAACACATCCTACTCTACAAAACAACCACCCCGATCTAAATACTCTCATTGCTATTACAAATATATCTTTGAAAATACGTACACAACCCACCATGTTCCACAAAGTAAGAGCTCATGTTAACATATCCGGAAATGAAAAAGCAGATAAGCTAGCAAAAGCAGGAAACGAAAAAAACTATAAATTTGCCCGAAAAAACCACGAATTTGCACACATCACCCCTTTCTACTACCAAAAAGATATATGGCCTGGACCGCACCACAGACCAGATAAGGGACCAGTTAGAAACCTAGCTACATACCTTACCAAATACGACCGTGAAAACAACCTCACAATTCTAGCACAAAACTTTCCTAACATAAACAAATGGACCTCCAATCTCGATATACATGCAAAATCTTCAAATGCCTTCTGGAAAAACCCAAAAATTACAGACTCCCAAATAACTAGCATACTAAAATTCCGCACAGGACAATACATGGGTAACGCACGAAAACAACTATTCTTTGGACATATACGATTCCCAACTAAAACATGTCCTATCTGCAACTCCACAGACGTAGACACATGGCTACACGTCTTACTTAAATGCCGACACCCAAACATCCACGCACTTAGAGTTACCAGGCACAATCAGCGATTAAAACCATTAAACAACTCATCCCTGTCCAACACCAAGTCTAGATGTTACACACTTATAAATGCCGGAAGGCACCTCAATAGCACCCCGGATAACACGGTGCCGGGTTAGGCTTTTCGCTCCTTGCACTTGCGACACACGTAGATGCCACCGCAATGCAAAGATTTCGACTGACTTACTTTGTGTAATCGGCCTCCCACACCAAGACACACCTCCACAACACCCCAACAATGTAATTGCCATTCAATATATTGAATTCACATATCAGAACGACTGTGATTTCCACAGAAACCATCACAAATAAAACCAATAAATACCAACCGTTACTCGACTCAATAGTCGCCCGTGGCCGGAAAGTCAACCCCTCATAGTTATTACTTGGTGCTAGAGGCACTACTCACACACCATCAATGACCTCATTGAAAACTTCATTCAAACTAACCGAAAAACAAATTAAAAATGCATTCAAAACAATTAACATGATAGCCATACAACACGCAACATTAATCCTCCTATATAAACGCAAACTAGAAAACCACCAAACCCTCCCCACCAATCTCGAACCACCTTGACAAACAAAAAGGGGGGTAGTGGTACAAACCTTTGTTGTTACCGGCGCATTGTTTTGATCTCGCCTACCGGGTAGGGGCGGGTGGTTGATTTATTTTTCCGCCATATACTCACAGACAACCCCAAGCCATGCGAACTGCTCAAACGAGCCCGACAAGGTTCGAACTCGGACCAGCACGATTACAAACGTCCTACACCTCAACCACCCTAGGACTGCACGGCTTGGTGACCTTGAACCCATCCAAATCCCAATTAAAACATCCATTTGCCAAACACTCGCACCCTAAATAGTTCTATCTTGGTTACTTTAGTTTAGTCTCGTCTCGGTTACTTTGTGTAGTCACCGTATGTGTTGTTTAGTGTCTATTCCCGTAAGGGGTGAGTAGTTTTGTTCTTTTACCACTTTGTCCTGTGGCCATTGAGGTAAAGACATTACGAACAGAGACATTTGTATTCACGCCAATCTCTTATTGGAGATTGAGTTCTTTATATATATATATATATATATATATATATATATATATATATATATATATATATATATATATATATGTAGGAGGTTGCAAGCTCATCATTGATTGGATCATTCATGATGCCCAAGTTCAAAAAGTGCACTATTCATGATGCCCAAGTCCAAAAGATGCTGTGATCCAGTACTGGGCTGCCCAAAACCGTATAGCCAGACAATCAAGGGTTAAAAGTTATCGAATGAATTTACACTTTTTTCAAGAATGATCCCGCATTAATAAACAAAAATGTACATGTACAACATTTTTTTACGTACTTTCATAACTTACAATCTATATAATTTTCCGAACATGGTGCTCAAAGATATTTTAATTCTTATGGCTCTGAACGAAAACATTTGAGAGGACACTGTACAGTACAGTACTACAACAGCAAGCCAGTTCCACAGCATATTTCACCCCTTCCAACAAAGTCTCAAAACTTAAAAAAAGCGGCGGTGAAGATATTCTGGATCTAACTGAATTAACAAGGTTGTTGCAAGCCAATGAAGACAGGCTTCAAAGGTTCTCCCCAAAAAAATCTCTGCATGACAGTAAAAATGGGTGCAAAACAAAATTAAAACACAAAAAAAAAAAAATATCCCCGGAGAAAAGGATCAGTATCAGTCGTCGTCATTCAGCAGCCTTTGTCTTTGTCGGTTCACTCTATCAATGAAATTGTTAGTAGAAGCAAAGGACCCTGCCCCCCACCTCCCTCCCTCCCTCCTCTCAAGCTTCTTGTCAGTAGCAGCAAAGCTAAACATTTTGTTCGTGAAAAAAGAGCAACAAAACTCACTCAACCCTAAATTCACCACGCCAAAACTGGCGCTTTTGGAGGGATTTTGGTTTTAGTGGTTGTTGCATTTTTAGCCAGAGCGCTGATCATAGGTTTGGCGGTGTGAGTAACTATGGTTGAAGATGCTGTGAATGGGACCGAAGGAGTTAGTCGGTGTTGGATTTCAATGTCCGGATTCAAGGTGAGGTTTTCGATTATTTCGTTTTTCTTTGTGTGTTGTTCTTAGTGTGTTTGTTTTTTTTTGTTTCTGGTATTGAATTAGTGTTTGTGTGTTGTTTTGGTGTGTGTTATAGCAGCCTGGGACAGCGGATGAGAGGGCGTCCTGTTTCGAAGGGTTGCAGAAACCGAGTGGGTTGCTGTGCAGCGATGGCACATGCGGCGAGCAGGCTAGGACGTTGCTGGAGCTGATGACAATCCGTGCGTACCACAGCAAATCGCTTCGCCAGTGTGGGCTCGGCACTGCCATAGGGTTCCGCACTCGCAATGGCGAGCTCACCAATACCCCCGCCATCATCGTCTTCGTCGCTCGCAAAGTTCATACCCACTGGCTGCACGAGATGCAAATCCTGCCCTCCTCTGTCGAGGTACATATTCCATCACTCCAGCAGACTCAGAGAGGAGAATGCGCAAGGTTTCAAACCTCTCTTTGTCATTCGTTGTAGTGATCAATTTTCTATTGTGATAGCTCCAGCTTTTCTGAAGATGAAAAAGGATAACGCATCTAAGCTCAAAGGATATGTGGAAAAGCTTCAGAGAGTGATCAAGTTATGGAATTTTGTTGACGATGGTAGTTTTTATTGATGCTGATCAAGTTGATGCTAAGTGGGTGGAAGACATTAAGAGAGTAGTGTAGTGGTGATGAAGTGAACATACTGTATTTCGTGCTGTCTTCCTTACTTTTAGGGTTCGATGCTCTGAAGAGCAGAATATCTTCTGGTTAAGTCAGTCTTTTGTGCCGAAGATAGCACCCTATTCTTATCGGTTCTTGCTTCTGTATCTTTGATTGATAGGATCTTCGTCGTAGCAAATGAAAGAGGATAACGCATCAGGGCTTGAAAGTTTTAAAGGATGTGTTAAGAGTTTGTAGAAAAGCTCCAGGGAGTGATTCAAGTCGTTTATATGGTAGTTACCGATTAAGCAGATTCGAGGTAGGGAGATGATAATAGAATAGTGTAGTGTAGTGGTGATATCGAAGGTAGTAGTGATGAGGTGAATGAATATTTCGTGTTGGTTTTAGGGTTGTTTATTTCGAAGAATGTATTGGTTGTGTTGATAATAGTTCCTCTATCCTCATCGGTCTTGCTTCTGGACCAGAGTTGCAAAGGATTATGTGTTAAGAGTCCGTAGAAAAGCTTCAAGTTATGAAATTTTGTTTCAAATGGTAGTTTTTATCTATGCTGATCAAGTGGGCAGAAGACGTCCATAGAGTAGTGGTGATATCGAAGTGATTAGGTGACGTCTTTTGCTTGTTTTTAGGGTTCTTCGCTATTTTCTGGTCGTGTGATATTGTATTGAAAAGAGCGAGCTACCCTATTCTTATCGGTGTGTTTGCTTGATTGACAGGGTCCGGGCGGCATATGGTGCGATGTGGATGTGGTGGAATTTTCCTACTTCGGCGTGCCTGCTACCGTTCCCAAGGAGCAAATGTTCTCCAAGGTTCTCGATGGCCTGCGAGGAATGGATCTCACCATCGGCTCCGGCACGCAAGTACACACCTCTCTCAATTTGGAAAAAAATCATTAGGGTTTTGGAGCTAACAATACGATTATGAAGAAGTTGCATGCATTCTGAAAGTGAACACATATGTAAGCTTCGGCACTTGGTAGTTCTGATATCTCCCATGTCCACCCTAAGAGAGGTTAGTAGCCATACATCATATATTCATGTTGTCTTTTCTGTTACTAGTCTACACTAAGAGTGTTGTGTCTTGTGGGAATAATAAACATCTACTCAAGTCCACCTTGAAACAAGCCAAGGAAAATGAACACTCTCAATCTTGCAACAGTTTCAATCTGAACAAACACTCTATTCACACCAATCTAGAAATAAGCTCTACTGATATGTATTGTGAGCCATAAGGAAGAGTAGGATGAATGAACACTTGAGAAAAACAGTCTCGAAACAGGATTCTTAGAGTCTTGATCGGTACTCGTGGGGGAATGTAGGTTGTTGAATCCGAGTTGGTGGTATGTTGTCGGTTTGCAGGTGGCGAGCCAAGAGACGTATGGGACGCTGGGAGCGTTAGTGCAGAGCCAAATCGGGCTGCGCGAGTTGGGGTTCATTACCAATCGGCATGTCGCAGTGGATCTGGACTTCCCGTGCCAGAAGATGTTCCACCCGCTGCCGCCCAATCTGGGCCCGGGGTTGTTGCTGGGCGCTGTAAATAGAGCCACCTCCTTCGTGAAAGACGATCTCTGGTATGGCATCTTCGCCGGCGTCAATCCAGGTCCCCTCCTCTTCCCAAATCTCTCATCATATGGTTCACCCATATTCGTCCAAACCTTCATTTCGACTCAGAACTCTCAGTCGCCCTTCGATGATGTTTCTCCACTCTTGATCGCGGTAATGAATATGCTTACAAACCATCCCTACATCAAGATACTCTTGATTAGATTTTTTGCATGCTCTGCCCTGGAGATGCTACACCTCTCTAGCTTATCATGATCGTGCTAAAAATCAGTGCATTCTTCGTCAATTTGAACCATCCTCACATCAGGATATTCTTGTTTGCTTTCATTGTGTCATCTATGATATAGTGATGGGTGATGCTTTACCACCCTAGCTTGTCGCGATCGTGCTAGTTCATTCGATTTGAAGCATCCCTTCATCAGGATACTCTTTTTGACTTTTATTGATAGTTCTATGATAATTCATGTAGCTGATAGTAGCAGAGTGATGGGCTTGGGGCTGCAGAGGCGTTTGTGAGAGCGGACGGGGCGTTTATTCCGTTTTCGGAGACGTTCGACATCAGCAAGGTGACAACATCCATCAAGGAGGTAGGCCCAGTGGGCAAACTATACAAGGTAGACTTGCAAGCGCAGATAGGCAGCATTGTGGGGAGACAGGTGGTCAAAGTGGGCCGAAGCTCCGGATGCACCAAGGGCGTGATCATGGGGTACGCGGTCGAGTACAACGACGAGAATGGTTTCTGTTTCTTGACGGATTTTCTCATTGTTGGTGAGAATAAGAAGAGCTTCGATCTGGAAGGCGACAGCGGCAGCTTGATTCTTCTCACTGATGAGAATGAGCCGCATAAACTGCAGCCGGTAGGTCTCATCTGGGGTGGAACTGCTAATTGCGGGCGTCTTAAACTACGCACCGAACATGGACCTGAGAATTGGACCTCTGGCGTCGATCTCGGCCGGTTGCTAGACATCCTTCAGCTCGATATCATCACCACCGAAAAGGAGTTGCAAGGTACGCCACAACCCCAATCAGGTCTTGTTTGAAAGACACAATCAGATCGCTACCGCCCCAATCGACACTGGTGCTTCAGAAGCTGCAACTACAATACAAGTCTATGAACCATGTTTAAATTGTGTAGCGCAGTTTTTCGTTAATTTTGAACCCAGTTCAGCAGTCTGTGCGGGCTTTGAAACATCTGTTCTGCGAAAGCAAATTAACCTAAAACCTCATGGATGAGAGATAGCTTCTCCGAAACACTTCTGAAGACAGTCAGATTCTGGCCTCCCCAATTGACAGTGTTGCTTTATCATAAACTCAAATCTCTGAAGCATTTTTAGAATCGAGTAGCGTAATTTTCCAGTATGAATCCATTACAGCAGCGTGTATGTGCTTCGAATCATCTGCCTTGAATCATTCGCTTCGGTACATCTGCTTTGAAAGATAGCTTTCAATATACAATGAGATCGTGATATAACTGGGTTGGACGATGTCGTGGTGCTGCAGAGGCGGTGATGCTGCAAGGCAGGCTAGGGGCGTCAGAGAAGCTGAGCTCACCAACCTGGATGGTGCCATCGCCAATGAACAACAAGGAAATTACAACGGTAGCATCGCCAGCGCCATCGCTGAATCAGGAGCCAGAGCAGGAGGTGATGAATCTGCTCTCGTCCTCCAGCATCGGCAACCTGCTGCTCAGACACGACACCACTTGGGTGCCAGCGGTGGATCTCGGCGAGGAGGATCTGAGCATGCGCCTGTGCGGACCATCGCCGAACTTGCACAGCACCAAATCCAAAGAGGCTCATCCTCCTTCCTCAGAGACCATCGACCCAGAAGTGGAAGACGGCAGCAGAAGCCGAGGCCACAAATCCCGCAAGTTGTAGGAAGCTCGCAAGCATGTATATCACATCACATCACAGGTACTCTAGAACTGAATAGTAGGTTGAGATTATTCTAGATTATTATATATGAATGCTCTCGAGCTATTTTACTACAGCTCGGGAAGCTTGTATCCCTGAAATTCGTTTGGTAAATATGTTCAATTTTTCTCATGTGAACTAAGCTACTAATCGCACTTCTGTATTTTTATCCAAATTTTTTGGGGGAACCTCGAGTTGTATGATCATAATAGAGTAGCAGGTTGAGATTATTCTACTACATAACGCTCTTGAGCTACACCCTCATCGAGAGCTTGGGAAGCTTGGAGCTCTGGAGTTCATTTTGTTAGAGTTCTTAAATTTCTTCTGATGCTAACTAAGCTGCTAATCACTCATTTGTATTTGATCCAAGTTTTCGGTGCCCAGTTGAGTGATATGCCATTTTTGGCTTCAGGTGCAGTACAATCCACATTTTTATGAAGGTTATGGGTTGAGTTTCAGGCTCGCTTTGATCTGCTGCCTTGTATCTTTTGGTGACCTTGAGTTACATGATCATAATGGTTGAGTTGCAGATTGAGATTATTCTATGTAACGCTCTTGGTAGCACTCCACATTGAGAGCCTGGCGTTCGCTTGTAAATTTTCCACATGCTAACTGAGCTGCTGATGGCGCTTGCTTCATGTCCGAAGTTTTTGGTGCTGTACGGTTGGGGACCTTGAGTCGTATGGTTTTTTTATATATTGGGCTCAGAGGGTTAGAGTTTAGGTACAGTATATGCAACTCTTGAATTGAGGCAACCTTAGGTACAGTATATGCAACTCTTGAATTGAGGCAACCTGCTTAAGCATGGCGCAAATTTCAGCAAGGCAATTGTGGATTGTAGAGTGCTCATAAAGAGGATTGTAGAGAATAGAGTACATCGCAAATTAGCCTTGCGAGTTATCATGTACCTCCTCCAAAGGTCACCTCATTAGCTTTTGCATTCCACATGAATAGTTGATTGCATTTTCCAATATTATATGTGCCATTCTGAGTATTGCATTTTTCAATATTATAATACGTGCCATTCTGAGTCGTGATATAATCTGAGAAATCTCAAATTTGTCTAAATCGGTGGTTCAAATTTGTCATTTAGCAGCGGGCTCATTCGCGGAACATCATGTCGACACTGAAATGGAATGGTGAATTGTGCGGGTTGTGGAAGTTGATCTGCCGGAGCTATCGATCTTCTGGAATGTTCGGCAACCTTCTAAGGCTGACAGGAGCTGTCGAGCATCCTCCGGAATGTTTTACGGGCCAGCAGCAGTGGGAGGGACCAGAGGATCCGCAAGACTCCCCTACCGCAAAGGCCTTGAGGACCATTTTCGAACCTCAAACGTTGCGGAGTTGTGCTCCTCACATACGCCTCATGCCATCAAAGAACCACGAAACTGAGCCATTTGTCAGAAACACATATACCAGGCGTTGCACTTGCAACATGATAGCGGAAATGGTCATTAATATCACTTTATTCTGATGTTCATAAAACGTATACATTCATATTCACAAGGCGCAAATTTCACTTGATTTCCGTCTCATTTTCTCTGCTCAATGTCCTCGCTGGTGATTTCAATTTTTTTGAAATCTGCTGGCTTCGAATCAAAGTTCGCACTTAGAAATATTTCACTTCCAGACGTGCGTCTTAACATTCACGTATCAAAATTGTCATGGCATTCCACGATCAGGTTTCTACTCCTGTTTCGACGCTCCGTCGATGCGTCGTCGCTGCTGGTTACTCCGATCCGCCGATTTGAATGCTGCGCGGGCCCTGTGCCTTCTTTTCTACCTTCGGAACCACCACCGTCAACACTCCGCTGTCCACCTTCGCCGTCACAGCATCCAAATTCACGTCCTCTGGCAACCGGAACTTGCGCATGAACTGTCCGCTGCTGCGCTCTACCTGGTGCCACTTATCCGTCTTCTGCACCTCCTCCTTCTTGCGCTGCCCGCTGATCGTCAGCGTCCGCCCATCCTCCACTTGCACTTGCACGTCCTCCTTCCGCAGGCCAGGCAGATCGGCCTTGAACACGTGCTCCGTGGCCGTCTCCTTCCAGTCCACGTTTGTCCTGGCCATGGCGTGAGCGTCGCGCGCATAGGACCCCGCCGGCGTGTCCTCAAGCATGGTGACCATGATCCCCAAGGGGTCGGGGATGCCATAGAGGGCGTTGCGTCCGCCAAAGCTGAGCGCCATCTCTCCCAATTGATCTCCCGACGATTGAATCGGTGATAGTATTCTACCTAGCCCGAAGGTATGAGGGCTGAGTCGTTCGCAGCGCTTGATGAGTTCGCAAGGATAGCGATCGGTATGCTTCGATTGCTGAAGTTGGCTTCCAGGTTGGTGAGAGTGGTCTTAAATAAGGTAAAGGAGCCGAAGCAGGAGGAGAGCTTCAGGGGTGTGGGAGCTTCTGGGATGTTCGACGACTTTCGGGAATGTTTGAGGACCAACGGTACGTGTCGCGGACGTCCTGATGTGCTGGATGGGGCAGCAGTGACGGATGGAAGAGCCAACTGTCGGCGCTTGTACATTCTGTACATAACAATGATCGGGAAGAAACGACGGCTAGTATTATGAGCTGGTCCATTTATGAAACCACTGGCTATAAACCCATGAAAACTACAAATAAATTTGTATTCTTTGTTTGTATAAAATAAGGCAATTTGTGGATGAGATCTGCGAAAAATTGCCCGGGTGTGGGAAATGCCGGTTATTGGTTAGTAAAAGTCAATAAAACTTCCCGAACGTTGGTCCACACCTCCATAGTCTTGGAGACACATATGATGAGTGACGTTGTTAGAGAATCCGTATTTGTGCATAATGCGATGTCACGAATGTAGGATAGGGCATTCGTATTGGCATACTAGTTTAAAATCTCAAATGGTCGTAAGTAGTTGGAAACTCAATATCACGGGATCTGTTGGCTTGAATCGCAATTCAATCCTTCCCAGATCTCTTAAAAATCCATATCCAACGACACCTCATGCGCAATCCTATGGGCAATGTCTGAGATTATAATGTCGCTTATGAATCAAAACAAAACAAAACGAAACAAAACGAAACAAAATGAAATAAAACAAAACAAAACAAACTACTTGCTTCAATTAATTGGCAAGAATGCCCGGTGGATACTAAAGTACTCTGATTTGCTTGAAAAGCTTGTCAAAACACTTCATATTTGTTGTATGAGCCTCTTGGATGCAAGAAGGAACAACGAACAATGTAGTGCTATCCTAATAGGTTATCAATAACTTCATATTTCTGTCATGCATGGTATACAAGGTTTGCAACATGGGTTGCATATTGAGGCTGTGAAGTTAAATCTTATTCCAAATAAATATTGAAATCACGGTCTTTTAGTCAAATGAAGTATGATCATAATTGAGTAGCACGTTAAGATCAATATTCTACTTCTTTATATACCACATAAAACACTCCCTTGTCTACCGCTTACAATGATTTGCCTGAAATTCTATGAGGAAAAGATGTTCAAGATTCCAACAAGGAAAATTGGAATTCAAGAAAATGATTATATTTTGCAGACGTTCTTGAAATTAAGAAACGACATCTTATATGATAGGCCTCAACTTTGAAGAGTCCTAACTTCTTCGTCCGGAGTTCAAACCACTTTTCTTTATTAGTTGGATCATCCGTAGTTCAAACCTCTTGTTTTTATTAGTTGGAGTGAACTTCTTTAATGATACTAGCATTTGGCAACGGAATAATAAAAATGTTGTGCTTATCACAACTTCACAAGACCTCCGCTTTTACTCATTATTGTGATTTGCACATATCATAATAATGAGAATATGAAAGGTTGTATGGCAAAGGGCAGAAAAGGCCTAAGGCAAGAGGCAAGGATGAGATACTGAGATTGAGACCTCCATTTTCAATTCCTACTAGTACGCCCCTCCGGATCACCGTATTTCAGTTCTATGAGCATTTTTCGGAGACCAGGGAGGGGATGGGTAATGAACCCTGTAATTTTGTGATGTATAGGCTTGAAATGCTAATGAGTAGGCTTCTGAGGATAATTTGGGGTCGCATGCCTCAAATTTGAATTCAGAATTATCAAAAATAGTCTTTGGAGGGTCCAAATGGAAAATTCCAATGACTTTGATGAAATAATCCCATTGGTCGATGGAGGCTCTGAGAAATGCTCGGAGCACTAAAATAAGGGCTCCCCGCCCCTCCGCCGGTACCACGCTCATACAAATAATTTCCAATATTTATGGGGCCATAAATACTTGAATTCAAGTTCTCGAGAGCTAGAATTGCAGTCTCATTCTTGCCTACACCTCTACAACCAATTCCGCATCCAACGACACCTCATGAGCCCTTGCTACAACCAACGATACTCAAGATGATAATGTCACGTATAAAACCAAACCAACAAACAAACTACTTGCTTCAAATAATAGACTATGTCCTTGTGGATAATAAAATACAGTAATTTATTTGAAAAGTTTGTCAATCCACTTCATGTTTGTTGTGTGAGCCTCTCTTATCCAACAAGGAACTCCGAACATTGTTGAGCTACCTTAATGCGTCATCAATAACCTTCATATTTGTGCCATTAATGTCGTATAGATATGCAACATGGATTGCACTTTAAGGCTCTCAAGTTGAACCTTATTCCCTCGTAAATTTGAAATCACAATATTTTAGCGAGATGAAGTATGATCATAATAGCACGTTGAGATTGTTCTACTACATAACGCTCTTGACCTACGGAAGTACACCCCCATCGAGAGCTTGGCAAGCTTGGAGCTCTGGAGTTCGTTTTGCAAGATTTCTTAATTTTTTTCTAATGCTAACTAAGCTGCTAATCACTAATTTGTATTTGATCTAACTTTTCGGTGCCCAGTTGGTGGTAGCCATTTTTGACTTTACGTGCAGTACATCCAACATTTTTATGAAGGTTATGGGTTGAGTTCCAGGCTCCCTTTAATCTGCTACCTTGCATCTTTTGGTGACCTCGAGTTACATGATCATAACTGTTGAGTTGCAGATTGAGATTATTCTATGTAACGCCCCTATCATCACTCCACATTGAGAGCCTGGCAATCGCTTGTAAAATTTTCCACATGCTAACTGAGCTGCTAATGGCGCTTGCCTCATGTACGAAGTTTTTGGTGCTGTGCAGTTCGAAACTTGAGTCGTGTGATTCTTTTATATGTTTGGCTCAGAGGCTTTAGAGTATAGGTGCAGTACATGCAACTCTTAAATTAAGGTAAGTTGCTCTCAAGCATGGTACAAAATTCAGCAAGGCTAATGTGGATTGAAGTTCCCTGTGCAATGATTTGTGCACATGGTGCAAGCAAGTAAACGATTAGACTTATTGGATTGAAGTTTGTGTGCATGGGAGAAATAAGTAGAAGGTTGAACCTGATGGATTGGAGTTTGTTGTGGAAGCGATTTGTGTCCATGGGAGAAGTAATCAGAGGATTAGACTCATTGAAATCATAAATTTTTGGTGATCAAATGCAATTTATTCTGATGTCCAAGAAACGATTACATTCATATTTACAAGGCGAAAATTCCACTTGATTTCCGTCTCATTTCCTTTGCTCAATGTCCTCGCTGGTGTTGTCAATTTTTTGGAATCTGCTGACTTCGACGTTGGAGAAACAAACTTCGCACTTAGAAATGTTTCACTTTCAGACGTGCGTCTTCACATTCACGTGTCAAAATTGTCATCGCAATTCACGATCGGGTTTCTACTCCTGCTTCGAGGCCCCGCTCTGCGTATTCGACGCTCCCTCCTGCGTCATCGCTGCTGGTTGCTCAGATGATCCGCCGATCTCGATGCTGCGGGGGCCCTGTGCCTTCTTCTCTACCTTCGGTACCACCACGGTCAACACTCCGCTGTCCACCTTCGCCGTCACAGCATCCAAGTTCGCGTTCTCTGGCAGCCGGAACTTGCGCATGAACTGTCCGCTGCTACGCTCTACCCGGTGCCACTTATCTGTCTTCTGCACCTCCTCCTTCTTGCGCTGCCCGCTGATCGTCAGCGTCCGCCCGTCCTCCACCTGCACTTGCACGTCCTCCTTGCGCAGGCCAGGCAGATCGGCCTTGAACACGTGCTCCGTGGCCGTCTCCTTCGTAGTCCACGTTTGTCCTGGCCATGGCGTGAGCGTCGCGCGCATACGATCCCGCAGGTGTGTCCTCGAGCATGGTGACCATGACCTCCAAGGGGTCGGGGATGCCAAAGAAGGCGTTGCGTCCGCCAAAGCTGAGCGCCATCTCGTCCGATTGAAGTCCCGTAGATTGAATCGGTGATGATTTTCTACGTAATTTCAAGGTATGAGAGCTTAATGAATCGCGATGCTTGATGAGATCGATCGCAAGGATAGTAATGTAACGTGTATACTTCGATTGCTGAAGATGACATTGGGAGAGGTGAGAGTGGTCTTAAATGAAGTCATGGAGTCGAAGCAGGAGGAGAGCTTCAGGCGTGTGGGAGCTTCTGGGATGTTCGACGACTTTCGGGAATGATCGAGGACCAACGGTAAGTGTCGCAGACGTGCTGGGATGTTCTAGCGTCTGCTGGACGGGGCAGCAGTAATGGAAGAGCCAACCGTCGGCGCTTGTACATTCTATGCATACCTCCAGAGGCTTCGAGACACATATGATGAGTGACGTTGTTAGAGAATCTGAATTTGTTCATAATGAGATGTGACGAATGTTTTAGGATAGGGCGTTCGTGATGGCATAGAATAAGAAATAAATAAGTCGATTCTCACCTTGGCAAAGGTGGTTATTCATTTGTTTTATGGTATGAACACCCTTTTTTTTAGTATATTCAGCTAATGTACCATACTTGGAGTGGTGGAATGAGTGGCTTCCTATATTCAGCCATTAGCAAATAGAATATACAAATTTTCCCTATTTTTACAATATTTATAAGAATTCAAATAATAATTACAAATTATAAAAGTGACCAATATAGGTTATTCTATATTCGGACACTCTACTGTATGTACGCATGGGGTACATTGAGAATAATCTTAGGGTGCTCAAATCTTCATTGAAGCAAGAATTTAACATACACGCTTTTAGGGGGGTGACCGCCTTTTATGTTCCCTTAGATAAATAGAAACTTCGGTCCCTTTCAAAGGGGCTGGCGCGTTCTCCTTACCATATACACCACTCAAAATACTACCTTGTCTACCGTTGGCAATAAGTTGTGTGAAATCCTAAGAGGGAAAGATGTTAAAGATTCCAACAAGGAAAAGTGGAACAGAAGAAAAAAATTATAATTCTTAGACATCCTTGATGTCAAAATACAACATCTTTCATGAAGGGCCCTACCTTTGAAGAGTCCTAGCTTCTTTATCTTGAGTTTGAACCTCTAATTTTTATTAGTTGGAGTCAGTTTCTTTAACAACTCCAAAGCTGCATATGGGAACTGAATAATAAAATATTGTGATTGATAAAAGTCCTCCATTTTTATTCATTATTGTGATTTGCAAATATCGTATTTATGGTAATATGAGGGTCGTTTGGCCAGCCAAATAGATTTAAAGGGTTGTATGGCAAAGAGTGGGGAAGAGCAAGAGGCAAGGATGAGATATTGAGGTCGAGACCTCCATTTCCAATTCCTACTAGTATGTTCTTGCAATGTTGCCACAACCACTTATTTACTTTGACCATGCCTCTCTTGTCTATCATTCTGCTAGATTTATGATTTGGTTATTTTTGCATTTTTAGGTAATTTAAAGGACATAATTACTTCAAATATCAATACCTTAGAACCCATAGACCAATTGTTTTCCATAGCTATACAAAAAAACCTGCTTCCAACAACAACTTATGGGGCTTGAAGCGACTCATGGTCATCAAATTCTTAACCCCTAAACGTCCCTAGTGTCGAAAAACGACATTTTGGATGAAGGGCACAAACTTTGAAGAGCCATAACTTCTTCATCCAAACTCTCTTTTTGACGAAATCACTTGGGTTAGGTCACAAATCAAGTCTAGTTTATGTAGTAGATATTGCAGACTCATAAAATAAAGTATGAATAAATGGCATGGATTTTAGTGAAGGCAGCTTTTGTTTTTGGGTTTTCAAACATTTGGCATGTTTTACCATTGCAAGCCAATTATGTGAAATCTAAAATAGTTTTTCATGAATTTTTTTCCATGGGTTTAATATTTAGATGCATCCCAACAACTTTGTAGTTGGAAGTTTTTTGATCTAGATATTTTTGGTATTGGCTTTGCAATGATGTTTCTACGATAAAAAAAGTGAAAATTGGATGATTTTTTTAAGAGCTAGATCTCCTTCATCCACTGTTAGATTTTGACTTTATTTTTTGGGATGGATTCCAATCATAGTCTATTTTTAGTGGTAGAAACCTTGACCCAATCGAGGATATATTGAAGAAAAGGCATGGATTTGAGTGTGAGGAGTCTAGTTTTGGACTATTTTTCCTTTGTAAAATTTTTGGCAGTTTACACAACTACAAGGCTACTATTTGAGCCAAGATTTTTTTTTGATGAATTTTTTTGGTACAAGAGTGTCTTTGAGATGAAGATGAACAACTTTCTAGTTGCTGATTTTTTGATTGCAAATTTCATGTTGGTAGTATTTTCACTTCGAAGTGGATATGATGGTATTTTTTAGCATGTTTTGTGCACTAATATGTTATGATCTCGCAATCTATGAGGTCCCATGAGTCTAGTTTTGGTCCACATGGTTTACTACAAGTCTATTACAAGTTTTTATGGTTGAGATCTGAATAGCTTATCTTTATTTTCATCTATATCACTTTTTTTGAAAATGATTTTTTGGCTAAAAATACCCCAAGGACTTATAGGGGTTAATGCCACAATACAAACAAAATACCTGTCTTAAATAATAGACTTGTATGCCCTCGCGGCGTTGTTACGCCGACTTCAATACTTTGATCATGCTCCTCTTCTTTTTTTGCTAGATCTATATTTAGGTCCTTTTGGTGATTTTTGGTAATTTTTGGAGGTCATAATTACTTGTAAAATCAATATCTTCAGATTTATTGACCGTTTCAGGATCAAGTCGTTTTCCACATCTTTATAGAAAATCTGTTTCCAAGGACACCTCATGTGACCAGAATCACCCGATCCGAGCGATGGTCCTTTACATCCTAATGTTACAAAACATGAAAAAATAAATCACCTGTCTTAAATAATTTTAGTACGCTCCACTATGTTGCCACACTCATACAATTTTCAATATTTATGGGGATATAAGTATTTGAAAATCCAATATCTTGGAATCTATGAGTCTAAATTGCGATCGGATTGTTACCCCATCTCTACAAATAACCCCGCTCCCAACAACACCTCATGCAGACCGATCCGACCGGCAGTGCCTAACTAAGATCATAATGTCACTTGCAAAACAAAACAAAACCAAACAAAACCAAACAAAACAAACTACATGCCTTATCTAATAGATATGTGATATCATGATTTTGGAAATATCATGATATTGATTATTATGACAACTAGTATGCTTTCACGGCGTTGCTACAGCCACTTGTATACTTTGACTATGCCTCCCTTGTTAATTTATATTGAAAGCTTGTATTCCTAAAGTTCGTTCAGTAAATAAGTTAAATTTTTCTCATGTTAACTAAGCTGCTAATCACACTTCTGTATTTTATCCAAGTTTTTTGCAAGTTTTTTGGAGGAACCTCGAGTTGTATGATCATAATTGAGTAGCACGTTGAGATTATTCTAGAACGTAACGCTCTTGATAGCACTCCACATTGAGAGCCTGCATTCGCTTGTAAATTTTTCCACATGCTAACTGAGGTGCTGATGGCGCTTGCCTCATGTCCGATTCTCAATTGAGGCAACCTGCTTGAGCATGGCAAATGTGGATTGTAGAGAATGCTCATAAAGAGAGGGTTGTAGAGAATGTTCATGAAGAGAGTACATCGCATATTAGCCTTGCGAGCTATCATGTACCTCCTCCAAAGGTCACCTAATTAGCTCTTGCTTGTCAATTGTGGATTGTTTATTTTGGGAATGTTGGAACATGATTGAATTATTCCATTTTCAAATATTATATGTGCCATTCTGAGTTGTGATATAAACTGAGAAATCTCAAATTTGTCTAAATCGGTAGTTCAAATTTGTCATTTAGCAGCGGGCTCATTTGTGGAACATCATGTCGACACTGAAATGGAATGGCGCGGGTTGTGGAAGTTGATCTGCCGGAGCGATCGATCTTCTGAATTGTTCGGTAACCTTCGGAATGTCCTAAGGCCGACAGGAACTGTCGAGCATCCTCCGGAACGCTTAACGGGCCAGCAGTGATGGAAGAGACCAGAAGCACCACAAGACTCCCCTACCGCAAAGGCCTTGAGGACCATTTTCGAATTTCGGACGTTGCGGAGTTGTGCTCCTCACATACGCTTCATGCCATCAAGGAACCACGAAACTGAGCTATTTGTCAGAAACACGTATACCAGGCGTTGCACTTGCAACATGATAGCGGAAATGGTCATTAATATCACTTTATTGTGATGCTCATGAAACGTGTACATTCACATTCACAAGGCGAAAATTCCACTTGATTTCCGTCTCATTTTCTCTGCTCAATGTCCTCGCTGGTGATTTCAATTTTTCCCAATCTGCTGACTTCGACGTTGGAGAATCAAAGTTCGCACTTAGAAATGTCTCACTTCCAGACGTCCGTCTTCACATTCACGTATCAAAATTGTCATCGCAATTCACGATCAGGTTCTTACTCCTGTTTCGACGCTCCGTCCTGCGTCATCGCTGCTCGTTACTCCGATCCGCCGATTTGAATGCTGCGCGGGCCCTGTGCCTTCTTTTCTACCTTCGGAACCACCACCGTCAACACTCCGCTGTCCACCTTCGCCGTCACAGCATCCAAATTCACGTCCTCTGGCAACCGGAACTTGCGCATGAACTGTCCGCTGCTGCGCTCTACCTGGTGCCATTTATCCGTCTTCTGCACCTCCTCCTTCTTGCGCTGCCCGCTGATCGTCAGCGTCCGCCCATCCTCCACTTGCACTTGCACGTCCTCCTTGCGCAGGCCAGGTAGATCGGCCTTGAACACGTGCTCCGTGGCCGTCTCCTTCCAATCCACGTTCGTCCTGGCCATGGCGTGAGCGTCGCGCGCATACGATCCCGCCGGCGTGTCCTCGAGCATGGTGACCATGATCCCCAAGGGATCGGGGATGCCATAGAGGGCATTGCGTCCGCCAAAGCTGAGCGCCATCTCTCTCAATTGATCTCTCGACGATGAAATCGGGTATTCTACCTAGTCCTAAGGTATGAGAGCTCAATCGTTCGCAGTGCTTGATGAGTTCGCAAGGATAGCGATCTGTATGCTTCAATTGCTGAAGATAGCTTTCTGATCGGTGAGAGTGGTTTTAAATAAGGCCATGGAGCCGAAGCAGGAGGAGAGCTTCAGGCGTGTGGGAGCTTCTGGGATGTTCGACGACTTTCGGGAATGTTCGAGGACCAACGGTAAGTGTCGGGGACGTCCTGGGATGTTCTAGCGTCTGCTGGACGGGGCAGCAGTGATGGAAAGAGCCGAATGTCGGCGCTTGCACATTCTGTGCATACCTCCAGAGGCTTCGAGACACACATGATGAGTGACATTGTTAGAGAAGTCGCAATTGTGCATGCTGAGATGTGACGAATGTCGGATAGGCATAGAATAAGAAATGGATAAAACAATTCATACCCTTTGGCGGCCCCTAGCGAAGGTTGTTATTCATCTTTTTTATCTATCTACAAGTCCTTACCTGTGTCCTCCCACGGACTTCGAAATGGTCAGATTGAAACTTATAAAATGTATGAAAAATCCATACCGAGGTATAAAAAAATACGAAGTTGGAGAACTTAGTTGGTGTTTAAATTACTGTATATGCAATCAATATGAAAGTTCCCTGCTTCTCAGCTCTCCATGTTGTTTAAGATTTATAGCATGTTCTCCGTTCCCCTCTTTTTGGTTCCTTGTGTTTTTTACAATTTGTAGAATGTCGTTCTGTTCCCCCATTCCCCAATTCCCCCTCCTCTATTATGGTTTCCCATTCTCGAATTTTTCGCTTATTGGTTTTCTACCTCTAAACTCTCGTTCATGGTTCCCATCTTTTGTTCACGGATCCCAATCCTCGAACTTACCTTATTGGTTTTCATAATTCGATCCTGTTCCCATCATTTGTTCGCAGTTTCCATCATTCGTTCCGCGTTCCCATCATTCATTCCTAGTCCTCACTATTTGTTCCTAGTTTCCATCCTCCGTTCTGAGTTTCTATCATTTGTTTCTAGTTCCTAGATATCCTCGGATGTTTCCTTCATCTCCCCTTCACTTCACTTCTTCTTTGTTCTCATTTTCATGTTTCATATTCCTTGTCTCTTTGTCTCCTTGTTATATTCTTAAGATTTAATAAACTCTTTAAAAAAATGAAATTCTACTAATGGAAACCCTTCAAAATCTTTAAAACTCTTCATACCATGTATACATGACCAAATGATGATGACCTTGACCATGTATCGCCAAGGACGGACAAACAAACCCCAAATACTGTTCTTTTATATAACGGTGCTCGAATTCATAATGTCGCGTATAAAACAAAACAAAACAAACAAACCACTTCCTTTGAATAATAGTAAGACTAGTATGTCTTCGTGGATACTAAAATATTGTGATTTGCTTGAAAAGTTTGTCAAAACACTTCATGTTTGTTGAATGAGCCTCTTCGATCCAACGAGGAACTGGGACAAACACACTGTTGAGCTATTCTAACTGATCATCAATGACCTTCATATGTGTGCCATTCATGTGGTATAGATTTGCAACAGGGGATGCACATTGAGGCTCTTAAGTTGAACCTTATTCCCTCGTAGTACGATTATTCACAATTGAGTAGCAGGTTGAGATTATTCTACTACATAATGCTTTTGAGCTACCTAAGTACACCCGCATCGAGAGCTTGGGTAGCTTAAAGCTCTGGAGTTCGTTTTGTAAGATTTCTTAGTTTTTTTCTAATGCTAACGAAGATGCTAATAAATCATTTGTATTTGATCTAAGTTTTTGGTGCCCAGTTGAGTGATATGCCATTTTTGGAATTAGGTGCAGTACATCCAACATTTTTATGAAGTTTATGGGTTAAGTTTCAGGCTTGCTTTAATCTGATGCCTTGTATCTTTTCGTGGCCTTGAGTTACATGATAATAATGGTTGAGTTGCAGATTGAGATTATTCCATGTAACGCTCTTGACAGCACTCACATTGAGAGCCTGGCGTCCGCTTGTAAGTTTTTCCACATGCTAACTAAGCTGCTGCCTCATGTCCGGGGTTTTTGGTGCTGTGTAATTGGGAAGCTTGAGTTGTGTGATTCTTTCATATATTGGGCTCCGAGGCTTTAGAGTTCAGGGGCAGTATATGCAACTCTCAAACTAATGTAAGTTTCTCTCAAGCATGGCGCAAATTTCCGCATGGCAAATGTGGATTGAAGTTCGCAATGCAAGCAATTTGTGTGTACAGTAGAAGTAAGTAGAAGACTGGAGTTACTGGATTGAAGTTTGTGTGCATGGGAGAAGTAAGTAGAAGATTGGACCTATTCAGCTGAAGTCTGTGTCCATGGGAGAAGCAATCAGATAAAGACCTCTTGGAATCATAAATTTTGGTGAACAAAGGCACTTTATTCTGATGTCCAAGAAACGATTCCATTCATATTTACAAGGCAAAATTCCTCTTGATTTCCATCTCATTTTCTTTGCTCAATGTCCTCGCTGGTGTTATCAATCTTTTGGAATCTGCTGCCTTCGACATTGGAGAATCAAACTTCGCACTTAGAAATGTTTCACTTCCAGACGTCCGTCTTCACATTCTCGTATCAAAATTGTCATCGCAATTCACGATCGGGTTTCTACTCTTGTTTCGAGGCTCCGTTCTGCGTATTCGACGCTCCGTCCTGCGTCATCGCTGCTGGTTGCTCAGATGATCCGCCGATCTCAATGCTACGCGGGCCATGTGCCTTCTTCTCTACCTTCGGAACCACCACGGTCAACACTCCGCTGTCCACCTTTGCCGTCACAGCATCCAAATTCGCGTTCTCTGGCAGCCGGAACTTGCGCATGAACTGTCCACTGCTGCGTTCTACCCGGTGCCACATATCCGTCTTCTGCACCTCCTCCTTCTTGCGCTGCCCGCTGATCGTCAGCGTCCGCCCATCCTCCACCTGCACTTGCACGTCCTCCTTGCGCAGGCCGGGCAGATCGGCCTTGAACACGTGCTCCGTGGCCGTCTCCTTCCAGTCCACGTTCGTCCTGGCCATGGCGTGAGCGTCGCGCGCATACGATCCCGCAGGTGTGTCCTCGAGCATGGTGACCATGACCTCCAAGGGGTCGGGGAAGCCAAAGAAGGCGTTGTGTCTGGCAAAGCTGAGCGCCATCTCTTCCAATTGAAGTCTCGTGAACCGGTGATGAATTTCTACCTAATTTGAAGGTATGAAAGCTTAATCAATCACGATGCTTGATGAGATCGCAAGGATAATAATGTAGTGTGTATGCTTCGGTTGCTGAAGATGGCTTTCTGATTAGTGAGAGTGGCCTTAAATAAGGTCATGGAGCCGAAGCAGGAGGAGAGCTTGAGGAGTGTGGGAGCTTCTGGGATGTTCGGCGACTTTCGGGAATGTTCGAGGACCAACGGTAAGTGTCGCAGACGTGCTGGGATGTTCTAGCGTCTGCTGGACGGTTAGCAGTGATGGAGGAGCCGACTGTCGGCGCTTGTATATTTTGTGCATACCTCCAGAGGCTTCGAGACACATATGATGAGTGACATTGATAGAGAATCCGGATTTGTGCATGATGAGATGTCACAAATGTTGGATACTTAGGTATAGAATGAGAAACTAACCCTTAAACGCCCATTTGGTTAAAATTGGAGCCCAAAATTGAATCACGGCATCTTTTGGACTTGGGCATCATGAATAGTGCACTTTTTGAACTTGAGCATCATGAGTGAACCAATCAATGATGAGCTTGCAACCTCCTACAAGTTTATGTACAACTCCAACCTACCTACCACAATCTTTTCAAACCACAAAATCACTCATACAAATTGTGATTTAAACAGTAAAATTTCACTTTTTGAATACACCACAAGATGGTAACATAAGTGTAAAGTTCATCAGACTGAGAGTTATAGAGCAGTTGGAAAAGAGCCCCTCGGGCTCTCTTGGGCGTTTAAGGGTTAATTAAGCAATTCACACGATGTGGCGGCCCCTAGCGAAGGTTGATATTCATTTGCTTTATTCACCACATAACACTCGTTTGTCTGCCGCTAATAATAAGTTGCATGTGATCTTTTGAGGGAAAGATAAAAAAATTCGAACAAGGAAAATTGGAAGTCAAGAAAAAGATTATAACCCGTAGACGTCCTTGATGTCACGAAACGACATCTTGTATGAAGGGTCCCAACTTTGAAGAGTCCCGACTTCTTCATCCACAGTTCAAACCTCTAATTTTTATGAATTGGAGTGAATTTTTTAAACAATACTAAAGGCTGCATTTGGCAACCGAATAATATAAATGTTGTGCTTATTATAAGACCATCACTTTCTCAGTATTTCATTTGCAGACATCATAATAATGAGAAATAATAATGAGAATATGAAGAGTTGTATGGCGACCCAAACGATTATACAAGGTTGTATGGCGAAGGGTGCGGAAGGGCATAGGGCAAGAGGAAAGGATGAGATTTGCAGTGGAGACCTCCATTTTCAATTGCTACTAGTACGCCTAACTCAATTACCAAGCTCATACAAATAACTTTTTATATTTATGCGGCCATATATACTTGAAAATTCAATATCTCCGGATTCGTCGGCTGGAATCGCGGTCCAATCCTTGCCACATTTCAACAAAAAACTTACATCCAACCATACCTCGTGCACCCCCATCCGACAAGCGGTGCCTGAGATAGTAATATAAGTATAAAACAGAATCAAACAAAACGACAAACTACTTGCTTCAAATAATAGACTAGTATACCCTTGTGGATACTAAATTACCATAATTTGCTTGAAAAGTCAATCAAAACAATTCTTGTTTGTCGTATGAGCCTCTTCCATACAACAAGGAATTGCGAACCCCTAAAGTCGAAAGCTCCCAAAACTGCGAGAACACCTCAAAACCACCCTCTTTGAGTGCAAGGCGAAAATTTTCAACTTTTGGCGTAATCTCAAGTATGTAACTGTACAATCTTATACCTAACTTGTCCATGTACGTGTGTACCAAAACTTAGTTCCTTACCAATTGTGAGATCATAACATTCAAAGTTGAAAAAATAGTTGTTTTCCTTTGTTGCAAAATAGATTTGAACTTTTTTGTGAGCACAAAAAACCAATTTTAAGAGTCAATTTGAACTAAGGCTCTTCAAATTCTATGAATATGAGTTAGGAACATGTCTATGCAATTTTGTCAGAAACACATATACCAGGCGTTGCACTTGCAACATGATAGCGGAAATGATCGTTAATTTCACTTTATTCTGATGTTCATAAATCGTATACATTCATATTCACAAGCCCTGCGCCAATTCCACTTGATTTCCGTCTCATTTTCTCTGCTCAATGTCCTCGCTGGTATTATCAATTTTTCTTAAAAAATGACTGACTTCGACGTTGGAGAATCAAAGTTCGCACTTAGAAATGTTCCACTTCAAGACGTGCGTCTTCACATTCACGTGTCAAAATTGTCATGGCATTCCACGATCAGGTTTCTACTCCTGTTTCGACGCTCCGTCCTGCGTCATCGCTGCTGATTACTCCGATCCGCCGATTTGTATGCTGCGCGGGCCTTGTGCCTTCTTTTCTACCTTCGGAACCACTACGGTCAACACTCCGCTGTCCACCTTCGCCCACAAAGATCCAAATTCACGCCCTCCGCAACCGGAACTTGCGCATGAAGCGCATCATTGCGCGCGCTCTACCAGTGCCATTTATCCGTCTTCGCGCCTCCTCCTCCTTCTTGCGCGCTTCACGATCGTCGGCGTCCGCCCATCCTCCACTTGCACTTGCACGTCCTCCTTGCGCAGGCCAGGTAGATCGGCCTTGAACACGTGCTCCGTGGCCGTCTCCTTCCAGTCTACGTTCGTCCTGGCCATGGCGTGAGCGTCGTGCGCATACGTATTAGGTGTTCGGTGTTCGTTTATTGGACCGGTTATCGGTGCAGAACCAGTTCTGTGAAGGTGACAAGCCCGTGAGGGCGAGCCAGCTGGACAGAATCGGTTTTGCACCGATGACCGGTTCCAATAAAACGATTACCACACGTAAACGGTTGGCTATTTTGTTGAGCTGCGCAAGTAGTCTCGGCAACAGGTTACAATGCTATCACATTTCACATTTGGCGGGTGCTTGAGATTTTGGCACTGCTTTTGTTCCTTCGTGGGCGCTACCTTCAGCAACAAATAATACTAAAGATGAAACTAATGCCCTTCCATAGATATGTATAATGATATAGCGCTTCATGGAACGAATGAACCTGCCGAGGCTTATAATTGTGTTCCGTATAATTGTGTTATGTCCATCAAGGCTTCTAATTGTGTTCCTGCGTTATCTGTGTTATGCCCACTGAGGTATTAATTATGAGTGCTTTTCTCTATACTCATTTTGCGCCTACCAAGATTACACTTCATCGCGTGTTTGTGCGTGCCTTGTGTGCACATCTTTGAAATAAAGTGTACTTCTGTATATCTTAGTTTTTTTTTTTTTTTTTTTTTTTTTTTTTTTTTTTTTTGTTGCACTTATATTCCAAGATTTTCACCACAGTACAACTTAAATTTAACAAAGGAAAAAATCAAAGCGTCACGAAAGTAGAGAGAGATTTCACCAAACCATGATCAACTAGTTTGGTCGTGCACACCACAAAGCAAGCTTAGAAGGGACGATGACTTTGATATTCACCAAAAATAACCGCTTTCAGGGGATTTTTTCTTTTATCTTCATCATGATTTCGATGATCTCATGTTCGTAACGGACTCGGGTAGCGAGGTTATCGTCTGCGAAAATGCATGCTCAGAGCCAATCATATACTGCCACCTCGGCGAAACAAAACGGCCAACCAGTTACTATCCCGCAGGCGTGTCCTCGAGCATGGTGACCATGATCTCCAAGGGATCGGGGATGCCATAGAGGACGTTGCGTCCGCCAAAGCTGAGCGCCATCTCTCCAAATTGATCTCTCGACGATGAAATCGGGTATTCTACCTAGTCCTAATGTATGAGAGCTCAATTGTTCGCAGTGCTTGATGAGTTCACAAGGATAGCGATCTGTATGCTTCGTTTGCTGAAGATAGCTTTCTGATCGGTGAGAGTGGTCTTAAATAAGGCCATCACTGGAAGCAAACTGGTCATTCTTGATTCCCCAAAATAGCAAAGAAGCGACCAAAGCGACAGGTTTCTGACCCGCGAGCTCACTGAGTGCGGACGCCGGATTGGAGCTCCTCGGTTGAGTTGGGCGCTACAGACAAACCGTGGGGCCTGCCACTGAATTCCGGGACCACATGATATATCCTAGTCGGATTCAGGTTCTCCTCTTCCTCCAAATTTGTGTAACTGACGTGGAGCGGGTGCAATTTGCGGATCACTTGTCGATGTCGTTGGCGCCATGGAGACACGGAGATCCTGATTTCTATTTGTAACCCTTTATGGAGTTGTGTAAATCACATATCCACATTCAGTAACGAAGTTGTGGTAAGAAAAGGAGACGTTTTCGAGATTTGGTAAGCTCGTTCTGGACCTCAATTTGGTATTGTGGATTTGGTCGGGATGTCATGACGGTTTTAGGGATTCTGGAATTCGCCCTTCGGCAAAACACGTGGCCCAATCGGGTGTCATGTAAGAGGGATGAGGAATCAGAACAAATTTGGATGACAAAATGTTGAGAATTACTGTGGAGCGCGGGTGCACTGGACATTGGTGCACGTGGCAGATAGGGTATTGCGAAAGAGTGTCAGTTGAAGATGTGCAGATTTAGGGTTTGAGCTCGAATTTGCCTTGGGAAAACATGATCAGAGACATTCGAGCAGGAGAAATAGGAATCGAGTTACGATACCTTGGGTGGGAGGAAACACGCGTTTCTCAACAGCAACAGCAGTGGCAACTCCAGCTCGCTGTCCGGAAAGCCAAGATTGCACAAGACTTGCTTGAAGAGCGCAATTCCCCTGCATTTTCACTAAGAATAATCAAGATCGAAATGCGACTAATAAGAAAAGCACTCATTGAAATGCTGCGAATCTCGTTAAACCCTAAACCTTAAACCTTGATCTCATTACATTACAAAAATGGACCGCGAAAGAAGCTATCAATGCAACAGACATCGAGAAGAGGGAAGCGACCCCTATGAAGCCGAAGCCCACAGCGCTCTCGCCGTGGCCGCCAGCGCTATAGATTTTCGGTGTCTGATTTCCGAGCTCAATACACCTGCCTAGCCTCGAAGCTCAATGCTTGTGTGAAAGAGATGAACGTTGGATGAAATTTCGGGATGATAACATGAGTGGCTGACGTCCATAAGATGGACAGTCTCTGATTATATATAGGATCCATGAAGAATAAGAAGAGAATGACAAAGCGGGCAATCTTCACCTTCTAAATGTTTTACTATGGTAGATGTGTATAATTTCCTATATAGTTTCACATCTCACTAAGTACGCAGTCACAGCTAATGTAGGTGAATTTTTTCACTTCCTCAAAACTGAATAACAATCCAGGCCCCACAACAGAATATCCAACCGGTCTCGATATTGCAGCCTCTCGCAATTGGCTGATCCCAGCCTTCAATACTGTAGATCGCCAACTTTCTGGATAACCACTTTCAGTAGAGCTCATGGTCCAAAACGACCGGCCCAGTCAGAAGCGCAGTTGAGTACGTCAGGTTTGCTTCCAGTGCATGGAGCCGAAGCAGGAGGAGAGCTTCAGGGGTGTGGGAGCTTCTAGGATGTTCGACGACTTTCGGGAATGTTCGAGGACCAACGGTAAGTGTCGCGGTCGTCCTGGGCTGTTCTAGCGTCTGCTGGACGGGGCAGCAGTGATGGAAGAGCCAACTGTCGGCGCTTGTACGTTCTGTGCATACCAATGATCGGGAAGAAACGACAGCTAGTATATTAAAGTCCGATGGATTCAGCACACTGGCAGCTGGTCCATTTATAAAACCAAGCACCGGCTAGAAGCCCATGAAAATTGCAAATAAATTTCTATTCTTTGTATAAAATAAGGTAATTGCCGGAAGAAATCTGTGAAAAACCGATTGGGTGTGGGAAATGCTAACTATTAGCCAGTAAAAGTCAAAAAACTTCACAGGTGTGGGAAATGCCAATTATTACTTAGTAAAAGTCAAAAAACTTCCCGGGTGTGGGAAATGCCAGTTATTACTTAGTAAAAGTCAAAAAACTTCCTGAACGTTGGTGCATACCTCCAGAGTCTTTAAGACACATATAATGAGTGATGTTGTTAGAGAATCCGTATTTGTGCATGATGAGATGTCACGAATGTAGGATAGGACATTCATGATGGCATATTAGTTTAACATCTCAAATGGTCATAAATACTTGGAAATTCAACATCTGTGGATCCGTTGTTTGGAATCGCAGTCCAATCCTTGCCACATCTAGATAAAAATCGGCATCCAACGACACCTCATGCAATTCTACGGACAGTGTCTAAGATTATAATGTCACGTATAAAACAAAACGAAACAAAACAAACAAACTACTAGCTCCAAATAATTGACTAGAATGCCATGTGGATACTAAAGTACTCTGATTTGCTTGAAAAGTTTATCAAAACACTTCATATTTGTTGTATGAGTCTCTTCAATGCAACAAGGAACTACCAACAATGTAGAGCTATCCTAATAGGTTAACAATAACCTTCATATTTGTGCCATGCATGATTTGCAACGCTCCGGTTTCATATTGAGGCTGTGAAGTTTAATCTTATTCCGCTTGCAATATTGAAATCACTATCGTTTAGTCAGATGAAGTACGATCATAATTGAGTAGCATGTTCAGATAAATATTCTACTACATAACGCTCTTGAGCTACATAAGTACACCCGCATTGAGAGCTTGGGAAGCTTGCAGCTCTGAAGTTCGTTTTGTTAGATCTTTTATCTTTTTCTCATGCTACATCTGCTGCGAATCACACATTTGTATTTGATCCAAGTTTTCGGTGTCCAGTTGAGTGATATGCCTTTTTGGCTCTAGGTGCAGTACATCCAGCATTTTTATGAAAGTTATGAAAGTCATCGGTTGAGTTTCAGGCTCGCTTTAATCTGCTGCCTTCTATCTTCTGGTGACCTAGAGATACATGATCATAATGGTGGAGTTGCAGATTCTATGTAACGCTCTTGATAGCACTCCACATTGAGAGCCTGGCGTTCGCTTGTAAGTTTTTCCACATGCTAACTGAGCTGTAAATGGCACTTGCCTCATGTCCGAAGTTTTTGGAGCTGTGCAGTAATGAATTTTGAGTCGTGGTTTTTTAAAAAACTGGGCTCACAGGCTTCAAAGTTTAGGTGCAGTATATGCAACTCTTAAATGAAGGTACGTTGCTCTTAGGCATGGCAAATGTGGATTGAAGTTTGTGTCCATGGGAGAAGTAATCAGAAGATTGGACCCATTGAAATCATAAATTTTGGTGAAGAAGTACACTTTATTTTGATGTCCAAGACACGATTACATTCATATTTTCAAGGCGAAAATTCCTCTTGATTTCCATCTCATTTTCTTTGCTCAATGTCCTCCCTGATGTTATCAATTTTTTGGAATCTGCTGACTTCGACGTTGGAGAATCAAATTTCGCACTTAGAAATGTTTCACTTTCAGACGTGCGTCTTCACATTCACGTGTCAAAATTGTCATCGCAATTCACGATCAGGTTTCTACTCTTGTTCCGAGGCTCCGTTCTGCGTATTCGACGCTCCGTCCTGCGTCATCGTTGCTGGTTGCTCAGATGATCCGCCGATCTCAATGCTACGCGGGCCATGTGCCTTCTTCTCTACCTTCGGAACCACCACCGTCAAAACTCCGCTGTCCACCTTCGCTGTCACAACATCCAACTTCGCGCTCTCTGGCAGCCGGAACTTGCGCATGAACTGTCCGCTGCTGCGTTCTACCCGGTGCCACTTATCCGTCTTCTGCACCTCCTCCTTCTTGCGCTGCCCGCTGATCGTCAGCGTCCGCCCATCCTCCACCTGCACTTGCACGTCCTCCTTGCGCAGGCCAGGCAGATCGGCCTTGAACACGTGCTCCGTGGCCGTCTCCTTCCAGTCCACGTTTGTCCTGGCCATGGCGTGAGCGTCACGCGCATACGATCCCGCAGGTGTGTCCTCGAGCATGGTGACCATGACCTCCAAGGGGTCGGGGATGCCAAAGAAGGCGTTGCGTCCGCCAAAGCTAAGCGCCATTTCTTCCAATTGAAGTCTAGCTTGTAGATTGAATCGGTGATGACTTTCCACCTAATGTCAATGAATGAAAGCTTAATCAATCGTGATGCTTGAAGGATCGCAATGTAATGTGTATGATTCGATTGCTGAAGATGATTGTGGGAGAGGTGAGAGTGATCTTATATGAGGTCACGAAGTCGAAGGTGGAGGACAGTTTCAATGGTATGGGAGCTTTTGGGATGTTCGACGACTTTCGGGAATGTTCGAAGACCAACGGTAAGTGTCGTGGACGTCCTGGGATGTTCTAGTGACTGCTGGACGGGCAGCAGTGATGGAAGAGCCAACTGTCGGCGCTTGTACAGTACAGTACCCACCAACAAGTTTACGTTCAGGAATGAAACAAGAGAACATGCTGCAATCTTCAAACAATTGCCATGTTCACAAAAATAATTCAAATTACCAACTACAAATTGTATAGGAGAAATGATTTAGTATTCTATATCATCATTTGAAGAAATTCCAATAAAAACTAGAAATTCTATCTTAATATACAACTTTTTAACATATTATGTACTATTTATCCTTAGCTCTTATTAGAAGCTACTATTGTTGAGGCATGAAACAATGAAAACCTTCATCCATCTCTAAAGTAAGCTATTTCGATACACTTTCTATATATGCAACTCCTTTTTAGAAAAAGATTGAATTGTACCCCCCATGAAGCCCAACATTGAACTTTTGTACTCTAAATTAATGTCACGATAAACAAAAGCAACTTCAAGTGATCATAACTACCACCTGGAATAACCAAATTCCATGACACTCCCACCAAAGTGCTCGAAATGTAGCAAACGCTATCAAAATTATTCTTTCGTGCTAATCCGAGCCTCATGTGTAAGAAAAGGCCATGAGCAATTACAGCACTTTAAAATGTGTATGTAACTTTTTCAATAAGAGACAACATCAAGGTCTCTCACACTAACTCACCTCAATATTTGTGAATGTAAGCCACATATATGTAAAGGGCATAAAAAGAGGTTGCTAGAGAGATATTAATACTCTTTTTTCCAACAAACCTCACCATGAAATGATCTTCATAACATCTAAAGGTAGATACTAAAAGTAAGTTAAAAGATACTAAAGTTATCAAATCAATTTACACTTTTTTTTAGAGATTTTTCATGCATTGGTAAAGAAAAATTCACTACCTTACTCTCACACTTCATAATTTGCAATTTGGATAGATTTTACAAACATGGTGATCATTTGAAAGTTGAGGGTATGTAATCTCTTCTTGCTCTGAACGTAAACTTCTTAGTGGGTACTGTACATTCTGTGCATACCTCCGGAGGCTTCGGGACACATAGGATGAGTGATGTTGTTAGTGAATCCGCATTTGTGCATAATGAGATGCCACAAATGTTCTAGGATAGGGCATTCGTGATAGCATAGAATAAGATATGAATTAAGTCGATTCACACCTTGGGAAAGGTGTGAATTCATCTGTTTTAAGGTATGAACACCTTTTTTATAATACATTTAACTAATGTACCATACTTGGAGTGGTGGAATGAGTGGCTTCTTATTTTGCAGCAATTAGCAAATAGAATAGAGAAAGATTCCTTTCTTTTTCCCAATATGTTTAAGCAATTAAACTAATAACTACAAATTTTAGAAGTGATCAATATATATATGATCATTTCATCAAATCGTCATCGAAGCAAGACTTACACGCTTGTAGGGGGGTGACCAACTTTCGGTTCTCCTACAACATATACCACAAAACATACTACCTCGTCTATAGTTAGAAATAAGTTGCTTGAAATCCTAAGAGGGAAAGATGTCAAAATTCCAACAAGGAAAATTGGATTCAAGAAGAAAATTGAAACCCTTAGACATCCATGATGTCAAGGAATTACATCTTTTATGAAGGGCTCCAACTTCTTTATCTGGAGTTCAAACCTCTAATCTTTATTAGTTGGAGTCAATTTTCTTTAACAACACTAAGGGTGCATTTGGCAACAAATACTTTTATTATTGTTGTGCTTATTACAAGACCTCCATTTTTACTCATTATTGTGATTTGCACATATCATTATAATGAGAATATGAAGGTCATTTGACTAGCCAAACAAATATAAAGGATTGTATGGTTGAAGGCGGAGAAGGACGAGAGGCTGAGTTATTAAGGTTGAGACCTCTATTTTCAGTTCCTACTAGTATGCTCTTACAGTGTTGTCACAATCACTTATATACTTTGACTATGTCCCCATTGTTTATCTCCTAGATCTATGATAAGATCATTTCTGTAAGTTTTGGTGATCTGGAGGCCAACATTACTTTAGAATTCAATATCTCAAGACCACTACCCGTTGTGTGATTCGATTGCTTTCGACAACTTTACGAAAAATCCACTTCCAATGACATCTCATGTGCCTTAGATGAAACTGAAACGTGTTAAAGGTAAAAATGGAGGCCGAAGGCGCGTTATTCTAACGCCGGCAAGATAAATATTTGACTGCGCTCCATACTTGGGTAGAGAGTCGGCCTTGATCCAATCGGCCAGCGGTTTGTTATATGTCAATGTCACAAAATAACTATGCCTTAACCCCTAAAGGTCCTTGATACAAAATTGTTTGAATTATCAAAAAGAAACTTCTTCTACTTCAGGTGCAAAGAAACTCAATCTAAGCATTGATTAGAAGATCCAACCGTAGGATCTTGAAGTTAACTTGACCCTTTTTTCGAATGTTAAATTTGAACCGTTAATTTTTCTCCAATTTTGAGATTATAATGGTCAAAGTTGGCTGAATTTTCTTCCTACGGAAATTCCAAAAAGAGATTTCCGCTTTCTTGGACCTTTAGGGGTTAAGTAATAGATTGGTATGCCTTCGTCGTGTTGCAGTGCCGACTCTAACACTTTGACCATGCTCCTCTTCTTTTTCTGCTAGATTTATAATTAGGTCGTTCTTGTAATTTCTAGTGACTTGGAGGCAATTATTACCTCAAAAATCAATATCTTAGGATTCGTCAACTGTTTCGTGTTTTGTGCACCTGCAGCGTTGCCACACTCATACAAAAGAATTCCAATATTTACGGAGCCATATGTACTTGGAACTTCAGAATCTTGGGATCTATCAACTGGAATTGCGATCCAATTGATACCCCCATCTCTACTAAAAAACCCTCGCTTCCAACGACACCTCATGTGGCCTAATTGGACTGGCCGTGCCCGTGATCATAATGTCACTCTCAAAACAAAACAAATCAAATTACTTGCCTTTACTAATAAACATGTGATATCATGACTTTGATTATCATCAATCATAATAAGTGTGCTCTCACGGCCACCGGTACACTTCGACCATGCCCCTCTTGTTATTTTGCTAGATTTAACATTAGGTCATTTTTGCAAGTATGGTGATTTGAGGGGCCATGATTACTTGGGAATTCCATATTTGGGAATCTACCAACCCAATTTGTGATCTGACCATTTCCGGCATCTCTATAAGAAAAGTCACTTCCAACAACACCTCATGAGGTCACCTCATTAGCTTGTGCATGCCATGTGTGGATTTTTTTTTCTTGGTTGATTGGAACATGAATGAATCAATACATTTCTCAATATAATATGTGCCATTCTGAGTTGCGATATAAATTGAGAAATCTCAATTTTGTCTAAGTTCTGTCGAGTACCCTCGACAGGTCAGTAGTGACGGAAGATAAAAACTTTCACAAGACTGCCCTACCGCAAAGGCATCCTAGCAATTACCGAACATCCAAACGTTGCGGAATTGTGCTGCCCGCATACGCCTCATGCCATCAAGGAACCAAGAAACTGAGCCATTCGTCAGAACCACGTGTACCAGACTTGTCCTCTTAAATAAGCCAATGCACTTGCAACATGATAGCGGAAATGGTCATCAATTTCACTTTATTCTATTGTTCGTGATCATAAACATGAAATATATACATTCATATCTACAAGGCACAAATTGCACTTCATTTCCGTCTCATTTTCTCCGCTCAATGTCCTCGCTGGTGTTATCAATTCCTTCAGATCTGCGTTGGAGAATCAAAGTTCGCACTTAAATATGTATCACTTCCAGAAGTGCGGCTTCACATTCACGTATCAAAATTGTCATCGCAATTCACGATCAGGTTTCTACTCCTGTTTTGAGGCCCCCTCCTGCGTTTTCGAGGCTCCATTCTGCGTATTCGACGCTCTGTCCTGCGTCATCGCTGCTGGTTGCTCAGATCCGCCGATCTCAATGCTGCGGGGGCCTTGTTCCCTCTTCTCTACCTTCGGAACCACCACCGTCAACACTCCGCTGTCCACCTTCGCCGTCACAGCATCCAGATTCGCGTTCTCTGGCAACCGGAACTTGCGCATAAACTGTCCGCTGCTACGCTCTACCTGGTGCCACTTATCCGTCTTCTGCACCTCCTCCTTCTTGCGCTGCCCGCTGATCGTCAGCGTCCGCCCGTCCTCCACCTGCACTTGCACGTCCTCCTTGCGCAGGCCAGGCAGATCAGCCTTGAACACGTGCTCCGTGGCCGTCTCCTTCCAGTCCACGTTTGTCCTGGCCATGGCGTGAGCGTCGCGCGCATACGATCCCGCCTGCGTGTCGTCGAGCATGGTGATCATGACCTCCAAGGGGTCGGGGATGCCATAGAAAGCGTTGCGTCCGCCGAAGCTGAGTGCCATGATCTCTTCCGATTGAAGTCTTGTAGATTGAATCGGTGACGATTTTCTACCTAATTTCAAGGTATGAGAGCTTAATCAATCGCGATGCTTGATGAGATCGCAAGGATAGTAATGTTACGTGTATGCTTCGATTGCTGAAGATGACTTTGGGAGAGGTGAGTGTGGTCTTAAATAAGGTCATGGAGTCGAAGCAGGAGGAAAGCTTGAGGGGTGTGCGAGCTTCTAGGATGTTCGACGACTTTCGGGAATGTTCGAGGACCAACGGTAAGTGTTGGGGACTTCCCGGGATGTTCGAGCGTCTGTTGGACGGGCAGCAGTGATGGAAGAGCCAACTGTCGGCGCTTGTACATTCTGTGCATACCTCCAGAGGCTTCGAGAAACTTATGTTGAGTGACGTTGTTAGAGAATGTGAGTTTGTGCATGATGAGATGTCACGAATATAGGATACGGCGTTCGTGATGGCATAGAATAAGAAATAAATAAGTCGATTCACACCATGGCGAAGGTGGTTATTCATCTGTTTTAAGGTATGAACACCATTTTAAGTACATTTAAGTAATTTACCATCCTTGGAGTGGTGGAATGAATTACTTCATATTTCTCAGCGGTTAACGTATAGAATAACGAAGTTACCCTATTTTTAGATTATTTATAAGCAATTAAAATAATAATCACAAATTTTAGAAGTGATCAATGTAGATTAACCTACATTCGGACACCTTACTGTATGTACACATGGGTGTATTGAGAGTCATCATAGAGTGCTCAAATTTTCATTGAAACCTCACCATTTCACACTTTTAGGGGAGTGACAACCTTTAGGTTCACCTACCATATAGACCACACAGAATACTACCTTGTGTACTATTGACAATAAGTTGCCTGAAATCCTAAGAAGGATGTTATCAATTCCAACAAGGAAAATTGGAATTCAAGAAAAAGATTATAACCCTTATACATCCTTGATGTCAAATAAGGACGTCTTTTATAAAGGGCCCTATTGTAACTTTGAAGAGTCCTGACTTCATTATCTGGAGTTCGAACCTCTAAGTTTTATTAAATGGAGTCAATTTTCTTTGACTACTCTAAAGCTCCATGCAGCATCCGAATAATAAAATATTGCAAACATTAGAAGACCTCCGATTTTACTCTTTATTGTGTTTTGCACATATCATAATAATGAGATTATGAGGGTCGATTGGCCAGCCAAACAAATATTAAGGATTGTATGACAAAGGGCGGAAAAGGGCAAGGGCATGAATGAGATTTTGAGGTTGGGAGCTCCATTTTCAATTCCTACTAGTATGCCCTCTTAGGGTTGCCACAACCACTAATATACTTCAACCATGTTCCTCTTGTTTATTTGCTAGATTTATAATTAGGTCATTTGTGTAATTTTGGTAATTTGGAAACCAAAATTACTTCAAAATTCAATATCCCAAGACGAATAGAGTGGTCTTGCAATTCGAATATTTTCTACAAGTGTACAAAAGAACTTGCTTCTAACATCACGAAGTGTGACTTGATCCGACTAACTGTCCCTGAGACTTTAATGCTGCCGGATCCGAACGGCGGTGCATGAGATTATAATGTCACAAATATAAAAAATTAAACTACCTATCTTAAATATTACTAGTACGCCCCCGCAGCCCTGCCACAGTCATACAAACAATTTCCAAAATTTATGGGGCCATAAGTACTTGGAAATTCAATATCTTGAGAAAGATCTATCAGCTGGAATTGCAATCCTATTGTTACTCCATCTCAACAAAAAAAACCTTGCTTCCGAACGACATTTCGTGCACTTTGATCCGACTCGCGATGCCCAAGATCACAATGTCTTTTGCAACACACATCAAAACAAATCAAAACGAAACAAACTACTTGCCTTAAATAATAAATATGTGATATTATGAACCATGCCCCTCTTGTTATTTTGCTATATCTAAAATGAGATCATTTTTGTAAAATTTGGTGATTTGGGGGGCCATAATTTATTGGAAACTCAATATCCCAATTTGCGATCCAATCATTGCCCACACCTCTGAAAAAAATTCCGCTTTCAACAACACCTCGGTAACGCCACTCATGCAAGGTACGCCACTCGTTCCCCAATCAGAACCTTTCATCAATTTCGGAGGCGAGTGTGTGTCCATCGAAAGTTCCACATTCTAAACGCAAACGAACCTAAAACCTCACAGCACACAATCGGATCGTCACCACTCCAATCGACACTGTTGCCTCATAACTTAATAAAATCCGACGCATTTCGATCAGCGCAGTTTTCGACTCTGAGTTCATCACAGAAGCAAGGCTAAAAGATAGCTAAACATATCATAGCATCCCTTTCATAGAGATAGCTTCTCTAAAGTGTCTTAAAACACGATCAGATCAAATTCGAATCTCTGAGGCATGTTTAACTTTGAGAAGCGTACTTTTCCATTCTGAGTTCATTGTAGCTGCTTCATCTGTGTCAATTGCCTCGAGACATCTGCTTTGAAAGATAGCTGTCGCGAGTACATATACTGTAGCCTTCTTACCGCGAAGGCTTGATGGCAAATTCCGAACATCCACACGTTACGGAATTGTGCCCCCTGCATACGCCTCATGCCATCAAGGGACCAAGAAAGTGAGCCAATCGTCAGAAACACCTGTACCAGACTTGTCGTCTCTAATAAACCATTGCACTTGCAACATGGTAGCGGAAATGATCATCAATTTCAATTTATTTTGTCGATCGTGGAACGTGTACATTCATATTTACAAGGCACAAATTCCAATTAACTTCCGTCTCATTTTCTCTGCACAATGTCCTCGCTGGTGTTATCAATTCCTTGAGATCTGTATTGCAGAATCAAAGTTCTCATTACCTGCCATCCGGTCATAGCTTGCCATGTCTGATTGCTTCACAGAGGGACTGTTCATAGAGTGCTATATTTTTTCTTGTGTTGAGAACAGAGAATAGATTTGAGAATGGACTAAAAACTCATACAATGGCAGGAGACACGAAGGATACCGGTCAAGCTTTCCTTGAGCTTTGCCCATCCTGCATACTCTTTTCAGCTTCAGGAACTGGTAGACAATCTCTTTCGCACATTAGCAGATGCATATTGCACAGTTAAGAAGAGTTTCTATGCTCTGGAGTGAATGATGGAGGTCCTTGGGGGTACGTTGACCACTGTAGTAGTTGCGCCAGTACCAGTTGTCGTCGGACGACGTTTCAGGATGCTGAGGATTCGGCGATCGAGTGGACGATGACGCACGAACATACAGTAAAATCGTCCAGTGCGCGACCGGGCAAAACCCTGGCTATGGCGGAGCAAGCTCTAGTCTTGTGCGAGTGATTTCGTGTATCACAATATTGTCAGTCTTGTTGTTGTGTGCATGCGTGTTCAGATTGAGTTGCTTGGTGTCGTAGAGAGTGCGCACGCTTACAGGAGGGTGGATGTGGTCATCCAGAGTGCGATCGGCGCTAACCCTGGCCATGGCGGAGTGAGCCCCGTCCGTCTTGTGCGAGTGATTTCGTGGTGTTACGAAATTGTCAGTCTTGTTCGCGAGCGTGCGTGTTCTGGCTCTGATTTCAGTCGGTTGGGAGTGGTAGAGGCTGCGCTTTGAGGAGGATAGACGTGGTCTCTTAGAGTGCGATTGGAGCGAGCCCTGGCTATGGCGGAGCGACTTTCCTCAGTCTAGTGTTAGCGATTCCGTGGTGTCATAAGATTGTAGTCTTGTTATGTGTGCGGGTAGTGGATCCAGTCGCTTGGAACTCGTAGAGGCTGCGGTTTGAGGAGGAAAGACGTGGCCATTGAGAGTGCAACTGGACCAAACCCTGGCCATGGCGGATCGAGTGCTGTCAAAACTCGTGCTAGCGATTTCACAGGATTGTTAGACCTATTGTTGTGTGTGCGGGTACTGGATCCAACAGCTGGGAAGTTAGCTCAGAGCTTGGGATGCTGGGTGGTCGTTATACGTGATTGAAAGGGTTCGTAGTCGACGTCGGTGCCGATTGTTCAGCTACTTCCGGAGGCAGCCGCGGCCAAAAGTTTGAAATGATTATGGATGCGCGGCGGATGTGACAGCGTCATGGAAGAGTGTGAACTGGCAGTTCTAGCAAGGCGGCAGAGGATGCAGCTCTCTACATGACCAGCAACAAAGACGTGGCCGCCAGATCAAGAGTTTGGGAGATAAGCCGAGCCAGAGCTCGCTCTTCCAAGGTACGTGAATTGTCAGAGAAACTCACGTTTGTTATTCAGCAAGAAACTGACATGTCTAAAACTCATCAATTTTATTTGAGTTACTCGTTATTCTGTTCGTTACTCCCACGATAAGTCTTGGCTTGGTTTATGTATGTTTGCTACTCATTTTCTGTATGAAAAGAGGCTAATATCTTGGGTGATTGGAAACAGGGGGTACTCTCAAGAGGAAACCGACTTTTGAGTTTGTGTCTGCGAACAAGCTGCCACTTTTGATAAACAGCCTTGCTCTTCTTTGAGAATACCGTCCACAAACAAGTAAGTTATGCAACCTGTCATACTGCTTGCCAAATGTTTTTCTTGGTTTTGATGCGATTGCCTTCTTTTGTATTTGCCCATGAACTAGACATGACTGGTTTTGATGTTTATAACTTTTTGTAGGGGTAAGTCATTTATGGTGTTGTGATTTTTAGGTCCCTTGCTTTGTGAGAGAGCTGCAAGGGCTTCAGAGGGCAGGTATACCTACATGGAGACTAGTAGGAAATCATAGAGAGACCTCACAAACATCATTAGCTATTGAAAACTGAAGGATCATTGTTTACAGCGCAGAAGTAGTGAATGTCGGGGAACAGAAAGCTTGTGTATATTAGGCATGCAGAATTAATAGAAGCATTTTTGGAGTAAGATACCTGAAGTGGGTACGTAATGACCATCAGTCGGAACTCAGGTCGGAACTCAGGTCGGAGCTCAGGGAGTACATAGTGACCGTTAGTTGGAGCCTAGGGAGTCTACAAGGGCTGTCAGCTCGAGCTATTTCAAGCTGCTTTGAAGGCTGCAAAAACGCCTGGTGAACATCGACATAGACAATTTGGTGCTGTGATGTGACAGGTATGGTTGGTGTCACGCCTTGGATTCATTTGCAGTGGACGAAGTCCGCTCTTTGGTTATTGTACGGGACATGACCAAGTCGCTTGCTTGTCAATTGTCTTGATCTCACTGAGTAGAATTCATTTTTGTAAGTAGTAGTTGGGCGTGCAGGTCTCATGCATAGTAGTTTATGTGTTGAGGCACTTGGTAGACTGCCTTTCAACACTTGTGTTTTTCCTATGTTTATGTGCACTGTGCTTTGGAGTATTTTATTGGTAGTGACTATATACTTATCTAATGCCATGGTGACTGCCAGGTAAGTTATCTCTATGGTTGATAAGGTTGAGAAAGATCGGGGTAATTGCGGTTACGGACATGAGAGTTGGTTTCTTTGTTGAGTGTGTACGGTTGCTGTGTGGCAGGAATATCTGAAGTTACAGAGTGATCATTTTACATTTGGTGTGTTAGTGTATATGGCTGAGGAGAAGATGGCGGTTGTGGACGGTGCTTCCCCTGGGGGTGCTCCTTATGCAAGTGCTCCTCATGTAAGTACTCCTCTAGAAGGTGCTCCTTGTGCGGGAGCTCCTCATGGGGGTGCTTCTCGAGTAGGTGATCCTCTACGGGGTGCTTCTCGAGTAGGTGATCCTCTACGGGGTGCTTCTCGAGTAGGTGATCCTCTACGGGGTGCTTCTCGAGTAGGTGATCCTCTACGGGGTGCTTCTCTAGGGAGTGTCCGTGCAGGTGCTCCTCCTTTTGGAAGTGCTCGTGCAGGTGCTCCTCCCAAGGGTGCTTCCAAGCACATAATATTCTTGAGTCATAGTGGAGCTCAAAAGGACTTCACAAGACACCTCTCCATAGCTCTAAAAAAAGAATGTTATTTGCCTTTCTTAGACGTTGATCATGAAAGTTTGGCCCCGGGTGAAGAGTGGTATATTCCTTTGATAGAAGCTGCTCAACAATGTCGTGTTGCAGTCTTGGTGTTATCAGAGGAGTTCTTCACCAGGTCTAAGTGGCCAATGTTGGAGTTGAATGTGTTTGCTAATTCAGAAAACCCTGACTTGAAAATATTGCCACTATTCTTGAAGATTTCATTTGAGAAATTTGACAAAGATAGAAAGGAGAAAAAGTGGTTGAAGGAATGGGAGAAGATGAAGCAAATAGATGATAGGATCGATTTGAAGGAGTGGGAGCAAGCATTGTCAGTAATAAAAAAGTATGGTGCCTTGAGTTACAATGGCATTGAGGGGGAACCAGCCTTCATTGAAAAGGTTGTGGAGGCAATTTGTAATTTGGTGGAACCAAATGTGAAATTTAACGTGCCTGACAATGGATCATTAACAAATCTGTGCAAGGTATGGCTCCCTCCCACTACATTTTGATCAACTTCATGCACTATTTGAAGTTGCGCATGTAATTTGCATACTCATGAACTACGAAAAAAATTTATCTCAATGTGTTGTGATTATTTAAGATTGAAGGAAACTACCTCATGTTTTTGTAACATTTATTGTTATCTCTCTAGAAATATTCCAAGATTTGTAATAATTAGGTCCAAATTCTTTTTCTTGCTAACTCAAAGTGTATGTAAAAGGTGAAGTTTATAGCTTTAACAGGAGGTTTGTAATAATCCACTGAAGTGGATAGTACATAGTGATTCTTTTGAGGAGTTTGTTGATGACCGTTTTATGCCATGTTTATTGATAGCCAATATTGCAAGAGTTGGAGAAGATTGTACCATCTCCGAAGTATAAGGTCCGTCTATTGGGTTTATATGGTATGGGCGGAATTGGAAAAACAACTATCTCAAGAGCCGTTTGCAATGAAAAACTCAAAGATTATGGTGGAAAAGTATGTCATATCGAGTTTGGCAGCAAGAACTTATTGGAGTTACAGAAGACCGTGCTTAAAGAGTTGATGGGCATGGATACAGAAACTCTTGATAGGAATCATGACAAGGTATATTCACGAACATTGTTAAAAGTGAGGTTGAGGTGTCAAATACGATTGGATGCTAGTATTGAAGTTTGTGTGTGTCAAATATATATATGTGGCTTAGGCAAGATGATTTTTGTTATTTTTTTTTTAAATATTTGGAGGTCTAATATGCAAATGGAATATTTGGCAGCTCCACGACTATTTGAAGAATGGTATAAAAAATCAGAAAGTCTTTCTTGTTCTTGACAACGTTCAAGGACATGAAGTTGATGAAGTTAAGAAGTACTTGAATATTGAATACAATGAGAAAAGTGCGGTGCTTGTTACTTCACGATCTTTAGACATCTTAAACCAAGATCTTCTCATTGCGGTGAGTAATTGCATGGAGGTACCAAAATTGAACGAAGAGAGTGCGATTGAAGTATTTTCTTATTACCTTGGATGGAAAGAATCCACCCTCAAGGATAAGAACATCATCAAGAAATATGTGGCAAAATGTTGCTTTATGAAGGAAGGTGGGGTGAAGCCTATTTTCGAAGAAAAATCTTGGAAGCAATATTTGCCATTGGCACTTAAGGTCTTGGCAAGTCAACTTCAAGGCAAAATTTCTAATGATTGGGACTTAGAGAGTTTTATGGAAAAATATTTAGAGAAGTTGAATATTGAGAGATTCAATATATTGAGGGAGAGAGTGCATCCTGTATTTTCTATTCTACGACTTGGATATGATGCATTGTGCTTGGAAGATCAGCATATATTTTTGGACTTAGCAGTCTTATGGACACCTCGTTGGAGAAGTTGGAAATTTGAGTTGGAGTATATGTGGAAGTGGTTGTGCGGAATTCATAGGAAATCAAGAGATGATATGAATGATTGTGTAAGTTTCAATCAATAAATGCAAATTCCTACAGTCTCAAGTCAATGTCATGTTGTAAATTTGTATCCGAGAAAGTATGTGAATTGAAAGGTTAACCTAATTGTAAGAATGACTTGTTTAGATCAAAAATTCATTTTAAAACTTTTGTTTTTAGCAAATAGATCATGTTACTATGAGTTGGTATACTTTTAAATGCACAATTTTTATTTCTAAGGTTCACAAGTGTTTCATAAATATAACTTGACAAGTTGATATGCTTATTTCATCATGTAATTTTGTTAAAGGTGATTTTATGAAATGATACATTCTAGTGCAAAGAATATCATGTCTACATTTTGTATGAAAGAATTGTATCATACTTTTAATCTAACAAAAATGTAAACATTATTATATATGACTAATATTGACATGCTTCTAATACCAGGTAAATGCTTTGAAGAGGAACGGGCTACTGGAAGTGATTGTCAAGCCAAATGAATTAGACTATATTATTCATGATTTATATATTGACTTTGCTGAGGCTGAAGCACAAACAGGGCCATTTAAGAAAAGGCGATTTTTAATAGATGAAGCTGGAATTGAGGTTCCTTTTGAACTTCTGAAATATCCACCAGGGTACTGCTGGTCGTCCCTTGAGAGGCTTGTTATACAACAAAGTAATGTAGAAAGTTTTAGAGAAGCAAAATTCAACCATTGCTTGAATGTAGAAGTGTTGTACTTACATAAGTGCAAAAATCTTGTTGAAATTGATATTGGTAGTTTGGAAAATCTCAGAAGTATGGAGATTGTTGGTTGCGGCAAGCTTGCTATAAACAATCAAGGAGTCGAGAGACTGAAGAATCTTACTTTCATATATGTGGCAGATTGTCATGTACGCTTTGATCTTCACTTTCTTAGAGGTTTGAAAAAGCTTCAGACTCTCATCATTCAAAATTGTTGGGGTCTCAAGACTCTACCTAGTGATTTGAAAGATTTGACACTACTAGGGGAACTTAATGTGCAACGATGTCAAAATTTGAGGAAACTTGGAGATATTAAAGTATTATCGGCTTTGAAGGTGTTAAATGCTGAGGAATGCACCAACTTGAAGGAGTTGCCGAACGATTTGAGTGGTTTGACTAATTTGGAAGAGCTCAATATTCGAGGGTGTAAGACTTTGGAGACGTTAGGTGATGTGAAAGCTTTAAGGGCATTAAAAAGTCTACATGCTCAAGAATGCACCTTCTTGAAAGAGTTGCCAAATGATTTGAGTAGTTGGACAAATTTGGAAGTGCTGAATATTCGAGGGTGTAGCAATTTGGAGACATTAGGTGATGTGAAAGCATTAAGGGCATTGAAAAATCTACATGCTCGGGAATGCACCAACTTAAAGAAGTTGCCAAATGATTTGAGTGGTTTGACGAATTTGGAAGTGCTCGAAATTGGAGAATGCAACAATTTGAAGACGTTAGGTGATGTGAAAGCGCTAAGGGCATTAAAAAGTTTAGATGCTCGAGGATGCACCAACTTGAAGGAGTTGCTGAATAATATGAGTGATTTGACGAATTTGGAAGTGCTCGATATTCGAAGGTGTTGGAGTTTGGAGACGTTAGGTGATGTAAAAGCTTTAAGGGCATTAAAATGTCTATATGCTCATGAATGCACCAATTTGAAGGAGTTGCCAAATGATTTGAGTGGTTTGACGAATTTGGAAGTGCTGGATATTCGAGGTTGCAGCAATTTGGAGACGTTAGGTAATGTGAAAGCTTTGGAGGCATTGAAAAGATTGGATGCTCAGGAATGCACCAACTTGAAGGGTTTGCCAAATGATTTGAGTGATTTGACGAATATGGAAGTGCTCGATATGGGAGGGTGCAGCAATTTGGGGACATTAGGTGATGTAAAAGCTTTAAGAGCATTGAAAACTCTTTATGTTTATGAATGCACCAACTTGAAGGAGTTGCCGAATGATTTGAGTGGTTTGACGACTTTGGAAGACCTCTACATTGGAGGCTGCACGAGTTTGGAGACGTTAGGTGATGTAAAAGCTTTAAGGGCATTGAAAAATCTACATGCTCAAAATTGCACCAACTTAAAGGAGTTGCCAAATGATTTGAGTGGTTTGACGAATTTGGAAGACCTCTACATTCGAGGTTGCACGAGTTTGGAGACGTTAGGTGATGTAAAAGCTTTAAGGACATTGAAAAATCTACGTGCTCAAGAATGCACGAACTTGAAGGAGTTGCCGAATGATTTGAGTGGTTTGACGAATTTGGAAACCCTCGATATTAGAGGGTGCAGGAGTTTGGAGACGTTAGGTGATGTGAAAGCTTTAAAGGCACTGAAGAGTCTACATGCTCAAGAATGCACAAATTTGAAGGAGTTGCCGAATGATTTGAGTAGTTCGACGAATTTAGAAGAGCTCAATATTGAAGGGTGCAACACTTTGGAGACGTTAGCTTATGTAAAAGCTTTAAGGACATTCAAAAGTCTAGATGCTTAATATTGCTAAAGTTTGAAGGATTTGTTGAATGATTAGGGCGGTATGACAAATTTGGAAGACTTGCACATTGAGGCGTGTAGCATTTTGTACACATTGGGTGGTTTTAGGCTTTTAGCGCTTTTATGGCTTTGAAAGAGTGGAACATGAAGAATTGTTCAATAGTGAAGGATTTGCCAAATGATATGTGGTTTTCAACAATTACAAATACTTAGTTGTAGCTATCCGGAGACATGAAGTCATATTGAAGCCTCAGTGGCTATGAAGGAGGTGAATGTTGGATATTGTTTTGGTCGGAAGTTGTCGCTCATGATTTGTGTTAATCTTTTTTAATCAAAAGAGCTCAGAATTGAAATACAACGAATTGGAGAGATTAGGTTTGAAAGAATTGGAGAATCTTGATTTTGGGATTGTTGCTATTTGGTGACATGAGTTCTAAAAAGTTAACAAATTGCAGATGTTAAAGCTTGGTATAGTTTTTTGGTGCTTTGAGTTGTATAAATTAATAGGAGGAATTGGATGTGTTTGGATGGTTAGGACCTATTATGTAATGTAAATGAATAAGATGATTTTGGACTTTAAACAAGTTATATGGTAGTAGGTGAATGAGATTAGAGATTTGGGCGTGTGGTTTTTAACCCCTAAACATCCCAGCCTATTTTTAGTCAGAAAAACACAGTTTTGAAACAAGTGTCACTAATGAGAATGAAGGTTAGCTATTTAGATCTTAACCGTACAATCTCATAGAAGGATTATCGTAGTTCATTAAGCAGCATAGATTGCGAGATTATAATGTATCAATACTCAAAACAAACTACAAAATTTCATCATTTTTACTTGAGAGTAGAAATGCTACCATAAAACCTTATGCAAAATCAAAGAATCATTGATTATAGATATGTTCAACTTCATCTCATAAACACCCTTGTACTGAATAAAATTCATTAACCATAGCCTTGTGGTTGTTAAAATCGCCTAAGTTTTTACAAAAAACATAGTTCATGATTAGACCTTTTGCACTCAAATCCATGACTTCTCTTCAGGTAGTCAGATAGATAGATAGAAACTCCGGTCCCTTTTTAAGGAGCCGGCGTGAATGAAGTGTCCGTTCGTAATGCTAATATCCCAATGGCCACTGGACAAGGGGAAATTGGAACAATACTACTTCCCCCTCTCGAGGGTCGACACTATAACTACGCTAGTTTCTAGCTAGTTACAAGTGGGGTGAACTATAGTGGTTAGCACCACGCCGACATGGGGAATAGAACCCACGACCTCATTGGGGGCCGAAGCCCTAACCTCCAAGCCAAGGCTTGTGGTGCCTGACTTCTCTTCATAACATGTTTGATTGAACTGAGGATTCTATCACTAGAACTTTAGCTTTGCAAAAAAGTATGAATTTTTTTCCAATTTATTTCAAGTTACGATAATTATTGCAAATCCAATACCAAAGTTTAATGGGATCAAAATCATTCAACTAGAAAGTTGTTGAAATTCATCTTAAGATTGTGAGAATTTAATAAAATAACCATGAAAAACTATTTTTGATTTCACATGATTGGCTTGCAATGATATAAAATATGCTTAATGTTTGAAAACCTAAAAACATGTTGCCCTGACTAAAATGTATGCCATTAACTCATACATTAGATGGGCCCATATACTTCATTAGATGGGCCTACAAGTTCTACCTCACAAACCAGACTTGATTTTTGATCCAACCCACGTAAAAATGAACTCCATACGAAGAAGTTATGACTCTTCAAGGCACCACAAGCCTTGGCTTGGTGGTCAGGGCTTAGGCCCCCAATGAGAAGGTCGTGGGTTCTATTCCCCATGCCGGCGTGGTGCTCACCACTATAGTCCACCCAACTATTGTGGGGGGTCTTTGGACCTTGTTGTATGGGTACCTCAAAGCCCTTTGGGGGATACTATGTCAAGTATCTTCAAGGCATTAGTAACTAGGCTAGAAACTAGCGTAGTTATAGTGTCCTCCCTCGAGAGGGGGAAGTAGTATTATTCCAATTTCCCCTTGTCCGGTGGCCATTGGGATATTAGCATTACAAATGGACACTTCATTCACGCCAGCCCCTTAGAAAGGGACCGGAGTTCCTATCTATCTATCTATCTATCTATCTATCTATCTATCTATCTATCTATCTATCTATCTATCTATCTATCTATCTATCTATCTATCTATCTATCTATCTATCTATCTATCTATCTATCTATCTATCTATCTATCTATCTATCTATGACTCTTCAAATTTTGAGCCATTCATCCAAGATGATGTTTTTTGTCATCAAGGACGTCGAGGGCTTCAGTTTCTTGAACCATCTACAACAACAATATATACAATGCAAATAGTTTCTGTACATTAGAGCCTTCTGTGATCGAAAGATGTTATCTTGCAATGATAGAATATGAAAATGAATTTTTGTTTTTACAAAGAACCACACGTGGAAGCGGACACCAAACAATCTTAGTTTAACTTATACAATTCATGAAGCTCAATATGGATGGCAGTTGGGAAAGACAACATACCATTAAAGGCTACTAAAGTACAAGAATATTCTTGTTCTTTCAAACTTTGTCTACGTACTTACACCTGAATTATTTGTAATTACAGTTTATTTTCTATAATATCCATAATCAAACTATTATAAATGCGTTAAAAATACGATAAATATGTATTTATGTGTAAGATTCTTGACACAAATACCGCATATTCCATGTACTTCGATAACCATGATACTATATCTCTACCTATGGTATTTGCTTGCAATATTGGAATTTACTGATGACTTATTCTTTCCTGCTTGGAAGTCCATTTTCCTATAAGCTAGTAACTAGAAATGACCGGCTACTTCAACACCTTTTTTCTTCTACTTTTTGAATCCACAAGCATAAGAATACAAGGAAAGGGAGAATCAAGCCAAAGAAGCTCTTATTACATGGCTTCACACCTTTAGTAACTCAAGTCAAGATCCCAATTTTGCCAATTTCAATCGGTAACATTGCTACGGTAGAGTGCTCAAAGATGGAACAAAACTAGGCTTATTCACTTAGGGGTACATAATACGTTTGGAGTTCAATTTCATATATATATATATATATATATATATATATATATATATATATATATATACTCAAACCATTTCAAAGCATCATTTTAGGAACACTCATAAGTCTAGCTTCAAAAATTCTTAGTAAATTGTGAAAGAGTTCATTAAGGATGATTCCACTTGGTCTATCCTTCCAACTACTTTACCTTTGTATCAAAATTGGTCACATTTGTATCCATCCTGTAACAAACCTCTAATAGGTTTGCCACCAACTCAACAACAAAGATAAACTAGAATGGCACAATCAAGGACTTTATTAAGCTCAACCTCCCAACCATAAAGAAGAGCTCACAACAAAAGAATGAGTCTCTACCTTCTCACCCTTGAGCTTATATATCCCAAGTTCCCTCTTCAGGAACTAAAAGTATATCTCTAGTCTTTCACTTTCCTATCTCAAAAATAGATCTTATCAATAGCTCAACTAGGGTGATCCAACTCTTTCCATCCTTTTATTATCTCAAGAATGGTCGAATTCCCTTCCTATCTCAAAATAGATCTTATCAATAGATCAACTAGAGTCATTTAACTCTTTTCATCCTTTTATTATCTCTAGAGTGGTCTAACTCTAATCTACCTCATCGTGAGTTGTCTAACTCTTGTACACATGGTCTCAATCTGCAGTGGTTTAACTCCTGTGCACTAAATATGGAGTTGTCTAACTCCAAGCCATTCATCCTCAACTGGGAGTTGAATGTCTCTTATCATCTTATCCTCTGCCACATGTCATCAAAAGATTAAATCATCAATGACTAATCTTTAGTCACATGACACACCCCCACATTTGTATCCACCTTATAATGTATTCCATGAAGCGGTTTTATACAATCCTAGGAGCACTAAGTGCATTCATGAACCACTTCATGAATAAGCACAATCACTAAGTAAGTGGTATCAATGCTTGTACTTGGCGCTCAAAGGTTGCATTAATTGCACTATGCCACTACCTGGATGTATAATTGATTTCTTCAACAATATTTGCTTAATGGGGAGGTCGCAGAGATGTTTACATGTTATACAAGGTCTTGGAGGAGGAGGATATTCTGAAAGATGTTGAGCAAGTTTGAGGTTATTGAAAATTCTTAAGAGGACAGATGAGCATGAGTAGAAAATCTCAAATGGCAAAACTCAGCAAAAATGGGATCGTGGGGGGTAGGAAACAAGAATTCATGATAAAGAAAAAAGGAATATTATAACTCCTTAAGTCAACTGCAGCCAGATTCTCGTTGATTTGACTTCGGTCAGCCCTTGATTTACTATATATAGATTGCATGAAGTTGAAACCTTTTGTAGGTTTGTAGAGATTTTTCATATCTCTCTGAAGAGACCATTCATGCTTCGAAATTCCTCATATTTTAAGAGATTTTCATGGTCAAAGTTTGAAAACACAATCAGGGCATGCTCAAGTATGCCCAAAACTATGATATATGATCATTTATCCTCAAAAACTGCCCAAAATTATATAGATTGGAGAAACTTCAGTGAATCACCAAAAATTAAGATTTACTTTTTTTTTTAGAAATTATGTTCTTCTTACATGTAAAAGAGTTAAAAATGCATGATCTCACCCTTCAGACATCTAATCTAAAAAAATTTCACATGCCTTTTATTATTGTCAAAGAGTAACTTTTTTCTTTCAAATTTCACCATACCTCCATGCAAATAATCAAGCATTTCTATGAGTTTTTAAGGTCCTATGAGGTTAAACATATTCTTAATTCACTTAGGAATAAGAATGTGAAGAGCCACAAGTCATATTTACTTCTAAAAATGGTCTTTGTTGACCCTCAAAACACTACATACTCTTTTCTATAACAAGGGAAGAAAACTTTTTTTTCCAACTTTAAAAATTACAATCTCACAATTGGTGAGGAATTTGAATCTAAGATTTGATATACATATACACATACGACCTAGGTACTAGATCCTACGGTTACATACTTAAAATTTTGTCAAAAATTAAAATTTTTCACCTTGTTATGAAAGGGGTCGGTTTTGAGGCCAATCAAATGTCACTCAAATAACACTTTGTAACAGTTTTGATATGTTACCGTTATGAGGAAATGCCCCCATATAAACTATGGGGAAGGGTTGTAAGCAATAGATTGAGAAAGGATGGCACAATTAAATAGACTAAGCATGAAATGGATCAAACAAGAAGTAACAACTAATTTTTTTCATAAACATAAGAATTATGCATAGAATAAGTCTCTCCATTTTCATATATTATGTGTTCTATATCTTGTTCACTCTCATCACCCTCTTATAAATCAATCCTGATTTTATGTGTTAGGTGACGACCCTCATGTTATTACCATACCACAAAAAGGATGATTTGATCACTTGTTCCATCCTCTCAAAGCAATAGGAGGAGCAACATAGTTGCCATCAAGCACGGCGTGGAGAAACCTCTTCTTGGTGGTGGTGTAGGGAGGAAAGCGAGCAAGCACATCGCCGAGCGACGTGTTCTTATACAAAATGGATTTCTTGGGACTGAAAGCATCGAAGGAGAATTTGCCATGGTAACATCCCATGCCACTTCCCCCACGCCTCCAAACTGCACAAACCCACAATGTCAATGACTTGTATTAAAATTGAATCACAAGAGGGTGATATTACATGATTACTAATATTACAAATTAGTAGTGGGTGCTCTATAATGACATCAAAAGTGTCACATGGAAACATGTCACCGAAATAGTAGTTTTGATATGTCAAGATGATACTTAGGATATCTCCATTTTGGCCATGCAATGTCACGTTTAACCGGCATGCACGAGCAAAAGAAGGTAGGAAGAGTTAAAAAAGCATACATGCATCACGGTGATGTTCACAACCATGCCTCCCGCCGAGACACTCGCCACCATTTGCTCCTCCACCTTCTTCTTGCTGGAGAACACGTACGCAGCCAAAGACTTATTTCAATCATTGATGATGTCAATGACGTCTTGCACAGCCTTCACCTGCACACGCGTAAGGCAAGGTGAGCGGAGAAAGAGGTGGAAATCCAATGGACCAACATCTTAACGGAGGGGGCATGTACTACATTCCTTCAAACACTCCCCAGATCTCTGCAAAACCTAGCATGCTCACACAAACCATTGCATCTCAAATCTCCATTGCAGTTGAAACCTCGACGATCATTTCCTTTAATCACTCGCTACCAAGGAAGAACTGCATAACCACTAACCATGGATTTCTCATTAAGATATGGATCATGCTGTGATACTATCACATAAGCAATCCCCTCCTCATCTAGGATTGTCCCATAAAAAATTCAACGACCTCGCCAGTGGGGTGCAGGGATGGGCCCACTTAGGCTGCCCTCATTGACACAATCCACCATCTTATTAGGGAGGGTGCCGCGAAAGCTCCCAGAGGAACGTTGGGCTTGGATGTTGGGGCAGGGATGGTACCTGGATTATGGGTAGGACGGGACCAAAGATCTCTTCCAACATTAGAGGCGCGTCCCACGGGACGTCGTACACCAACGTCGGAACGATGAACAACTTGCTCTCGTCTCTCTCCCCGCCGTGGACCACCTTGGAGGAGACTCGGGGGTCGTCTCCACACGGGCCAAGTGAGAGGCGTTCACCATCCGAGAGAGGTCGTTCGACAGCTTTGGATCCTTTCCGTAGCATGTTGCGACGGTGCTCTTCAGCGTGTCAACCTGCAAAGCGATCAACGCCCACAACAGTCACAAAACACGAACTTGCATCTTAAACTGCGAAAGATTTTCAGACTAGGCTTACCAATTTTGATGCAATGCTCTCGTCCACTAAGGTATAGTCTGATACTATACAAGTCTGGCCATTGTTGGTGCCCCATTTCCCTTGCGCAATTTGCCTCAAGCCGACCTGAAAAAGGATGGTCCAGCGTGAGAAGCCATGGCCATGGCGTGCTTGCTGCACTGCACTAAGTCGCCTGAAACTCTAACAAAAACAAAGATGTTAGAAATTCCAACAAGGAACATTGTATCCAAGTAAAAGATTATGACTTTTAGATGTTCTTGATGTGGGAAAACAACATCTTACATGAAGGGTCCAAGCTTTGAAGAGTCATGATTTAGAACTTCATACCGGGTTCAAACCTCTAGTTTGGATTCAATTTTTTTAACCACTCATTTCGTGCCTTGGATTCTCACAACCATTTCTCTCTAGTCTTATGATATGGCAAATTTATTTTCCTTCAAATCCAACAACTATACTACAACTTTAAAAAATTGACTTCAAGATCTTACACTTGGAAGTTTGGTCTATTTTATTTCCTCACCAATCTTTTCAATTTTGTACAACTACGTTTGAGAGGCTTTTGAGTGTATCAAACGCAGCATGGGTATCTAAAGGTTGATGCGTTCAATTTATGACATGTTGGACTCCATTGCTTCTGAAGTGTCCGCTGATGCCAGCTGATACTCGTGTTTCCCTCGAGGAAGATATCGGATTCCCCTTAACTTACATACAACAACTGGATATCTAAAAGCTTCAGAACTTCAACAAAACAAGCAAGATGATACTAAAACACTGAACTTCAATAAGGCGGTAACAATTATTACTCTCCTAAGTGCAACGATTCGAGTAAGAAACTAAGGTCATCAGGCAAGTTCTTTAAGAAATCCAGCTTAAAATCCAATCCAACAACAGAAAACGAACTACAGATTTCGAAGTTGAGCTGCCATTAAAAAATAGGAAAAGTCTCACAATCTGAAAACGAAGCTAGAAACAACGTCAACAATTCTCAGGCGAAAAACAGTCAATTTGCTTCACATCCAATTTGCTTCACGTACAAGTAAACCCAATGTCTGAGTGGTGTCTGAGTGGTCAAGGATGTAAGTTTTGGAAAAATGTGCAAAGTTTGTGTAAGATTGGACCAACAAAAAATGTAGATTTTAAATCTATCTTGAATGAATTATGAATCTTGGAAATGGGAGCAATATATAGTCACCTAAATCTTGACACTCTAAAATTTGTTTGATGTCATAAGGTAACAACGTCGTCACAACTGAAGGTAACAATGTCGGAAACTATAAAGTTTAAAACAACATGTACAGTATATCCCAAAAAAGTGGAGTGTGTTCATTTGACTTCTGCATGCCAAGAGATCAGACTTCTAATAATATGACTATCAACCCCTCGCACGGTGAACTCTATACTAATTTGCTACTTATGAACTACTCCCTTGGAAAAACCCAACATGGTTGCCTCCTAAGGGCTTTCAGGTACACCCATACAACAAGGTCCACAACCTTTCACCATAATTGAGTGTAGTATGATTTGGCTGATTTTTGAGAATGGAAGCCAAGACCTCCTCATTCTTGGCCATGAGCCCTCATCACCAAGCCAAGGCTTATGGTGCCTCCTTGTACAAGTAAGCAAATTGCCTAAAACAACAAGATGATGAAGATGAAAATGACTTCATGTACCTGAATTAGTCATTGACAACGTTACAATCAGCATGTATTCTATTTCTATTTGCTGAAAAGGAGTCAATCTAAGAACCTTTTTCCTTCTTTGTCTCCTTAGAATCTCACATGCACAACCATTACAATATTTTTTGAATCAATCTCCTTGATGCTCTCCTTGTTACTTTGCTCATTCACAACGAATTTCTCCATATCTATTTTTGAGAGCAGTTATAGAGCATGTTACCTTGCAAGCTTCATCGGCAGCGGCGAAGGGATCGTTTCACAGAGCTTTGAAGATAATGGGCATGCCAAACTTGGGCCTCGTCACAATCACGGAGGTAGGATGATGCTTGTAATTAGGCGATGGCAGCAGTTGGAATCGTCGGAGCACGCTGGCCAACACAATCTTGGCTTCCATCATTGCGAAGTTGTTTCCTATGCAGAACTTCGGCCCCAGGCCAAATGGAAAGAATGCTTGCTTGTGCGAACATGCTTCTGACACACCATGGGCAAATCTTCCGGGATTGAACTCTCCAACGTCGTCGCCCCAGTACTCTTTGTCTTGATGAATCGCTAACAACGGAAATTCTATAGTAATGCCCTTTGGAATGAACAGCCCCCCTTTTAGGTGCACATCCTTCGCTGCTTCTCTCACAAGCGCAGAAGCAGGTGGAAAGAGTCGCAGTGTTTCATTAAGTACCATTCCTACCTGCAGCAAAAGTGCCAAATCCGTGAGCACCAAGCCTGTGGTAAGAGTCTAAGATCGAGAGAGAGAGAGAGAGTACCAGTTTGAGGTGAGGGAGCGAAGCAGCAGTGCCGTCGTAAACCTCCAGCACTTCCTTGCGCGTCCGATCCTGCCATTCCGGATGAAGCGCCAACATGAGGAAGGCGAAGCAAAGTGCATTAGCAACCGTGTCTTGGCCTGCGAAGTAGAAGAGCTTGCAGTTGTTGAACACTGACGCAAGGTTGAACTCCGGCGTGTTTTCACTCCATCCCTCTGATGCTGCCGCCAGCATGCGTCCAAGAAGGTCGTTGCCGAAAGAGTCCATTTTACGCCGGTCACTGATGAGGCCTCGGAGGAGAGCATCTACTTCGGAACTCATGTGATACATCATTCTGTTCCCTTTCGTAGGATAATGCCTGCACAAATCACGTTGTCAGCGACAGCCCGGAATAGAATCTCGATTGGCCGGGGTGATGGAATTACCTGTAACCCGGAATTAGCCAATACGCTTTGCTGCGCACGGTTTTCATAAGCTGCTGTGCAACAAGTGTCTGGAGCTTGAAGATTTGTTCGCCTATTTTGTAATCGTCACCAAAAGCTGTCCGCGAGATGATTCTTCCCGAGATCTTGTGAACATCTGGCGCCACATCAACTTCCGCCTCGCCGCCTCCATCAGCTACCATGTTCTCCCACTTCTGTATCTCGGTCGCTGCTCCGTTCATCATCGCTTCCACCATGGCCTGCACGCCATATCCATCTAAAATTATTACCTACACTCACAGAACTCTCCAAAAAATTTGGTGGTCACTTACCTTGAGCGTATCTTGATGGAAGAAGGGATTGATTGTGCGTCTCTCCAAACTCCACTTCTCGCCTACCAGACTAAGCAGCCCCTTACCAACCACCAATGAGAAGAGATGTTGAACCCCAGCTTGAGCCCCAGCCCTCGTCAGCGACTCGTGATTGGTGATAATCAACTCTTTCACGATCTCCGGGTCTCGCACGACTAGTCGCGTCAGTGCTCCGATCTTGTAGACGAACATTTTGCCTACTCAGAAATCAGTTTTAGTTAGAATAGCGACAAAGTAACTCGCAAGAGAGTTTGACGATCGAGTTGTATACCATATTTTGAGAAGTACATGGCATACTGAGGCGTGACAGTCGGCGACAAATTGGCGAAGTCATCCATAGGAAGATTGTCAGGAAACGATTGAGCGAACTTGAACGTCTCCATCCCGTGGCCGAAAGGAGGTCCCCCAATGCCCTGCTTCGCCATGATGCGACGCAGTCTCAGCGGTTCCCAGAGTCCATTCCTTACAAGCTTCAATACGTGGTACACAAGCACGCTTGCCACCACCACTGCGAGAGCGTTGGTCACATTCGGAGACATGGTTGCTGCCATGGGTGCTCCGCTTTCGCTCGAAACCCAGTAACGCAAAACAACAGCAGAATTCTCGCGGTAGCAATTCTGCTCAGCATTTCACCTCAACGTTGTTGACGATCCCTAAGGTGGAAGCTCCCACTCTCCTTTCCAACGGGAGTACGGGTCAATGTACGGGCCTCGAGGAAAGTTAACCTTTCGCTTGCAAGTACTGGCAGAGTCGCTTTACACTATGGATTATGAAAATTGTCTGAAATCCTGTGATTGGAGAGTAAATTGCCCTTGGTCCCATTTTTGTTGTATGAAAATTGTCTAAAATTTGTGATTGGAGAGTAAATTGCTCCTGGGTCCCATTTCGTTGTACATCGATGTACCTTGAAAAAATGAGTATGAGTATGACTTATGAGGTCCCCAAAGAAGACTAAATTGTCCGTAGTGGATAAAATTTCTATGTTTCGTAAGTGGCCCCAGCGTGGTGCAAATGTTTTTCAAATTGGAACTTTCTGAAACATAATGAACTTTACAACAACAACTCCCATAAGGGTCACTTTGTACTATAGACCAAGAGTCATGACTCAGAAAATTGAACTCATTTCATGATCATGGCTCTTCGCTAAGAGCCGTAATCAAGAAAAGTAAGTAATTTCCGTGATGTCAAGAGGAGTGACCACAAAAATCAAAAAGCAATGAATAGTGGCTTAGTCACTCTTTGTAGTGTAAAGTGGATTGAGACTGAACAAGCTTAACCTTTAAATGCCCAAGATGTTGAAAAAGGACATCTTGAATAAAAGGCAAGAAACTTGAAGAGCCATGACTTCTCATATCACTCACACAAGCTTGCAAAAAACAATCACAAATTAGATTTAATCTACAGAAAGAGTAGATGTCCAAAAAGGCCTCATATGCTCAATTTGGACAAAATCTGAGTAAGATATGGTCATTTAAAAATGTCGACTATTGATCGTTTTGTTCAAAGAAGTACCCAATCTGTGGGCACATTTAGCTCGGTTGAAGCTTACCGTCAATGAATTGATTATTTGATATTCCCATCATAAAGAAATACATGTTGTATAAGTTAAAGATTTCAATATATGTATTTTTTGTGAATTCACAAACTTCTACATGTGCTAAATGGTAGTGTTATATTCCACCTTGTGTGAGACTTTATCATGAAAAAACTTGAAAATTGCTCAAAATCAAAATCCAAAATTTTGAAGATTTCCCAATAAGCCGGCTGAAATCTCCCAGAAGTCATGTTAGCTCATGTAGACGACGTATTTGGGTAGAAATTGAGTGGAAGTTAGGTTGGTAGCAAATGATAGGGCTTATAGAGAAGTCTAACAATGTCTTGTTCTAAATAGTTTCACTTTTTAAAAATAATATAAAGAGTTATTTCAAAATAAAAGATAGAAAGAATGTTGTTAACATAAGAATAAGGTTGGGCTAAGAACAAGAGTAAGTAAAAGATTACTTACTTTTGGTTGAGCTAAGACTTTTGAGGGACTTTTGAAATTTTGAAGTTCGTGAGTTGAACCAATTGCATAAGACTGAGAGGATTTTTGGCCTCCATCGACCTCATGTATGACTTGATTTCTCATGTAAAGCGTCCCTTAGCATTTTTGACTCCCAAGCGCCCACTTGGACCATTTGTGATGAAAAGTTTTCGCAACTGACATATTTTACAAATCAAAAACTCTTTAATGAAACTTTGGTGTGCTTAGAGTCATATGCACTTCATAATTTTTTTTTTATACATAATTATTTTTTCTATGAGCCTCTAATCCCAAAGAGGTTACGATACTTTTTATTGGCGCTTGTTAAGCATTAATGTCGACCAATTAAAGTCAAGTTTCCAAATAAGGTGGCCGTAATAACTTCAATTGCCTATCATCAAAACTTTTTTACAACTCTTAGCAAGATGTGGAAGTCACATATGATTTTCTTAGTTGATCCCCCCATTACTCTAAATAAGAATAAGGGACGCTTTACATGGGGAGTCTAGTCCTAATACAATCGATGAAAAAAGTGCAAAAATTATGTCGATTGAGTTGGTTCATTTCTTCTAATAAAAAAAGACCAATATCCTACATCGCTAAATATTACAAAGCCACTCATTTCACCACTCCAAATATGGTAAATTGCTTAAATGTGATAAAAAAAGGGTGTTCATACCTTAAAACAGATGAATAACCACCTTTGCCAAGGTGTGAATCGACTTGATCCATTTCTTATTCTTTGCCATCACGAATGCCCTATCCTAGAATATTCGTGACATCTCAGCATGCACAAATGCAGATTCACTAACAACATCACTCATCATATGTTCCTCGAAGCCTCTAGAGGTATGCACAGAATGTACAAGCGCCGACAGTTGGCTCTTCCATCACTGCTGCCCCGTCCAGCAGACGCTAGAACATCCCAAGTCGTCCGCGACACTTACCGTTGGTCCTGGAACATTCCCCAAAGTCGTCGAACATCCCAGAAGCTCCCACACTCCTGAAGCTCTCCTCCTGCTTCGGCTCCACGCATGACCTTATTTAAGGCCACTTCTACCGATCAGAAAGCCATCTTCAGCAACCGAAGCATACACACTACATTACTATCCTTGCGATCTCATCAAGCATCGCGATTGATTAAGCTTCCATACCTTCAAATTAGGTAGAAAATCATCACAGATTCAATCTGCGAGACTTCAATTGGAAGAGATGGCGCTCAGCTTTGGTGGACGCAACGCTTTCCTTGGCATCCCCGACCCCTTGGAGGTCATGGTCACCATGCTTGAGGACACGCCTGCGGGATCGTATGCGCGCGACGCTCACGCCATGGCCATGACACATGGCCATGACAAACGTGGACTGGAAGGAGACGGCCACGGAGCACGTGTTCAAGGCCGATCTTCCTGGCCTGCGCAAGGAGGACGTGCAAGTGCAGGTGGAGGACGGGCGGACGCTGACGATCAGCGGGCAGCGCAAGAAGGAGGAGGTGCAGAAGACGGATAAGTGGCACCAGGTAGAGCGCAGCAGCGGACAGTTTATGCGTAAGTTCCGGCTGCCAGAGAACGCAAATTTGGATGCTGTGACGGCGAAGGTGGACAGCGGAGTGTTGACAGTGGTGGTACCGAAGGTGGAGAAGAAGGCACAGGGCCCGCGCAGCATTGAGATCGGCGGATCATCTGAGCAACCAGCAGCGATGATGCAGGATGGAGCGTCAAATACGCAGAACGGAGCCTTGAAACAGGAGTAGAAATCTGATCGGGAATTGTGATGACAATTTTGATACGCGAAAGTGAAGACGCACGTCTGGAAGTGAAACATTTCTAAGTGCGAAGTTTGTTTCTCCAACGTCGAAGTCAGCAGATTCCAAAAAATTGATAACATCAGCGAGGACAGTAAGCAAAGAAAATGAGATGGAAATGAAGAGGAATTTGCGCCTTGTAAATATGAATGTAATCGTTTCTTGGACATCAGAATAAAGTGCATTTATTCAGCAAAATTTTGAATCATTTTACAGATCAAAATCCTACAGTTACAAATTTTGAATCATCTTGAGAAAATTCTAATAATTTGTTTGTCAACTTGCTCATTTCGGAGGAATGTTGGACCTACGTCAAGGGTGAAGCACTTCATTCAAACTCATGATGCTGTAAATGTCAATCTCCGACAATAACATGTAATGGCCATGGCGTCCTTGCCCTAGTTACCAAACTAAGCTTCACATTTGGGTCCCTCAAACTGATGCGCTCATACTAGATAGACTCCAATAAGAAATTGCCGATGAACATTACGAATTGATTTAGCTGAATGTACTAACCGGATTGAAGTTTCCATCTCTTCAGTCTGCATGCTCAGGATATTTTGAGATTCCTTTCGCACAAGCCTCAGCACACGAAATCGTTAGTGCAGCGGCATCTCTAGGGCCTGGAGTGAGATTATACATCATCATTTGAAGAGCGTTGTCCACTCCTAAGCTTTAAAGTTGTCCGACCAATATTAACCAGCCTTGTTACAAAATGTTGTGATTGGAGTTGGAACCTTCTTGTTCTGAAGTTTTATTGAGCAATCTCCTTGTCAAAATCTGCACAGTGTGCCATACGACTGTGAAGCTTTAGGCAATTACGTGCTCACATTTGCATTGCATTGTATACTCAAATTTCACAGAACTGCCCTACTGCAAACAAAGACGCACACCATGGTCATCATGGAAGGCGGTTCACTCGACGCAAATTGGATTAGCGCATCAGAGTTTTGTTCAACACTCGCGGCAATGGTAGAAATCGGCGCGGAAGATACTGTTGTATATTCAACTGCAATATTCAAATTTCCATATGTTGCGAAGGTGTGCTCCGTACATACACCTCATGCCATCAAGGGACCGAGAGACTAGGCCATTCGTATACCAGACATGTCCTGCTTGAGAACGCATCGCTCTTCCAACTTGTTAGATTGAATGATGAACGATTCCACTTTATTCTATTGTTCGAGAAATTTATACATACTTATTTACAAGACGCAGGTGTCCCTTTATTTCCGTCTCATAGTCTCTGCTGAATATCCTTGCTGATGTTATCGATTTTCTAACATCGCTGAAGTACTTACGTGATCTGCTGACTTCGACATTGGAGAGTCGAAGTTCGCGCTTGGAAATGTTTCATTTCCGAGCGTGCGGCATTACATACATATGTAAAAAATGTTTATCGTAATTTAAGATCAGGTTCTAATTCCTATATCGAGGCTCCGTCCTGCGATTCCGACGCTCCGTTCTGCGTTTTCGACGCTCCGTCGTGCGTGAGTGCTGCTGGTTGCTCTGATCCGCCGATTTCAATGCTGCGCGGGCCCTGTGCCTTCTTCTCCACCTTCGGTACCACCACTGTCAACACTCCGCTGTCCACCTTCGCCGTCACAGCATCCAAATTTGCGTTCTCCGGCAGCCGGAACTTGCGCATGAACTGACCGCTGCTGCGCTCTACCCGGTGCCACTTATCTGTCTTCTGCACCTCCTCCTTCTTGCGCTGCCCGCTGATCGTCAGCGTCCGCCCGTCCTCCACCTGCACTTGCACGTCCTCCTTGCGCAGGCCAGGTAGATCGGCCTTGAACACGTGCTCCGTGGCCGTCTCCTTCCAGTCCACGTTCGTCCTGGCCATGGCGTGAGCGTCGCGCGCAAACGATCCCGCAGGCGTGTCATCAAGCATGGTGACCATGACCTCCAAGGGATCGGGAATGCCAAAGAAGGCGTTGCGTCCACCAAAGCTGAGCGCCATTCCAATTGAAGTCTCGACAATTGAATCGACAATGTTCCACCTAATCTCAAGGTATGAGAGCTCAATCAATCGCAGTGCTTGATAGGATCGCAAGGTTCGTGATGTGTGTGCTTCGATTGCTGAATATGACCATCGGAGTGGTGAGAGTGGTCTTATGTAAGGTCTTGAAGCCGAAGCAGGAGTAGAGCTTCAGGGGTGTGCCAGGAGCTTCTGGGGTGTTCAACGACCTTCGGGAATGTTCGAGGACCAACGGGATGGTACGAGCGTCTGCTGGACGGGGCAGCAGTGTTTGGAAGAGAGTGTGAGCCAATTGGCACATTCTGTGCGTGCCTCGAGGACACATATGCTGAGTCACATTGTTAGAGCATCCGCATTTGTGCACGTTTTTTTTTTTTTTTTTTAAAACCAATTTATGTATTACTCAATCTAATCAACACAACATGAACGTGAATCATTTCAGAGAATTGTTATGAACAGGTTGCTTGGGATCAAAACGAGGAGAAGCTATCAATTTTTCTCCCAATTCACTACCAAGCTTCATTTGATGTGGTTCTTAACCCCTAAAGGACCCAAAGTGTTTTTGAACCTTCTAACAATCTAAACTGAGCATCTTATCATTTTCTTGACCACTTTGTGCAAGTTGAGGTATAATTCAATATAATTTACTTCTTTGGTATTTCCAATTGAAAGATTTTCAAAATAACTAACTACCTGTGGGATTATAATATTGAAAGGTGATGCAGAAGTCTTTTCGCAACAAAATTTCAAAACTTGCTCTTATAATTTTTCAGGGTTGTCCTTGTAAAATTGGTAAGAGATCGAACTTAGATATTTTGAAATTCGATTAGTGGAATAAACATTAATATATTTTTCAAATATCTTTTCAAAAAACACTAAAAAGAAATTTATTTTCATGGTTACCAAGTATGAAATCCAAAGTAAAATACATATTAGAAATTCTTACAAATACATCCTACATATTCAAGTACAATGCCTAAGTACAATGATACAATAAGAATATTATGCTTGGAGAAGAAGAATATAGTTTTCAAGCTTCAACTTCTATAGAGTCTTGTATCCTGTACGAACCAAATCGGCACTGTCTATGTGGAGCTTCTAGTGTTCAACACTCATTTCCCATCCTAGGGATAAATGAGCAAAAGTTTGTAGACAATAAGAAGAAGCAATGAGATAATATTCCAAGCGAAGCAACTAGGGAAGCAAAATGATGCACTGTAAGTAAAGAATTTCGAATGGATTTTTGGACCATGGCTACCGACACAAGGTCAAGTTATGTTAAGAAAGAACATGCTATCAACTCCAAATCAAGAACATCAAGAGCCAACCCGTCATCAAAACCAAGACTTATACACCGACTAGCTTTGTACATGATCAAGACCAAGACTTATACATCTACTAGAGGAGAATTAGGGTCTCAACATGCCTGGTACTTTTTGTCTAGAGAATTAAATTTGTGTTTTTTACAAAATAGTCATCTATTATTTGAAGCATGTAATTTGTTTTGTTTTGTTTTGTTTGGGAGTAATACTATGATCATGAGAATTGCCGGTCGGATCAAGCTGTATAAAGTGTTATTGGAAGCGAGTTTTTCTATAGGGTTGTGGGAAACAATCGCATTGCAAAACTTGTTGACGGATCCAGTGGTATTGAATTTTGAAGTATTTATGTATTCATGAATTCGTGAGATTTTGTTCAAATTGATAGCAGTCTTCGAGTTGCGGATATTGACATTCGAATGGTGTGCTGCGGGTTGAGGAAGTTGATCTTCAAGGAGTGTTCAATCTTCTGAAATTTTCGACGATCTTCGGGATGTGTACAGACTACCAGTAACTGTCGAGTACCTTCCGGAGTTTTTTACGGGCCATTGGTGATGAAGAGACTAGAAATTTGATGCAGCTGAACGCAACCAGATCAAATTACTCCTACTTCAATCGACTATCAACATTTGAACATTGTCGGGAAATTCTGAGAATCTTTGAGAGAAAGTGCTAAAATTGAGTGCTGCAATTTTACATCAATTCCCGGAAGCGTCGTCCACCCTCACACTGAAGTATCTGTCTTCATGAACCATTACTTCGATGTATGCTTTGATATGAATCAATTTGGATATATGTAGATATTCTTGTTCTAAGGTAATATTGAAGAATTCACTTCGTCGAAAATTGCATAGCGGTGACAACTGTGAGACTTCACAAAGCATCAGGCAGTATCATTCACGTACGTTCCCATTTGTGTTGACAACTTAGAATGATTTCCACGGGATTATCCTCCCGAAAAAGGCCTGCTGACAAAGACGTATATACTATCGTCATCATAGAAGGCGATTCAAATGACGCATACAGGTCAAGCGCATCAGGAATCTGTTCAACAAGCTCGTGCACAGACAGCAGATGAGTGGTAGATTTCTCTTTTCTTAGTGTCAAAAATGCTATAGTAACTCCAGTGCCTAAACTTCTGTGCGTTGTAGTATTGTGCTCGCTATCTCACATATGCCTCACGCCATCAAGAGACCAAGAATTATGAACAATTTCACTTTATTCTAACATCCACGAGATGCATACAATCAGATTTACATGACACACGTTCCGCTTCAATTCCGTCGCATACTCTCTGCTCAATATCCTGGATGCTGTTTTCTATCTGATGGAAGCACTAAACTACCTACGCTCTCTGCAGACCTCGACGTTGCAAGATCAAGATTCGCACCCGAAAATGTTTCACTTCTGGACGTGCAGCTCTACACTTATGTACCATTTACATTTCACATCATCGTGCATATCAACAATCACCTGTCTATTCCTGTTTGGGCGCTCCGTCCTGCGTGATCGCTGCTGCCTGCTCCGATCCGCCGATCTCAATGCTGCGCGGCACCTGCGCCTTCTTCTCCACCTTCGGTACCACCACTGTCAACACTCCGCTGTCCACCTTCGCCGTCACAGCATCCATGTTCGCGTCCTCTGGCAGCCGGAACTTGCGCATGAACTGTCCGCTGCTGCGCTCTACCCGGTGCCATTTATCCGTCTTCTGCACCTCCTCCTTCTTGCGCTGCCCGCTGATCGTCAGCGTCCGCCCATCCTCCACCTGCACTTGCACGTCCTCCTTGCGCAGGCCAGGCAGATCGGCCTTGAACACATGCTCCGAGGCCGTCTCCTTCCAGTCTACGTTCGTCCTGGCTATGGCGTGAGCGTCGCGCGCAAAAGACCCTGCCGGCGTGTCCTCAAGCATGGAGACCACGATTCCCAGGGGGTCGGGGATGCCATAGAGGGCGTTGCGTCCGTCAAAGCCGAATGGTGAAAGCGCCATCTCTATGCAATGAAAAGTCGAAGAACAAATCGGAGTCTGTTTTCAATCAAGAGAGCTAAATTGATCGCAGTATCTGATGAGATCGCAAGGATTGATGTATGCTTGGATTGCTGAAGTTGAGATTCGCAGAGGTGAGATTGGTCTTATATAAGGTCTTGAAGTCGAAGTAGGAAGAGTGCTTCAGGGGAGTGGGAGCTTCTGGGGGCTTCAACGACCTTCGGGAAAGTTCGAGCACCGATGGTATGTGTCACGGACCTCTTGGAATGTTCTAGCACCTGTTGGAGGGGGCAGCAGTGATGAAAGAGACAGGAACACAGGAAGTTTGGCCCAGTTAACATATCTGGATTGTTCTACACCTCAACAGCCAACTCTGCTGGCATTTGCACATTCTGTGAGTATCTCTGGAGTCTTCCAGGACACATTAGAAGGGATACATTTGTGCATGCTGAATATTTGACTAACGTACTCTTGGGTTTTACTCAATTGAACCACTTACATAGTTTTCATTTTTTCTTGCATACACAACTAATACAAGTTAGGTGTATGTGCAAAAAACTGCCAAGTTAAATTTTCGGAAATTTTTAATGATATCTATGTTCTTGGGCCCAACAAGGGCAGTGACATAAAGTTGCATTATACATATTTTTTAAACTTCTTTTTGGTGATGTTCCAAGGTAATATAGAATTCACCTACTTGTGGAATCTATAGAGTAAGTTTTATAATGAGCAATTTTGTCCTAATGAGACCTTCGTAAGTCTCATTTTAATTTGCAATGCGACTCTTTGCCAATGAACTCTTGACACCTCATCAGTGAGATAATAAATGCTTAGGTTGATGATAACCTTTCATGAGAATCACTACATCACACATGAGATGATTATCTTCTAAAAATTTGTCATTGTATCTCTTCACTTGTAAACACTTGTAAGCCGTAAAGGCATTCACAAATTGTATCTTAAGTAAAGGCATTGACAAATTGTATCTTAAGTAAAGGCATTGACAAATTGTATTTTATTAAAAACGTACATCCTCATTTGCCTCTTACCAAAGTTGGTGTTGACACACTGAGCTTTGTGTATAAGCCTTGTCCTAAGGGAGTAAGAGCTGATTATCTGGTCCCAAAATATAATGGGTAACTCAACCGACCCAAACTTCGAAGAGAATAGATGGAGCTCAAATACAAGTACACCAAATATTAAAGATGTTCCAGTAATGGCAAGATTTATAATTCAATAAATTAGTGTATCTCTGTAGACTAGTTGACTACTAGCAGATCTGCATCTCAGTCTCTATTTTCAGAGATTCAAATCTTGCGTAACAAATTCAATCCACCGCGCTATGCACTCAACAAAATGCAGGCAAAGAAAATCTGTGCGACCTCTGCTCTATCGTGTCATCATCTAACCACGAATCAGAGCTATCACACATTTCCTACCAGCGCAGATTATGACATGCATCCCACAATCCGTACTTCACGACAAATTTGCATTCGTAGCATTTGTAAGCTTCACGGACTATTGCACTTTATTCACATGCTCTTGCAATCGCAAGCTTTGAAATCTACACGGCATACATTCACTTTCATATCTGTGCCATACTCTTTGCTCACTTCTCTGCTAACCTTCTGTCTGATATCGTTGGCGATACTGAACTACCAACGCGCCCTGCTGACATCGGCGTGGAACTATTCAATTCAACCCTGTCATCCTTACTGAGCACTGCTCTTCGACGGACCGGCCTGGGAATGCTTTTCGACGGTTCGGTCTGCATGACCTCTGCTGGCTCGTCGGACCCGTCGATCCCAATCGTGCGCGGTCCATGCGCATTCTTGTTTAGCTTCGGTACCACCACAGTCAGCACCCAACAGGACACCCTCGCCGTCACCGCATCCAAATTCGCATTCTCAGGTAGCCGGTACTTGAGTAGAAACTGTCCTTCAATTCGGTCATTCCGGTGCGATTTCTCCCGCGCCAGCACATTCTCCTTCCTGTGATGCTTGCTGATTGTCAGCATCCGCCCACCCTCCACCTGCACTTGCACGTCCTCCTTGCGCAACCCAAGAGCACTGACCTTAAACAAGTGCTCCGTCGCAGTCTCCTTCAATTCCACATTTGTCCTGCCCGAGGAAGCGTGGATATAACCCGAAAACACCGGCGAGTCGTCAAGCACTTTCGCCACTGTCGCCGGTCCCATGGTGACGGCGCTCGGGACGACATACACGGCGCCAGCGTTGCCGGGGCGAGCACGGAATTGCTCGATCACGGCGTCCAGGGCGGATTTGTCGAAATTAAATGCGGATCTGTCGCAATTAACTGGCGTGCCCGCCATCTCTTCCAACGATGCGAGAAATCAATTGATCAGATGATATCGCAAGCTAATGATCGCAAGAATTGTGACCAGTGGTGTAGTTAGAATTGAAGAAATGAGAGTGGTGTTATATAGGCTTTACTTGAGGTGGAAAGGGAGCTTCAGGAACGTTTGAGCTTCTCGAGTGTTGCTGATCGGTCAACCATAATTCACTTCATTTATGTAATCAGTCATTTGCTATTCCATGGCCTTTTAAGATTCTTATGATATTTGGAGGGTTGTTTAAGTGCCTCTTCACATTAAGAGGATTAAGAATTTTCCTTTCTAATTTTACTTACCATGTGTGATTTTTGAGTAACATGGATTTACAACTAAATTGAAATGTCTAATATGAGGTGGCAAGCAAGCCAACGATTTTCAAAAAACCCAATCATAAACAACGACAAGAAAGATTTCCAATACCTTGCTTTTGAGACTTTCAAATGTTAAAAAGTTCCACCCATTGATAAGACCAAAATGTCTTGATGGCTGGATTACTATTTGCAAGCCCTTTTGGACCCCTCAGGCCCATTTTTCGGTGTTTCTGAAAGCAGTATGGGGCCTGCGACCACAGAGACTACACTTCACATTTAGAACAATAAATTAAAATCCACCGAGCTCCCTTACCCCTCCCCCCACAGCCCCTCCCCCCACAGCCCCTCCCCCCACAGCTCGTAGGGATGTTTTGCGGCAATCCGTTCTTGAGCACCGATTCACTAAGTGCCGCAGAATTGCAATAATTGCCTTCAGTTGTGAGCTCTGTGCGTCCAAACAGTGTAAGCTGATAACTGTCAGAATTTCAGGTATAAGCATGCATGTGTGCGAAGCTCAGTATGCAAATTTCCGTTTGCTTTTAGTAGTACATGACACTTGATCAATTTCCTTGGTTCGGAGCTCTTGTGCACCAATATCGGAACGTGGCCGAGCGAGAGGCCCATCGCATGTCCATCGAGCAGAATGATGTTTCGATTGCTAGATACATAGGATAGCTGTCTCTTCAGTTCTGTGTAGGACGAAAATAGCTCATCACTGCATGCACTGGTTTGCTAGAGTGGAGATCTAGTAGTAACAGTTTGATTGTCAGTTTTCGAAGTAGTATCCCGTTCCTTTTCAGGTTCAGTCGAGGAGTGGATCAATCAGTATAGCTTCCTAGCTTGACCTATGCGGTTTCCATGGCGGATGCGATTCCTGTGAGCGTTGACACAAAGATCCAGAATGCTGCTACAGCGCCTCCATTGACGGACACTGAGAGAATTGAGAGTCAGGTGGCGAGGATGTACGCCGTGACCACCCTCGAGTCCACCATCGCTGTTGTGGACAACACCCTTCAAAGCAAACCTCGCAACAGAACAAGAAGCCGAGTGTTGACCCCTAGTGGCTAGCTAGTATTTGAATTAGCTTAGTGTTCACCCAGAGAGGGGTTAGTAGTCCTGCCATTGGTGTAATGACCTCCGGGCATACATGCAAGGATAGGTCGAAAGAACACTCTATTCTCGCCCGCCTCTAAATAGGTTGGAGTTTCTTGTCTTCTTCTTAGTTCAATTACTTCCACTTTGGAGTTCATCAAAGCGGAAAAAATCAATTTCTCGACATCTATAACAATTTTTAAAAACTCTCAAGTTGTACACTTGGAGTGGAAGTTCTCAACATTTTTGTCAACTACTCTATACTAGTATGACCTGAGTTTTGATCAAGCTATCTTGTGATTGACCAATCCTTGTTCAATGAAAACGTTTGAGCATCAAATTTCTTTTCGCCATACAGTGCACAAAATAGGATCCAAAGTATGGCCTCAGAAGTTGCCTTATTAATAGTATTTCTAAGAGACCCAATATATTTCTAAAACTAACATTTTTGGGTTGCGAGCTTCTTCAAAGGTTGAGTTAAGTCTATCATGAAGGAAATTCTTTAGTTATGAAGGTCATTTGAAAATATATCTTCCAAGTGACATAGAATGGATCCGTAGGCGCCAATTTACATTTCAAAATTGCTCCTTATCATGGGGTAAGAACCTTACTTGCTCACAGTTTAGGTCATGTTAAGAAGGTCCTTCAGTTGCACCTTAATTCATGAATGCGCCCATGCAATAAGCTGAGTAGACTTCAAATATATTCTATTTTTTAATTTTACCTTGATAATACCTTTTTCCAAAATTATAGTATCCTTTTACTTTAATTATAAGGACATAAAATATCTTATCAAACCTAAAGATAAATTTAGTCTAGAAGGTTATGGTAACTCTTTATTTTATAGGTCATCCACTATATATCTACTACCACCTATATTTATTTAACACCATCTCACCATAATATCGTAGTGAGATGTTATTCAATTACTACTAAGCCAATGAACTTGATGAAGGATATGCAACAATAAAAACTTCATATAAACCACACAAGAAAGAATGGAAGATTGTTTTAAACATCTATGTATGTACTTTAAGCAAAGAATGCAATCTATGCAAGAATGGTATCTAACTAATCAAAAGCTCAATCCGTATTTGGCAAAAGCTTCCCAATGAACCACATGACCTTGTGTTTACTCATTTAAATATCAATGAAATGTGCTCCTTGAGATGTTTGAATAAAAAGTGGGACTATGCAATTTCAAAATTTTCTTCTAATTTCTTCCAACATTACAATGAAGCTCATCCCATAATATTTATTTAAGGTACAAGACTTGATGGAATGGTAGGAATTATGTGGATAAAAATATTGGATATAAGAGGTAACAAGTGGTATGAGTTTCAAATTCCAATAAATGGATTTATATTTTATCGCACATCTGGAGATTATTTAACTTGTATTAGAGAAAAAGATGATTGTATTTGTTTGATGAATCCAATTACAAGAGATTGGCAACAATTGCCTCCTTTACCATGTAGAGGGCGAATTATAAAAATTAAAAAAGTTGGCAGTTGTGTGGTGGTGAGTATGGTGGAAAAGTATGACTTCCATTGGGTCACTACCAATGGTGTGAAATTACTTTCATATGATCTTTTGCACGGAGATAGTACGTGGAAAATTACAGCAATGACCTTACAAAATATCCACCTCATGGAAACATGGAGTATTTTTGATTCTCAAGTCACTTTTCTTGATAATAAAGTTCATTATAGCATTAACAATTTGCTGAGAAATGAATCTTCAAAATCGATGTGCTGGAGTTACAATGAACAACCATTGTTTGTAATTTGGAAGAATCCTCATGGACCCTTGGATATTCTATCTGCAACAACAAGCTACCATATGCAAGAATATCACAAAAATAATAAAATCCTACCCATAGAGCCTATGAAATATAAAGTTCATAATTGTTTACCGTTAGAACGTCTTCCGATTGCGATGGATAATAACTGCCATATGAAACTATATGCAAGTGAAGATCATCTTATGGTAATTGTAAGCAATCATATTAAGGGGTTGGTTTGCTTTATGATGTGTATGGATTTCACTTGACGTTCCAAATTGGTATTAACAAACATACCATAGGTCAAGACATTTGTAGTCAAGTACACACCCCGGCAATATTTTTAATACTAGTTTCAATTTAAGGTAAAAAAACATAAATCCTAGCCCCTTCCCATAATCGACAAGCAGTCTGGAACGAAGGTTTCCTTAAAATGTTATATTAAAAATTTCCTCAGGAAGCATGTTTCCAACATGTACATGTAGTAGGGTGAACAACTATAGGTATTCCTATATTAATCACTCCTATAATTTGTAGTGAAAGATGTAACTGCTAAAAAATACCATAAAATAGGAAAATTTTCTCTTTTCTATTTGATAACTAATACCTGAAAAATAGTAACTTACCCATTTGATCTCTCCAAGTATAATGAACTCCTTAAATGCAAGAAAATAGGTGCTTCTACCTTATATGAAATACTAATTTACAAGCCAAGGATGTCTCTAATCATAGAATTCTGCGTATCTATTTTGTGGAAGAAAAATTGCAAAATATGCTTCTTACAAGAGAGCTCTAGGTTTTCTTATTTTCTGAACGATCGAAGCTAATTGCTCCGATCCGCCGATCCGCCGATCGCAATGCTACGAGACCCCTGTGGATTCGTCTCTACCTTCGGTACCACCACTGTCAGCATGCCGCTGTTCACCTTCGCCGTCACAGCATCCAAATTCGCATTCTCCCGGCAGCCGGAAACTTACGCATGAACTGTCCGCTGCTGCGCTCCACCCGGTGCCACTTATCCGTCTGCTGCACCTCTTCCTTCTTGCGCTGCCCGCTGATCGTCAGCGTGCGTCCATCCTCCACCTTCACTTGCACGTCCTCCTTGCGCAGGCCCGGCAGATCGACCGTGAACAAATGCTCCGTTGCCGTCTCCTTCCAGTCCACGTTCGTCCTGGCCATGGCGTGTACATCTCACGCGAAGAAGCCCGCCAAGACCTCCAAGGTTCATCCAGTGTGGTTGCCATGACCTCCAAGGGGTCGGGGATGCTCAAGAAACCGCTGCGTCTGTCAGAATCAAACGATGAGAGCGCCATGTATATTAACGGAAAATTCTCAGATTGATTCCTAAAATCTTTGTCTATTGAATTTCAAGGACCTGGAGATGAGATCATGATTGAGCTTTTGTTCGCAAGAATAGCAGTCTTCAATTTGCGAATATTGACATTGAAATGGAATGGTGCGGGTTGAGGAAGATGATCTTCTGGAGTGTTCGATCTCCTGTAATTTTTGACGATCTTGGGGATGTCCTGACACCAGCAGTAACTGCCCAGTACCTTCCGGAGTTTCTTACAGGCCATTGGTGATGGAAGAGACTAGAAATTTGAGTTAGCTGAATGCAACCAGAATATTTTGCTCCTTCAGTCAATTATCAACATTCGTACATCGGGATATTCTGAAAATCTTAGAGCACAAGCCTCAGCACATAAACTTTTTAGAGCATCCACATTTCGAGGTGCTGAAATTAGATTGCTGCAATTCTCGAAATCTTCGTCCCCTCTCATACTGAATTAAGTACGTCTCTTTATAAACCACAGACTACTTAGATGCAGGCTTTTGATATGAATGAATTAGGATACCAAGATATTCTTGCTCTAAGTTTAACACGAGTGAACAACTTACTTCGCCGATAGTTGCATAGCGTTGACAACTGTGATACTTCGCAAAGCATCAGGCAGTACTATGAACAAGTTTGCATTGTGTTGTATTAAAATTCAAATCTCACATAACTCCCATATTGAAAAGGCCTGACGACAAAGACGTACATACTACTGTCATTATAGAAGGCGGTTCATATAACGAAACTCGGTCAAGCGCACCAGAGTTTTGTTCAACATTTTCGTGCAGAAACAACATTAGCAAATATTTCCTGTCTTAGAATCAAAAATGCTGTCGAAACTGCAGTGCCTAAACTTCTGTACGTTGCAGTATTGTGCTCGCTATCTCACATATGCCTCACGCCATCAAGCGACCAAGAGACTGAGCCTCCGTCAGAGATCAAAACGTATAAATAACAGATATGACCTCGTTGACAACGCATCGCACTTGCAAACTCATACCTCATATAGTGAACAATTTAACTTCATTCTAAGTAACGTCCACGAAACACATACAATCAGATTTACATGGCGCACGTTCCGCTTCATTTCCGTCGCATACTCTCGCTCAATATCCTGGATGCTGTTTTCTGTTTGATGGAAGCACTAAACTACCTACGCTCTCTGCACACCTCGACGTTGCAGGATCAAAATTCGCACCCGGAAATGTATCACCTCCGGACGTGCAGCTCTACAATTATAAACCGTTTACATTTCGCTTCATCGTAAATATCAACAAACCCCTGTCTATTCCTGTTTCAGCGCTCCGTTCTGCGTGATCGCTGCTGCCTGCTCTGATCCGCCGATCTCAATGCTGCGCGGGCCCTGTGCCTTCTTCTCTACCTTCGGTACCACCACGGTCAACACTCCACTGTCCACCTTCGCCGTCACAGCATCCATGTTCGCGTCCTCTGGCAGCCGGAACTTGCGCATGAACTGTCCGCTGCTGCGCTCTACCCGGTGCCACTTATCCGTCTGCTGCACCTCCTCCTTCTTGCGCTGCCCGCTGATCGTCAGCGTCCGCCCATCCTCCACCTGCACTTGCACGTCCTCCTTGCGCAGGCCAGGCAGATCGGCCTTGAACACATACTCCGAGGCCGTCTCCTTCCAGTCTACGTTCGTCCTGGCCACGGCGTGAGCGTCGCGCGCAAAAGACCCTGCTGGCGTGTCCTCGAGCACGGCCATCAAGTTTCCCAAGGGATCGGCGATGCCATGGTCGGGGACTGCTGGCGTGTCCTCGAGCACGGCCATCAAGTTTCCCAAGGGATCGGCGATGCCATGGTCGGGGATGCCATAGAAGGCGTTGCGTCCGCCAAGGCCGAATGGTGAAAGCGCCATCTCTTTCCAATGAACAATCGAAGAGTAAATCGGAGTCTGTTTTCAATCAAGAGGGCTCAATTGATCGCAATATTTGATGAGATCGCAAGTATTGCTGTGTGCTTGGATTGTTGGAGTCGAGAATAGAAGGGGTGAGATTGGTCTTAAATAAGGTCTTGAAGCCGAAGTAAGAAGAGTGTGTTGTGAGCAAGGAGAAAGAGGAAGCAATATATAACTGGTATTGAAAGATCTTTTGAACCTGTATATGGTTCACATATATATACCCCAGTTAGGGTAGTAATTTTAGATACTTTTCCTTTAGACTTTTATTTAACTCGAACTAACCGAAGAGTAAGATCTGCTAGAAGGTTTTAGAAGGTTCCGAGGTCGCTTATCACAACAGAGTGCTTCGGGAGAGTGGGAGCTTTTGGGGGCTTCAACGACCTTCGGGAAAGTTCGAGCACCAACGGTAAGTGTCACGGACCTCTTGGAATGTTCTAGCACCTGTTGGACGGAGCGACAGAGATGGAAGACACAAGATTACACGAAGTTTGAGTTTGTTAACTCAACCTTTAAACTCGACCAACCCCAAAACTGCTAGAAAGTCTCAAAACTGCCAAAAGCTACCCTCTTTTTGAGGCAAGGTGAATTCTTTTAAATTTTGGCATGTTTTTAAATGTAATCATAGGATCCGGTAAACAACTTGTATGTATATGACTTGTATGTATATTAAATCCTAATTTGGAATTCATTACTAATTGTGAGATCATAATGTTCAAAGGTGGAACAGAAAGAAAATTGAAATTGTTTCAGAAAAGGTACCTAGTTTCTTGAAGGCCAAAAAAACCATTTTGGTAGAAATTGGATTTCAGACTCTTCAAATTCTTGTTCATAGGTGAGTTAGGAACATGTCCATGCAATTCTTACCCTCATGTGACCTATGAATCCTAAGGCAATGCTTGATTATTCACATGGAGGTATGCTGAAATTCAACTCCAAAGGTCAATCTTTGACAATAAAAATGTCAAGTGAAGAATAATTGGATCAAAATTATACGAAACGGCGAGATCATGCCTTAAGACCTGGTTTACATGTACGAAAAACAAAACTTGATTAAGTAACGGATAGGCTTCCCTCTAGATATGGATCGTTTGAATTATCCAATTATTTTACCTTCTGAATCTATTGAGTTGCACGTTGACGTGCAAGTACCTCTAAGATTACGTCCTCCTTGCCTAATCTAGAATTATCCAATTATATCACCTTCTGTCCATTACTTACATACTTTAATTATGCCCCTCTTGTTTCTCTGCTAGATCTAAAATTAGGTCATTGTTGTAATTTCTGGAAATTCAATATCTCGAGATCCGTCGGCCCAATATGCGATCCAATCCTTGCCCCCACCTTTACAAAACAACTTGCTTCTAGCAACACCTCATGCTCCATGATTCAACCACTGGTTCCTAAGATCATTTTGTGACTCTGCAAAACCAAACAAAAATCTGTAGATATGATAGATTTACAAGGTATAGAAACTTTAGTTGTAACATTCTGAATAATTTTCTTATTTTATTGGTGGACGTAATCCAACCACAACATCTAGTCTTGTCTTGAATTTTTTTAACTCCAAGTTACTATACTTAGTTCCACATATACTTATGAAAGCTTTACATGAGAAGTCAACCCATACTTGGGGTCGAAGAAGGGCAAAAACCACTCTTATGTGATAAGTTCATTATTTGTGCTTTAAGAAATGAACCAGTCACATGAGAGAGATTTCTCCCCTCCACTGGCATGAATTGATCAGACTCCCCATGTGAAACTCCCCATGTGAATTGTGGAACGTCTCTATGAAGTTTGCAATTACTTGTAATTGTGAAAAATTAAATGTATGCTCTAACCATCTTTCAACAATTTTACATATTTGTTAAGGATTTTACATTGACATTCTTGTGTAGGTGATAACGTACATGCATCTTCATTGGCCATTATAAGCCACACTATATAGTTCGTAACGACAAATTTTCTTCGTCAATATGGACCATAGTCAATACTGTCACAATTTCTCAGAAGAAATCCATTTGGTGTATTCTCCATCTCTCCACATATCAAAATAATTTTCTACTAAGGCCAATCTACAAACAGTTACAGAACCTCTGCCTTACATTACCGTGATTGATTGTGATTAAATACTTCCACAATTCTTACTATACATTGCAGCAGTCTCATGACTTCACGAACACTGCCTCTGACAACATTTTATGAACAAAATCCATTGTAACTATGTATTATACACATCCTCTTTCACGAAATTGAGCACTTCGACCCTCTCTTGCTTCGTTAGTGCTTATTGTATAAGTGTCGAAATACCTTGCCGAAGTCTCTGAGGTATATTAGTTTTTTTACTCTCGCAGTATTCTACGCTGTAGAGGTGGAGATGCACAATGAAATTGATTTAGAAACACATTTTCGTAAAAGCAACAACCATCGACGAGAAGACGATCTCTCTGACGAGATCAAGAGTTACTGACGGTGACAATTATGACTTGCAAAATCTTAAGAGAGAATGATTTCACAAAAAATCCTGTACAGATATTCAAACGATTTTCTTACAAAGGCATTGCTTCTCAACAATATTGATAAGAAATGAGCAAGCCTGCGAAGCTAATAGTACAAGCATTGTGAAACGGCCAAAAGAAAGCACGAAAATCTCCCTGACCATACCAAAAGACGTCCTCGTAATACCTGTCGAACTACGCGCTCTATGAAACATGATTCCTTTGATACAAAATACTTATGTACATTCGGGCTTGCTGTTGAGCGATGATACCACGGCACCCTCGTCAAGGCATGTTTCCCAGTAGTATATCTGCAGAAAGCAACGAACCAGATTTGGTTAGGGAAATCAACACACGCTTCGGCCGAACAGCAATCCGAAATCTTCAAGTTCCGCATCGAACAAATCCAGGTCTAGAGCTAATGAGCAGACTACAGACATTCTATTCCGCGCACTTAACATGATACTCGGTAGCATAATCAAACAGTAGCATACATATCACAGGAACAAATAAAAATCGTAGATCGCGATCTACTTTTCATTTGAAACATTCCTCTGAACAAGTTAACTCGTTGAAAATTCAGATTCAGATTTACGTGCAATAAACTCGCTTAATGACTGAATCAGAAATTCGTTTACGCTCAAGATCGTTCCTATGTATCGCTTGTCAATAAATTTAGTCGGCACACGACCTGGTAAAACAGAACATACCGCTCTTAGCCCTCGAACGCCTGTTGGATGAGGGCGGCTTCCTTCCCCCCTTTGTTTGCGACCGTAAAATATTAATAGCCTGTAGGGCCAGCAAGGGAATGCCAAGGTCAACACTCGGAGTAGGAGCAAATTCGACAACATTTTACCGTGCAAGATGGAAGACGTTCTTCCTCCATGAATAGATCTATCGAAAAAAACATAGAAGCAACAATTTAAAAACTCTACTACGCCATGTAATAAGAGGAGGAGAATCTTAAGTAGTATTCACTTTACTGAGTCTCACCTCTGAAGATCCTTTGACTGCAACAGCATCACTAGGTAAACTATTCTCCTGATTATTATTGGTTGGACCTCTCGCCATGGCTGCTCCAGGAACTGGTGCAACGATTAATTTACCGCTCTTCTTTAAACTGCACAACATTAGAAGCTGTCAATTATTATACATCTTATAGATTCTGAATATAGAATTGTTAATCAGAGTTAACTGTTGCAAGCGTCGAGAAGCTGATAAGAATCGTAGTAGGTATGCGAAAATCAGAAACTATGCACTCGGTCTTGACTATGAACACATCTCTTAAGATGGACGAGAAGCGCTTGAGAAAGCACTCCCGAAGAAAAGATTTACAATATCCCCTAAACCGGCACAAACAAAAAGAAACTAAATCCAAAAACTAAAACGCATACCCGGAAGTACACCTGGCCTCCGAGTACACAGCCTTTGCTACAATAAATCATGAGAGATATAAACACCTCCGCTGAAAGGGAGAAATTACAGTGATTTATTCTACATTGTATGCAGCTATCGGACGTACATTTCCACGGAACTCGCTGGTGAAATCCTGAGATCTTCAACAGCCGCTACTATCTCGGGCATGGCCTTGTTAAGTTCAGTACGAAGCTTGGACTCGGACAAAGCTCGATTCGTTCTCGCGAAGGCAGCTTTCTTTAACACAATACTGTCACCGGACGGCGGAAGTTCTGAATTCCTGAGCGACTTCGCATGCGCGGACGGTAGAAGTGGACGTCCTCCCCAGGTATTCGGTTCTTGAATGCGATGAAGCCGACACCGAAACGAACCAGGGTGACTCGTCGGCGCACACAAACAAGTCGCGACAAGAGCCTCATTCGCTCCCGTACTCTGCTCACTTACGACGCTCCGCTCCGCCAGACGATGCTGTCGACAACGGAACGAGCCCTTGTGACCTGACGGTGCACACACACACGCCGCCGGCGCCATCTTACAAAAATCTTCTCCTCCTGTACCGTATACAAAACTCATTCAGATCCAGACACAAAAAAAAAACCTCGTCGATCGCCAAATCAAGAACGGGCGTGAAAGTCGAAGTTAAGCTCCTGGCACCTACTTACGCAACAAGAGCTTCGTCACTCCGGGAATTCACGTAGCGCTTAGATCGCGAAACAAACAGCGGCAATAGCGGCTAAACAAAGGACGAGAATAGAAAGACTGACTCGATTATGTAGGCATGGAGATCCATACCGCTGAACACGATGACAGAGCAACAAGCGAAGATCGGTGCACGCTCCAGGTGTGATGCTTCGAGAAGGCAAAGCTTCGGGTCACCGCCCTTTATACGTGCTTGCATACAAGTGTTTCCCAATTCTCCAACTTAGAAGGCAAGTTTTGGTTTCACCATGGCTTCTCTTCAAGCCTCATTTTGAAATTTAGAATATTCTCAGTTTTCAATTTTAAGTGGGAGATACTTAGTGATAGTAAGTTACAAGTGAAGTTGTGAGCCTGTTTGCATGTTAATCCAATTGTATCTGAACTTGTAGTTTCACTGGAGTTCTGTTCTAGTTGGTTGAATTATAGCCACATGAGCCAGTTGGTGACTTCACTTCCAGCTTGTTAACTTTCTTGACATGGGTAGTAATGTATAGGTTCTAGAAATTCATTTTGATGAGTCATAGACAAATTGTAGTCATAGAGGAATTATAGTCAAAATTTAGGGTGTGTTGTTTCACTTGTTTGTCCCCCACTTATAGGAGAAAGTGTATGCGATGAACTAGACAAAGTTCTTTTACTTTTGTGTATCTTTTTTCACACTCTTTCAAAAAAAAATCTTTGGTCTTTTCTGTTCTACATAAGAAGACTATTGTAATTGTGATGTAATTGTAATTGTGTTTGTCACTCATACTTCAAAAACTTCTTCATGTAAAAAACTAAAAGTTACCAAAAGACAAATGCTTCTCACCAACTTCACTTGTCGTGACCCAACTTATTTATTAGTACGTTGATCATAAACTTTTTAGAATATTCATGAGGAATGTTCCTTGACCACAATAATTAAGTTGTTTGAGTTTTATCTCCTTTTTTTTAATTGCTATGGTATATTTTTCGTTATGTTGGGATTCTTCTATTAATAAATTCTTAGTGAGAATTAGTAATTCCAAATTTGAAATGATTTGCTAAAAGAGTTAAATTAAAGTGGTTGTTTATTCATATTTAATGCTTTCCGAAAATATCTACACACTAAAAGACGCTTTACATGGTGAGTCAAGCCGTACATGAGGTTGTTGGAGAGTAAAAATCCAATCAACGTGATTGGTCCATTTTTAAACTACAAGTAACTGACTAATTACATTACGAAAAATTTCCCCCGTTTGGCCCCATGCTCGGTTTGACTCTTCATGTAAAGAGTCCCCATGTGAAACTTTACATGGAGAGTCAAATTGTTCATAGGTTGGGGCTTAAGAACAACATGAGTCCTCTTATGTGTTTGGTTCACTGCTTGATACATCTCAAATGTACCAATTACACGAGAGTATTTTTGACCTCCTAGGCCCTATAGACAACTTCTCTCTTTGTGTTGACTGTTGATCCAACATGAGTATATCTTGCCGCAAACGAAAATTCAAATGAGAGATTTTATAACTTTTGAGTCTTAAACCCTTGCAATTTTGTCTCAACCTTTTTTTTGAATGTGAAATCACATGCACTAAATTGTAAAATTTGTAACAAATAAAAATCTCCTCTATGTGAATATGTATCATACTTGAATCAAAAAGAGCCTGCCAAAAGTTTCAATCAAATACATATGTAGTTGAGAAAGTTTACGCATGAGTTGTCATGTTGTGAGCAGATTAAAGAGACACCGGACTATGAGCCGTTTATTCTCAGAAAACTACGCAACTTTGGCTCCCAAGGACACTCTCAATCAAAGAATGCCCCTCGAACTTCAAAAGTCACGTAGAATTTTTGTAGCTTAATATTACAAAAAGAATGTGAAAAGTCTAAATTCAACCCTTTAACATCCTTGAGCTTTTTGACCTAAAAACCAAAATCTCCAATTTGTGACCCCTTTGTACACATAAAGGTGTGGATGAAATTTTCACAACTTTTTGGTCTTTGTTGTAGGATCTTGAAGGTGATTGTTAGGAGGAGCAATCAATAGAACTCCCGGGTAACTCCTACTGCCATTAATGATTGTGCAAAGAGACATTTAGACTCATAGTTCACCCACTTTATGGGATAGTTGTACGGTCGAGTGGGCTAGCAGCGGCCACCCACCCCGCCATGATGGCACACTTTTGCCTTATATAAACCAGGGAGGTAGGCCTTAGCTCTCTCTTTTTTTCAATTTAATCGCTTACCTTAACAGTCACGACTACTACAAGCACCATGCTAAATATCAACTATTAAACTAAAATCGTTAGTTACTACATCTGGGGATTTAATGTTCAAAGATAATGTCAAACTGCCAAAGTTGTCACAAAATTGCAAGAATCCATTTCAAGTTTAACCCCTAAAGGCCCATGATGTTTTGGGAGCTTGAAATCCCAACACTGACCACTATGTACTAATGCGGGTACGTCCGATATTTTTGGAAATTTTTGATAACTTCAACCGTAGGATCTTGAAGTAGACTACCATAGGTAGTAGTGTGAAAATTTTCAACCGTTGGATCATCACTGGATGTGAGATCATAACATTTGAAGTTGACTGTAAATTTTTTTTGGCCTTGACCGTAAAAGCCGAATCGGCGGCCGTGGGCCTTTAGGGGTTAAGGATCTTTATGGGCTAACAAAACTTTCTTGAGTGTCTAACTTATGATCTAGTAACTTCTCTTTTAATGCGAAATCATTTTTGATAAACAATTAAATTCTTTGTTGGGTTATGAAGAATGAAAAACAATACAATTAGCCTCAATATGAGAGAGTCCTTGTCAATCGGCTAATGCATGCTTACAATTAGCAAAGTCGTGAAGGCTGCTACAAGAACCAAGAGCTCCTAGAGCAACAGTAAAGCTTATAAAGTCACATGAAAGCTCATAGAGCTTCTACTTGAAAGACATATTGCTCATAGAGCTACCAACAAATAAAATAGCTACCTTTATGAGTGACGAAACCGAGCTTCCAAAGAATAAGGGTATCTCCAAGCGTTGCTATGGTCTTGAAACGTGATGACATGACTGCTTAGAGTGGATCACATATTTGATCTAAAGGTATTGGTGGAGTGGGCTCTGGAAGTAGAAACAGTAGCACGCCCTAGGAAAGCTCTTCTGCATACTAGAAATAAGTAGATCAACAAATCAAGTGGCTAATATTACCACCTTCCGCAGCTCCTTCTCTGCCCAGTAAAATAGCAAAAGCCATAGATTAACCCCTAAAGGTCCAAGAAAGCGGAAAACGCTTTTTGGAATTTCCGCAGAGAGAAAATTCAGCCAACTTTGACCATTATAATCTCAAAATTGGAGAAGATTTAACGGTTCAAATTTGACATTCGAGTAAAGGGTCAAGTTAACTTCAAGATCCTACGGTTGAATCTTCTAATCAATGCTTAGATTGAGTTTCTTTGGGCTTGAAGTAGAAGAGGGTTCTTTTTGATAATTTAGACAATTTTATATCAAGGACCTTTAGGGGTTAAGTGAATACCAGTAGAGGTCTACTTGTTGTTGATTGACGATGTTACACTCATCTGAGGTTGGTCACAATTTGAAGGTGTGTTGATGTCCTCAGGTAGTGGATAATCCATGTCCACTTGAGTTTCTACAATTTCAATCATTCCCTTATCCTCCAAGTAGAGTATGTTCTAGACAAGGCTCTATCACAATCTTCCTCACAAGTGAAGCCTAAATCCATAAAATCTCAATGAAACATTTCTAGAACCCTTGAGAGAGAATCGAGACATCTATTCTCTCTTCGAGAAACAGAAAATAATGACCCACAAGATCACAAGGTTTCATGACCGCGAAGAAAACAGACAAACTAGAAACTTCCTGAAAAGTTTTTATTGGTTGTTGAGGCTTTGCTAACGCACCTTTGGTCTCCCTACTAGTAATCAACAAAACTGCAACATCATAAGAAAGAGTAGCAAACCCTAAATTTGTCTCTATAGTCAAAGTTCGACGCCGTCTGCACTAGCTTGTCAAGTAGAATGGCTTGATGAGAGCGTTGTCAGAAGGTGTAGAAACAAGATGGACCAAGTAGAATGGCTTGATGAGAGCGTTGTGAGAAGGTGTAGAAACAAGATGGAGAGCACCCTCATTGCAGGACTATCGGTGGATTGGCTCAGGCTCTCTCCTCTTTGCTTTCCAACTCTTGCCTCCATGAGCCAAGCACAAGAAACATGCACATAGGCCAAACTCTAAAATACAGATTCACGGGAGCACCCCCGTCAGAGCTCCCTCCCCACCACCACTTATTTTTTATAAACAAATTGATTACTACAAACACTCTAAGGAATTAAAAATTTATAATCATTCACGTACAAGTTGGTTTTAATAAATATCAATTTTCTCACTTATACATCCACACCAATACAAATCTAATCGCTTTCTCAATCATTACATTTATAATATCATCAAAAAAACAACAAAATCTATGTGACAACAGCTACAATCTTAAAATGACCAAACTTGTCTCAACATCACAAGATGAGAAACTGCTCTTCTTTTCAATGCCACGTAGCCAAATCAATACACACTAAAACGAACTTATATCCTTTACAACTTGTTCATTACATCTAAATCACTTTGCAATGACTCAAAAACAACTTGTAAACGCACTAAACAAGACACCACTTTCCACAAAACACATTCTATGAAGTGAAAGATCAAGTCATAAAAGCATCAAAACATCCTATGCAAAGAACACACACACAAGATAAGAGCACATCCCCACCTCGAATGTAGACGCAATAGAACATTTCTACTAATCTAATCCTCTTCCAAAAACACTGGGAGAAAGTTTCATACCAAAATAGTGTGCAAACCAGAATTAGTCTGGGAGGGAGAATTCCATCATCTTCTTTTAGCACACAAAAGCAGCAGCAGGCTGTATCCATCACCATATTCCTAGTTATCACCCACTTGATAGTTTATATTGGCTGACAGTACTGGACTATAATGCCAAGTCCAAGTCTGAAGGGAGACCGTGTCTCTTTTTAGTTGGAGGGAAGTTTTAAAGTTTTGATATAAAAACACTTTTTTGATCAACCAACAAAAAAGTACAAATGTGGACGTTTGCTATGCAAGTAACCTCATGTTTTGATTTCATGGAACTGGCTCCTCCCCAGCTCATGGAAGTTATCTGTAACAGCAGGTTTTATTATTGATGTGTATGACAGGTTCTTGACAGCCACCCTCCTTTCTTCTCTTGAATGTATGGAGTTGGAAAATGACCCTTGGCGCATTGGCCATGAAGTGTAATTTGGGGTCATTATTTGTGAAGGTCTGAAATATCTTGAAGTGTTCTCCACATCATATTCATTATAATGAGAAAATTGCATGATTTTGAGAAAATTAATTTTAGTTCGAATCGAGCTAAAGTGTCATTAAAATGAGGTTGGAAGTCTCTCGTAATATTGAATGCGGTGTTTTTGAGAGATAATAGACTTATTGTGGTTAATGTTCAATCCGACCAACCTTCTAGATCTAGAATTTTTTTTTAATGTTGTTATAAGCATACTACAACCTATCAGATTAGTAAAAAAATTAAGGTGACAGATATAATGATTTATTTTTATGTCATTAGAAGCACAATTGAAATGGGCAGTTTGTGTTATTACGGACAAGTCATTCCATCTGTCACTTTTAGGGCCGCTTCACACTATGGCCAAAGGTCTAAAGGCCGTCGATTTCAACCAATGAAATTGCAGGAAACCATGGTTTTGTACTCTGAAGCCTTCACACTAGAAGCCAAAGTCCACCGGCCGTCGCTCTCCAAATGGCCTGTATGGCAGCGCTCTTCGACCAAGGCAACGACCTCTTGACATTTGTTTCAGTCTTGCATTTTGCAAGACCTGAACTATGGTAGAGAGGCCGTCAAATTTTATTAGTAAGAAATTCAAAAACTCACAAGATCTTGACCGTTAGATCAAAAGGATGCCTTGGACAAGGAATAAAGTTGCACGGTTTTGGACTTTGAGCTTGGCCTTTGGCCGTCCAAAGGCTCCGATTACAATTTTTTATTGACTATTTTTAGAAAAGTTTTTTGGACTTTCAACAAGGTTTGGACTTTCAATCCCATGGCCTCTCGACTTGGACGGCCATAGTGTGAAGCGGCCCTTAGTGCCATTTTCTACTAGTGTTATCTCGTGATTCGTCTCGTATGACTTGTTCACAATGATCTTAAGAAGAGTTCTATTGCATTTTGAGTGTCCTTTGTGAGTGTGATACAACTTGTTGAAGGCATTGTGAACAAGTTGTACCAAATGATTTTTTTCTAGTGCTCACCTTATTTCGACTAGAGAGTTCTAAAAGTATAATAAGTTAGTGTAAAGTGAGACTAGTCAAGGGTCAAGCAAGATAGGAGTAGTAAGTACATGAAAATCCTAGACAAAGAGGGCTTTGTCATACATGAACTACCTAGGCACATTAATGATTATCATTCATTGATGAATGAGAAATCTGTGACACGTGGTTATATGTAAGATATACCCTCATAGTCACATGAGGAGGTGTGAACTCTTATGAGCATCAATTAACTAACCTTGTGGGGGTGCCATCTGACATATATAAAATTGAACTCTCCTCTTATCAACAAATCCCACTCTATGTACTTCCCTCACCTCCTCTGCATCTTCAAACTACATGGGATATATCATATTGTTCACTAATATCACCGCGCCCCATCTCTTTTATCACTAGGCCTCCCCGACCTAGACCTCCACATTTTCAATGAACGAGGGAAACGAACTTCGGCGTTGTAGTCATAGTTTCTCCTTCCTACCAACAAAAAAAAGAGAAAAACCGATCCGACAAATGAACGGGGATTCCACCAATCGAGATTCAAGTTAATGCAAATTGGAGCCACTAACAGACGCTTTACATGGGGAGTCAAGGTGTGCATGGGGCTGCCAAAGGACAGTAAAAATCCTCTCAACGTCATTGGTTCATTTTCTGAACTACAAGAAATGAACCAATCATGCTTAGAGGACTTTTGACATCCTTTGGCAGCCCCATGCACAGCTTGACTCCCCATGTAAAGCGTCCCTAAGTCAGTGCAAGATGGGGCTCTTTGTGTTCTAATTGGTTACAAAGTAAGGAACAAGATAACCAACAAAACACTTCTTGTAAAAAACACTCTTGGTGTGTATTGAATAATTCTCCCAAAAAGCCCCTAGAATTTTATTCTTGCTGATCATGTAAGACTTATCCATAAATCAATTCAGTGGAAACTTGGAGACTCAAGAAGTTAGGTCATCACACATAATGTGTCCAAGTTGCTTGACCATGAATCTTGAATGTCCACATCAGCACTGTCAAGAAGGCTCACATCTAACAAAAGGGTTTTTGGCTTATGGTTGAGCAGCCCAAAATGGCGCAGTGCCGAAAATGGAGCCCTAGTAATCTTCACTGTCACGTACATAATAGCTTCTCCATACAACAGTACCATGTACACACTGCAAAGATTATAGGGCGTCACTTTAGGGCACCATTTTAGGAACACCTATATTTCCATCTTTAGAAATTCATTACTTACTGTAGAAGAGTCGAAAAATGATGATTTCACTTGCTCTAGTTTTCTACTAATTTTCCACATGCACAAAAATTGCTTGCACTGGCAACATTCCTCTAGATTTTCTGTGCTGAAAATTGCGCCATTATAGGACACCTTACCATATATTGCCAATGAGTGAGAGTGACCTGCCATTGTCGCCTTGACATTATCTTTTATGTGTTATTATATTGTTGTTGTTCTTCTCAAAAATATATTTGAAGATCATGATAATGGAAAGGACTAGTAAAAATCGTAGGTTCTCTTATGAACCACTATAAATAAGTCCCAAGTTCAAGCCATATGTGCTGGCTTTGTCCACTGGCCATCTCCAAGAGCATTGAAGTTACTCCATGCATGACAAGGAGTAGGTCCTAGTTCCAAGTAAAATATTAACCCCTAAATTTCCTTAAAATCTTAAAATCCAAAACGAAACGGGTTTTGGAGGTCTCCGTAGGGGAAAAATTCAGCCAACTTTGATCATTATAATCTCACAAATGAGGAAGAATGAATGGTTCAAATTTGGTATGTGAGAAGAATGTCAAGTGAAATTTTAGATCTTACGGTTGGATTTTTAAAATAATGCTTAGATTGAGATCTTTTAAGCTTAATCTAAGGAATGTCAAATTTTGTGACTTAAGGACCGTTTCACAACAAGGAAATTTAGGGGTTAAAGTCAAGATTAGCAATTGCTACTAAATTTTGCACGTAACTCATTCGTTACTATGGATAAATGTAATTTGTTAGCTAGGTAAATTTAAAAACAATTTACCTAACTAACTTATTACCTCAAAACAATATCACTTCATGCATCCCATAAACTATTTTTTTACAAAAAAAAATCTTTATCTTTTGACATCGTTGTCAAATTTTTTAGTTTTACATTTGCACTTTCTAATTATTATTTTTCATGCTATTTGATGCCTACCAGAACCGGTAACAAAAGGGAGTAGGAAATGAGAATGTAGGACTAGGGCTCCATGGCAATATTCTGCCTCACTGAGAATGGGGCAGCTAACCGGAGGATCAAATCTTTGAATGAGGCAACCAAAGCATCTGCCAACAAAGACTCCCTTGAGTTCCGAATGTCTGAAAAAGAAACACATTAGAAACAAAATTCACCGTCCAGAAAAGAACTTGACAATTTTACTCTATTCGATAATATACCGCCACAAAGGATTTTGAGATGTGTGCTTGGAAGTAATTTACTACAGTAGCCAAGTCCTGTCTACAGTGGCATGCAAATCTTTAGCATCCCGAAGTTGGAGCAAGTCAGTCATGTTCGAGTGTTCGTTTCTGAAATTCCATTCTCTGACTCAATAACCGAAATTGTGGGAATCAATTGTTGTCTAGTTTTATTGCAAGAACAGGATTGATTATTAAATTATTGATGTGGTAGATTCGGCAATTAGTTGTAAGTTAGCTCAAGTTTTGAAAATATCCATTTGAGTTTGGGAAGTTAGGTGTTTTTCTGACTCATCGTCTAGACATTACCTAACATTCATCCAAGTATCAACCAGTAGCACACGAGTATCACATGAGTATCACATGAGTATCACCCATGTATCACTTGAGAATCATGCAAGTATCACATGCATATCACTCAAGTATCACACAAGGATCACATAAGTATCACCTATGTATCACTTGAGTATCACACAAGTATCACATGCATATACCCAAGTATCACCCAGGTATCACGTAAGCATCACCCAAGTATCACATAAGCATCACCCAAGTATCACATACGCATCACCCAAGTATCACATACGCATCACCCAAGTATCACATACGCATCACCCAAGTATCACATATGCATCACCCAAGTATCACATACGCATCACCCAAGTATCACATACGCATCACCCAAGTATCACATACGCATCACCCAAGTATCACATACGCATCACCCAAGTATCACATACGCATCACCCAAGTATCACATACGCATCACCCAAGTATCACATAAGCATCACCCAAGTATCACAGTATCACCCAGGTATCGCATAAGCATCACCCAAGTATCACCCATGTATCACATGATTACCACCCAAGTACCACACAAGTACCACTCGAAAGTATAGACTCCCGCCCCACACCACCACCCTCGAATGTGATTTTGCATTACGCCCTCTTTAGGATGCGTAACCCCATATGTAGGATTCATTGTTTACGGTGCACGACTACCTTGACAGCAAATCTCAGCTGCCTACCGGTAACCTATCCTACTGCCTCAGGCATAGTCAGTCAATGAAGATTCAAAAAATAGCTTACAAAACGCTCAGCTCAATCCTGGAACTCCACGCCTCGATCAATGCAGCGCTTGGTATTCTGGTGTAGATTCACCGATCGCTCTCTAAGAATGAAAAAGAGAAAATGCCTTGATCAGTGGAACCGAATGACACAAGTCCACCGTAGCTCAAACCATGGCAGTGATCTATCATAATGTCACACACTAGGTAGAGTTCATTTTTCAGCACTAACTGGAAAACTCTGCTTATCAGTATTACCCTGCTGCCTCCGGTATAGTTACTCATCCATGTTCCAGAATAAATTCGCTCAGAAAACACTTAATTCAGTCCCGGATTTCAACTGGTTCGCTACTTGCCACTCCGGGGTGATTGATCAATCAACACCGCTTGAATTATGAACACCATATTGGAAAAGAGGGAATGCATTATTTAGTAGTAGCCAAAAAAGCTTACAAGTACACAAGACCACCATAGCTCAAACCATGGCCACAACTCCCCCCTGGAAGTCTTCTGATATAAACACACTATTAGGTAGGTAGAGTTCAACTACCATCAACTGCAAATCTCTGCTTATAAATACTACCCTGCTGCCTCAGGTAAGCATGGTTTCTCAAAATTTATTGCATAAAAAACGCTCAATTCAGTCCTCAGGGAATCCCACCTTCTTGGGAAGCCAAAGAAGCCAAACCGGCTCGCTGGTCCATTCAATGGACCGCTTGGTACTTCGGTGTAAATCCGCCATTAGCGTGAGCAGCCGCAGGCTCAGGAATTGGTGCCGCGGGTGCGGCGGCAGCGGCGGCAGGTTTGTTGTCCGAGTAAGCGTCGTCGTGACATCCGAGTGCGGCACGTCCCGACGGGTCCAGGTTGTTGGCCCAGGCCTCGTCCCACTCCACTGCTTTTGCAGTGGAGCACGCCACGCTTGGGCCTCCAGGGACTGTCATCCGCGCTGACTGCTGGGGGAAATGCTTCTCGAAGATCATGCGGTAGTAGTAAGCCTCCTTTGTGAGGGGGGTGTTGAATGGGTACACGTGCTTTGCGTGCTTCAGCATCTGGTCTGTTACGTGGCTCTCGGCGTGCGCTTTCAGACCGTCGATCCAACTGTAGCCCACCCCGTCGCTGAATTGCTCCTTCTGCCGGTACAAAATATGCTGCAGGCCACCAAACCTCCCTCAATCAGTAAAGGCTTTAATGTAGATTCAAGTTAGTATACTGATTGTTGTCCAGATTCAACTTGATAATAGTGTAGTATCAAGTTAGGATACATATTGTAGTGCAGATTCAAGTTAGAATACAGATTCTAGTGTAGGATACAGATAGCATACTTGGAGGTTCAAGTTAGAACACAGATGTTAGAGCAAATTCAAGTTAGAATACAGTCTTTAGTATAGAATTAAGTTAGGGTACAGATTGTAGTGCAGAGTCAAGTCAGTATACAAGGATGAAGAAGTCCGGGCTCTTCCTGAGACTAGAATGAAAACGGTGTTTGCTTTACCTATCCCTGAATGTTAGAATACAGAGTGAAGTGCAGATTCAAGAGCAGGGTGGTGAGTTACCTTGGGTAAGTATGGATTTTCTTCATCATCAAAAGCTTTGCGCATGCACCATTTCTCGATGCGACCCTGATCCTTCCGGATCATTTTCTCAGCAGGGTCAATGGACATGGCGACGTCCATGAACGCTTTATCCAGGAATGGCACGCGCGCCTCGAGTCCCCACGCCGACGTCGACTTGTTGGCGCGCTGGCAGTCGTACAGGTGAAGCGCCTTGATCTTGCGAACGAGCTCGTGATGGAACTCCTCCTTGTTGGGCGCTTTGTGGAAGTAAAGGTACCCGCCGAAGATCTCGTCTGAGCCTTCTCCGGATAGCACCATCTTCACACCGAGTGCCTTGATCTTGCGCGTCATCAGAAACATCGGCGTGCTCGCTCTGATCGTTGTCACATCGTATGTCTCTACGTGGTAGATCACCTCCGAGAGTGCATCCAACCCTTCCTGCAGCAATCACACAACAATCAGACCTCCTGAAAACTATCGAATGTCCGAAGGAATTGTTGAGCTATCGAATGTTCGAAGACACTGTTGAAGATTCGAAGGTGAAACGATCGAAGGAGGATCACTTACTTGGACAGTGAAGTGAAACTCGTGGTGGCGAGTGCCGATGTACTTCGCCACTTCTCTGGCGGCTTTCAAGTCCGGAGAGTTCTGTTGTTAACCAAAGCATCACAAATTGTTAGTGAACTTTCTTCTGCAAAAGATACAGAAACTGGATTGAGGTTGGGTGATTTGTGTACCTCAAGGCCGACGCAGAAGGAGTGAAGGTGCTTGCCCCAGATGTTGGCCGCTTTGGTGCCGGCAACGTGACGAGCCGCCACGGCCGCGACTAGGGAGGAGTCCAAGCCGCCAGAGAGAAGAACGCCGAATGGCACATCGGTCATCAATCGCTTGATCACAGCCTGAAATCAATTACTTGTCAATCTCTTGCAGTGAAATACAAAACCCGACTGTGAAGAGGAATTGACTCTGTTGTTTGTTACCTTCTCGAAAGCAGCACGAAGAGCGAGAGGGTCGTAAGGGGTTGTCGGAACGTAAGTCTCTGAGAACCACGGTGGGTTGTAGTATCGACGAAGCCCTCCTGCGAAAAATCCCAGCAAGCTTCAGTATCGAACTTCTTGCATCAGAAATTATCATTAATGTTTTTTGACATATCACTTACCCTGCTTGCTCGAGTAGAGGTGACCAGGTGGGAAAACCTCGAACCGCTCGCAATCGTCCTTCAAGGCTTTCATCTCCGATGCAAACCAGACACTCCCTGCAATATCGACAAACATTCATTTTATTGAGCAATTGGCCATTGAACTTGCAGTTGCTGGAAGCTTTGGGTGATGTGAGCCTTACCATCAGAGCCCCAGCCGAGGTAGAGAGGCGTGATGCCGATGGGGTCACGAGCAGCGATGAAGGAGTTGTCACGGTTGTCAACCAGCACGAACGAGAACATGCCGTCCAGCATACCCACAACTTCCTCACCGACATCCTCATACTACAAAACAAAAGCAACAAAACACGATCAATACCCATCCATCGCTTTACTGTCGATGATATTGAAGAAAAATTTGATTGCAATGGTGAGCTTACGAGGTGCGCGATGACTTCGCAGTCGGAGTGGGTATGGTACTCCTTGTTTTTCATCGACTTCTTCAACTCCTCGTGGTTGTAAATCTCGCCATTAGCCTGTAAAAATAACCAGCAGCGACCAACTGTCAATTGCGGCCACCGTAAGCTCGATCAGAGACGGAATCGACTGTGTGAGTGGAGAGGGACTTACGGCGACGACGATGTCTTTCGTGCCATTGTAGAGAGGCTGATCACCGGAAGCGGGATCGATGATGGCCAGACGCTCGTGTGCCAAGTAGCACCAGCACTTCTGGCCCACGAACAAGCCGCTCCAGTCCGGACCTCTGTGACGAAGCCTGCACACACACGTAACGCCGACATCGATCGATCAGCCACACTGACACGATCGAAATCAATAAACATATCGACAGGGTCCTTACTTAGACTCTCATTGATTGCATACAAAAGTGACGAGTATCGATCCTGGGACTGGCGAGTATCGATACTGCTCCAGTTCCAGGAATGGCGAGTATCGATCGTAGAAACTATCCTGGAACTTTCCATGCAAGTTTACTTCTTGGGCCCACCGTTAGCTACTACGGTACTATCCGGATTTTCATCAATACCCCTACAGACGTTACGGTTTCTGTTCTTATCTTCACATCCTGTCCCATTCGGGCAGCATAATCACACTGACCGCTCCAACTATGCCACTTGTGAAAATCAAATCATTCCCGTTTCGCATAACGATCATTCCCAATTTGACATAAACTCAAAGACCCCTGCAACACACTTACAAGAAAAGCTTCGAAGCCAATTATCATCGCGCTATTACTAGAACGACATCGACGTAAAGAAACACCGAACATTCTCTCACTCGTCATGACAACCATTCATTCCCAATTGACACAACTTCCAACCTCGGCACACATACCGAAAACAATCATGGTTTCCTAAGCTGAAACATACTGAGAACATGCTTTCTTGAGCTCTCAAACAAACTGAAAAACATGCTTTCCTGAGCTCTCAAACAAACTGCAAACATGGTTTCGTAAGCTGAAAATACTGAGACCATCAGCAACCGCAGAAACATAATTCCTCCCGATCCTCACCTGCGAGAAAGCTCGAGGATCCGATCACGGCGTGCAGGAGACTCCTCCTGCGCCCCGAGGATGGCCAGAATTCCGCACATCTTTTTGCGCCGGTAGTTGCAAAAATGCAATCACACCCAAATCTCAACGACAAAACCAAACCTGATGAGTACTCACAGTAGTACACTCTCTGTCAACACGTGCAGTCTAGCAACACAGATGCATGCATGCGAGTACCGCAGTGGGTGAGATTGATGGATGGATGGATCGATTGGAGAGGAAAGGAATGTGAGGTTATGAGAGAGAAGAGTGGGAAGAAGGAGTGGGATTTATAGCAGGGGAGGCCGCTGATCCGGGGCATGCCTGCGAGAATGGTGAACATGCGAGGGCCTCCTGGCTGGGAGGGATTCCCACGTCAGATTGTTTTTCTTTCAACCTGGGGTAACTGGGCGTGTAACTGGTGGGGTGGGGTCGGACGGAAATAGATGTTCTTATCTCTGTGTGTCTCAATTCCGGGGATGCAAATTTTTCTTGCTGCTTGGATTAATCCGCTTCCTTAGTTTCCGGTGGGTGTTTGTTTCCTCTCTTACTAGTTGCTGCTTCTCCTTTGTGCATGTGATCGTTTGTTCTTTCCTTGGGTCGTTCTAGGGGCAATTTACACTACGCTGAAGAAAACCTCGTGGCCGTGGTAACCCTGAAAGTTGACCAGCCTCAAACCTGCCAAAAACTACCCGCTGTAAGTTAGTTTGTAGTTTTTGATGCAAGGTGAATTTTTTTGAATTTTGGGGTATATTTGGGTGTGGTCTGGTACCTTACTTGTATGTGTATAGGTATATCACATCTGAGATTCGAATTCCTTATACATTGTGAGATCATAATGTTCAAAGTTGGAGAAAAAAGTTATCATCCCTTATTTCAGAAAGGATGACTACTCTTTTGAGGGCCAATAAAACCATATTGGTAGAAAATTCTATGCAATATTTTACCCTCATGCGACCTTTGAATCCTAAGAAAAATTCACATGGAGGTATCTTGAAGTTCATCTACAAAGGCTTGACTTTGACGATAAAATTGTTATGTGAAAAATGATTGGGTTGAGAATCCGAGCATTGAGATCATGCCTTATAACCTTGTTTATATGTAGGGCAAACAAAAGTTGAAACAAAAAAAAAAAAAAAAAAAAAAAAAAAAAAAAAAAAAAGAGTTTTTGGTGAATTTTTGAATTTATTGCAATTTGATTGGATTTGGGCAGATATTGAGAATTAATGAGCCTATACCGCAGTTTCGGGTAGATTTTGAATGGTGTTTTCAAACTTTGACTGTAAATATCTCCTATTAAAATATGAGGAATTTTGAAGCGTGGAATGACTTTGTGGAAAAAGTTTACAACCTTTGAAAGGTTTTAACTTCATGCAAATTAACAATAGTAAATCATAGTTGCCCAAACCTCAAACGACCACAATTTGGCCTCACGGGTTAAGAATTCTTTTTTGAGACATTTTTTTATGGCAAGGGAAGATGGGCACGAGAAGATGTAAGAAAATTCAAGTAAAACATAAAAGACTACCTAGGGTCCTAAAGTGTCCTTCGAATTGTTTTTTCAAAGACAAACAATGGTCAAGTTGGATAAAGCCCTAAATTTCTTGATACGCATCTTCATTCCTATACATGCCCAAAAATTTGGTGTGGTTGTAGCGGCTTACAAGATTCACAAATATAATATTTGTTGATATCATTGAAAGCACGATCCAAACACGCACTCTTGCATGAATAGGAAAAAGTCACTCAGGGTTTTTTCTTTTAAAGAAACAACATATATATATATATATATATATATATATATATATATATATATATATATATTCCTACTACACAATAGTTTTTGATTAGTGTTACGTAGAGATTAGTGTTTGGAACCAAAAGTTACCAGATACATTATTTGTCAACTCTCTTAAAATAAGTATTCACTTTGGGCTGCTATTGCAATCGATGCTTTCCTTCCATTTGTGGAGCTCTAGTTCTACTATGGTTCACGTTACATTCTTCACCTCATCCATGCATCAGCTCACCCATGCATTTTGTTTTAAGAAATTGATGTTGCAAGCTAGCCAGAGTTAATTGCCTCTACAAGTGTAGAGACAAAACCCTCATCGTAGTAGCACCAAGCAAGATATAGTCGAAGAAAAGCAAACCGTACATTGGTGATTAGAGGGGAATTTGTGTTGTTCAAGATTGAGTTCGAGATATCTGCTACCTTAAAGAGTGACTTAGGTCTTAGTGCCTGGAAGTCAAGAGCATGTTGCGTTTTCAGTACGGCGACATTGCGTCAAGGTTCTAAAGTACACAAATCCTGATTACCAACTAGGCTTTCCATTTTTCTTTGTTTTCAATGTTCTTTCTTAATGGCACCCTTTTCTCTTGTTTGTGAGCAGTAGGCTTTTCCATGAGTGATTCTTATGTGTCTTATGCAAGTCAAATGTTCCATTGTATCTATAATTTTGTCCATGTATTTTTTATGCTTACTTTCTTCTTTAATAAATTTTCAATTCTCATGTTGTCTTTCCTTCATGATTTTGGTTTTTTCTAATTCTCAAAATTGGATTTGGCTTTCTAGATTTATTGAGCATTTATGAGCAGTCAATGAAATCACTCGAGGAGCCTACTCCCTCGACATTTTAAGCCTACACATTAAAAATTCAGGAGACTCTTCAATACCCCTCCTCCTCCCTTGCCCCCAAGAAATGCTCGTAGTACTTATTTACATTGATCCGTTTTGTGGAGTCTTGAAATAGGAGTATTGTGGATAACATGACCCAAGCAATGATTTTCCGTTTCAACTAACAACATCCTTTGCATTCGTGGTTCATTTCATCAGCTTTTTACGCGACAAGTAGTGCATTGATGGAGAAGTATGATATTTCCACCATGATTTCCACCATGATTTCCACCAAACTTGATGGAATGAGACATTTTAGATGGACAAAACCAAAAACTGGTGAAAATAAAACTAGAGGTGAGACACAACCCAACTATCCTATCGTCCTTGTTGATTTTCAACTTCTTTTTTCACATCAACCCTAACCAAATTTTACCCAACCATCAACGAGTCTCCCTTTAACAAAAGACAACAAAAGTAACCCAAAAACTCTACCTTCAAACAAACGAGTTAAAAAAGAAGAACCCATCTCCCAAAATAACTTTAAGATAAAGACACAAAGTGGAGTAGGTGACTATCTTTGGTTCCATCAATTTTTTCTCCTAGACTCATGAGATAACCATACAATCATCAATAATGTTAGTAAGAATATTCAAATGGAAAAATTCCAACATATCTTTGATAAGCCATAGGAATATTTTTCTCTTAAAAAAACACATACCCTTCAGACCAAAAGCACATTTTGATAAGCTCCACAAGAAAACTTCTTATCCATACAAGGTACTAGGAATTTTGGAATAAGACACCAAGGAATTCCACGTCAGCCTAGTAGTCAAAGATGATCACTTCTTTCACGGCACTTCTATTTTGACTTTTATGATTTTTTTAAAAACTTTTTTAAATTTTTTTCAGGTGCTGCCCGTGTTTTTTTGGGGTAGCGTGTGTTGGGAGAAAGTTACGAGAAAAATGGGAATGTATGTTGGAGAAAGTGAAGACTTTGTACACGACAAAGACAAAGGGCGAATTGAATGCCATTGAAATTGTATCAATGATTGGGACACGTTGGATTTTGAGATGTTGATGTTGGTGTAGAGAGGTGTCAAAGAGTGAAGGAAGGAAGTGGGTTTTTTGTTTATGGTTTGGAGATAGTATTAAGGTAGAGGCACCTATAACCGACCACTTAAGGATTTTAGCACATGATGTTAAGGTATATATTTTTTTCAGAATTTTTCATGTGTGCAAACATAAGGTTCTTCTTGAATGCAAAAAGTTTCGTGATTTTATTTGCATTATTCAAATAGTTATAATTGTTTAAAAGTGAAAAGTTGCTTGGAACCTAAAGTCGATCACATGCTTAAATATACAAATGAGGTACATCTGTTCTTTCAAAATCTAGGAATTGGGCTTGATCGGGTATTGGTTGCCGGTTGGGAATGGGTGCCTCTACCTTAGTGATAGGTGTTTTCTAAGTCCTTTATTGGATTGTAAAAAAATTCTGCAAACCCCTAGAGATTCTTAGAATCCAGGATGTTTTTTTGTTGTTTTGGGCAGTTTAGATGAAAGATAAAGTCATAGTATTCTAGGCTAAGTATGTGGGGTGGATGTGGTTATACATACAAGGTATGTTGGGGTGAAGTTTGCATTTTTTTATTTTTTATTTTTTTATTATTTTTTATTTATTTTTTATTTTTTTTGGGTAGTATGTTCATCACCAAATTGTTGCTGAGATTTTTAGGTGACCCAACGAGTTTTACAAAGGCATGATTTAAAGTTTCCAAGGGTAGGCTTCAAAACTTACAAGAGCAAGCTTCAAAATTTACAAGAGCAAGCTTCAAAGTTTTTGATAGTTTCAATTGATTTTTTTTTTAATTTTTTTTGTCGAAATTTGAGACTTAGGAATTTATTGAGAAACTATTTATAATTTAACAATAATAAATGTGTCTTGGATTCTTTTAGTTCTTTCTTGAACCAAAATTTATATTAGGTGATGCATGTTTTATTACACACTTGTTTTCATACCCTCTTTCAGAAAATTATTTGCATGAAGATTGAAATGAGCAAAATATAAGTCTCTAAAATTTTGCTAAGCTTATGATCTAGATTAATACAATTACTATCCAAAATCTAACAATAACATGAACTAAATGGAAGTGTATTCAGATGCAGATTAAAGAGCCCCTAAGAGCCCAATCAACCATTTTATGGTCGATCCCGAATTTTGAGGAGCTGTACCTACATAAAAAAAGGATTTTTTTGGAATTTTTTTACAACATTCCAAAAGTTTGATAAGTTGGGAACCACATTCAATTTACTGAACCCTGTTTGGATTCATTGATTGTTCAAAATAAGCCATCAAACACAAACAGGGCAAAGTTTTCTTAGTGTAAGAAAACTTACTATTTTGGGAAACTAATAAGGTTCCTCATAGGTTACTTGTGGCCTCTCTCCATTTTATCATATAATATGTGATTTTAGCCAATCGTAGCAATTTCCAATCACTAATGATAGAAATTATATTTTATATTGATTTTTAGAGTTTTACTCTCTTTAATTAATTATGAAACAAGTATTACTTATTTTAGGAAAGTTAACCGTATAGATCTAATTTAGGTCTTTGTACTATCTTTAGAGAGCTACTTCATAAGGGTTACCGAATTCATATTTTATAACACATCTAAGTTTTTCTTCAAACCTTCGAGTCTTTAGGGGTTAAGATTTTGATTTTCTATAATAATCTCTGACATGCAAAATCATTCTTTGTCAACTAAAACATAACACTTGGCATGTGGCATAATAAGGCATAATTGCTTTAAGTAATTAATATTCTTAAGAAGAATGTTTTGGGCTCATTATAATTTGACATCTGGCACGAAGAGACCTAATTAATATGAGCATTCTTGGAGTGACCCAATCGGTTTTTCACAAATCTCTTCCGGCAATTGCTTTATTTTATACTGAGAATAGAAATTTCTATGTAATTTTCATCGGTTTTTAGCCGGTGGTTTCATGAATGGACCGACTAGTGTGCTAAATCCATCGGCTGATAATGAACTAGCCGTCGGTTTTCCCGATCATTGCTAAGAATGTCTCAATTTAAATAGAAGTTCCAATTGGTGAATTTGCTCCTATGGTATGTTGGTTACTTCTTACCTTGTTTTTCCTTATTTTTCACTAGTGGGACCCGTGCCGTTGAGCACGTTCAACTTGGATTGCCTAAAGCTATAAAACATTCATAAACTTCAAATAAGTTGATACAGAAAATATTAAAAAATACATATCGAATTTATATATTTAGAATAATAAAATATACATCAATGGTCTCAAACATGGTCTCTATTTTATTTTACGATAACATACCATTGGATCATTCCTCAAAATGGGTATTGACCGTTGGAATCCCTTTACTCTTTGTAAAAGGGTATTATAACGTTCGTTTGCAGGTTCACTACTGAGCAACCGTAGGCCATGAGTGTATATCTCATAATCTGTGGACGAAATCTCACTGTCTTCATCAAAAGGCCCTATAATCCAAGATGCTATCCTTGATGTAACATACACATTAGTAGCTAAACTAAATTTAGCTACTTCTGATCCATAAACACTCATTAAAGATGGATCCACCTAAGGCCGTCTTATTCTATCTGCCTCCAATTCTTTTTGTGATGGATATACATAGTTGGATAGCAGAGGAAACTCTATCTTACATGCAAATCCCCAATCACAAACACCTATGTACATATTATCTTCTTCTCTGTGTAATAAGATGTTGTCGGGAGACAAATCACAATGTATGCTACCATTTTTATACAGAAATAGCATACCAAATAAAAAGTGCCAAGACAATCGAATTCGTAGTCGTTGAAACAACTTCACATTGTCAGCATCCACTCCTGGCTCCATACGTGATTTTCCATTGCACTTCAAGACCATACTTCTCAAAGTTCCAACATTCAAATCCAATGACATGTGATTTTCAAAGGCTCTCATCTCTTTCTATGCAAGTCTCTCTCTACACTTCTCGTGTGCAGCTGCAAACCACAACATGCCATGCCTGGAATGCTATGAGCAATGTCCCATTGCGACCTTCATCATTTGAAGGGATTCCAAATTCAAAGCTTCCCATTACTTTCTCAGTGACTCTCTCAAACCAAAGCTTACAAGCCTCGTTTTCCATGTGTCAAAAATTCCAATCACACAAACTCTTCCAGAAGCATGCAAATTCCAATGCTAAAAAATGTGTCAATGCAGGCTTAGGTGCGTGCAATGCGATTGATATTACATATACATAAAAACTACAGAAGGGGAATGAACCAACCTCTATCTGAGAACGTCGACTAATGTAGTAGCAGCAAAGACAAGAAACAGGCTTCCACCAACATAAGCAATAAGTTTCTCCGAGATGTACTCACTAAGAATACTTCCACCAAGAACAGCAAATAATCTAAACTTCTCTCCCTAGTTCCTTTCCCAAAAGACCAACAGTCTACTCCTACTCTTTTTACTTTCAGGTCCTACTTTAATTCTAAGTCATAGATTTTTCTAAACTTCACTATCACATCTTTATCTCTTTATCATCAAAATACCCAAAAGAGCTACAATCTACTTCTAGTTTTTTTACTCTCTATTCCAATATCAGATCTAAGTCATAGAGCTACCTAATTCTTTCTAACACATTTATATCTTTTTACTATCTAAATACCTAAAAAAACTAAAGACTACTTCTAGTCTTTTTATTTTATATTCCAATTTTAGAGCTAACTCATAGATCTTCCTATCTTTTAACCGTAGGTCTAAAACAATCTTATCTCTTTGAGAGAAGTTCCTTTCTCAAAAGACCAACAGTCTACTCCTACTCTTTTTACTTTCAGTTCCTACTTTAATTCTAAGTCATAGATTTTTCTAAACTTTACTATCACATCTTTATCTCTTTACCATCAAAATACCCAAAAGAGCTACAATCTACTTCTAGTTGTTTTACTTTCTATTCCAATATTGGTTGTGTGGATACAGGAGGCAAGTCTCCACGACGGATTCCAGCGCGGAACCGTCGTGTGAGACAAAGCCTCCTGTATTGTAATATAGATTTTTAAAATTTTATTCTATAAAATTTTGTCTCATAGTACTTCTATTACTTTTCCTAATATCTTTATAGCTTATGTCATTACACAATGTAGAAGGATGAGAACTCGTTTGCACCAAAGTTCCAAAGTACTTGAAACCCAAAAGTCCAAAGTTTTGCGGTTTTCCAATAGGCAACATGAAATCTCTCATATATCAAGTTAATTTGAAGTAAACGATGCATATGAGTGGGAGTTAAATGGGTAGCCAAGGTTGTGGCTAGCCACTATCTTTGGCGGGTTTAGAGCGTTCCTCTAGCCGGCTTGGGGCGTATAGCCAATTTGTTGAAAAAGGGAAATGTCCTTTGCTTGGCTAAATGTAGTCAGTCTTGTGTCTTTAGCGAGTTCATTGGGAATGCCCTAAGATAGATAGATAGATAGAAACTCCAATCCCTTTCTAAGGGGGCCGGCGTGAATGAAGTGTCCGTTCGTACTGCTAATATCCCGATGGCCACCGGACAAGGGGAAATCGGAACAATACTACTTCCCCCTCTCGAGGGTGGACACTATAACTACGCTAGTTTATAGCCTAGTTACAAATGCCTTGAAGATACTTGACATAGTATCCCCCCAAAGGGCTTTGAGGTACCCATACAACAAGGTCCAAGGACCTCCCACAATAGTTGGGTGGACCATAGTGGTGAGCACCACGCCGGCATGGGGAATGGAACCCACGACCTCCTCATTGGGGGCCTAAGCCCTAACCACCAAGCCAAGGCTTGTGGTGCCTATGCCCTAAGACTACCTAGGTGAGAGTAATTTTTGCAAGATGGAGTGCCTTGTTTAATCCAAGAGACTCATCAAGAAAATTCCACCTTAAGAGAAAATTATTGCCAAATACAATGATTTTATGAAGTGGAAATTTTCATTTGAATATTCTTACATTATTGATGTATGGTTATCACATGAGAGGAGAAAAATTGAATCAAAGATAGGCACCTACTCCACTTTGTGTCTTTAACGTTCGGCAAGTGAAGTTATCTTGGGCGAGGGATTCTTCCTTTTCAACTCGTTGTCTGAAGGTAGAGTTGGATTACTTTTGTTGTCGTTTGTTGCTTGTGCAAAAATTGGTTACCAAGTAGGATTGATGTGGAAAACGAAGTTGAAAAATAGATAGATAGATAAGAACTCCAATCTTCAAAGCAAAGATTGGCGTGAATACAACGTCTGTTCGTAATGCCTTTACCTCGATGGCCACAGGACAAAGAGGTAATAGAACAAAACTACTCGCCCCTTTTGGGAATAGACACTAAACTCTACAAATAACTCCAACCGGAGAAGTTGAAAAACAATAAGGATGATAGGATTGTTAGGTTGTGTCTCATCACTAGTCGAGAAATGTGGTATTTTCACTTGTTTTCTAGGTTTTGTCCATCTAAAGTGTCTCATTCCATCAAGTTTGGTGAAAACATCATACTTCTTTATTAATGTACTAATTTTCAGTACAAAAAATCTGATAAAATAAACCACGAGTGCAAAGAATGTTGAAACATTAACCATTGCTTGGGTCATGTTATCCACAATAACCGTATTTCAAGACTCCACGACACCACCTTACACTTGTTGCGACTCAGACGTGCAACCAATTTGTTCTTAGATTCATATTCTCACCTTTCGTAAGAAAAAAGAAACGGTGATGTGCACTTGACGTGATCAAGTTGAAAAAGACCATACGGAAAATGAAAGAATGACGCAATTGGAAACAAAAAAGGGGGCAAGAGTTGATAGTAACCAAGCAAGTGCGACATGCACCTAAACCTTGTTGCATGCCCATGCGAACTTGAATAGTTGCTTCACATGCACCTTCATCGTTTTAATGACACAAGTATGTAAAACATGAAACAAATGCAAGCTAGCACCAAATCAAGCAAAATGTACCATGTGTTTCACATGCACCTTCATCGTTTTAATGACCAAATCAAGCAAAATTTACCATGTGTTTCACATGCACCTTCATCGTTTTAATGGCACAAGTATGTATAACATGAAGAAATTGCAAGCAAGCACCAAATCGCGCAAAATTTACCATGTATTTCACATGGCACTAATTGATAAAAGAATACGTTTGTTTTTTCAAGTGATCTTGTGTATCCGCAAAAAGTATTGATAAGTATTGGTTGTGTGTGGAAGAAGATAACTCCAATCTATTACAAGGGGCTGCTTGCCTGCCACATGTGATATTTGACAATATTTTACTTGCATTGTGTATCTTCAGATAGCACTATTGACCTTAACCCTCAGCGGAGGGGCTTTTTTTCTATTTGTTATGTAGCTTTCTCTGTCCTCAACTTTTCACTTATATTTTGATGTCAAACTCGTCACCTTCTTATGATGCATTCAAAAAGTAAGATTTATAATTCTAATCAGAAATTTGTACGAGTGATTTTGTGGTTTGCAAGGATTGTAGTAGGTAGGTTGGGGTTGTACATGCCCAAAAGATGTTGTGATCCAATTTTGGGTTGCTTGTTTTAGATCCCATGGGCGTTTAATCCTTAAACGCCCAAGCAAGCCCGAGGGGCATGATTCCAACAGAATCTTCCTTGTAGCTCTCTCTGTACTCAACATTTCTCTTATATTTTGATGTCAAACTGGTCACCGTCTTCTGATGCATTCAAAAAGTGAAATTTCACAATTCAAATCACAATTTGTATGAATGATTTTGTGCTTTGAAAGGATTGTGGTAGGTAGGTTTGGGTTGTACATAACCTTGTAGGAGGTTGCAAGCTCATCATTGATTGGTTCATTCATGATGCCCAAGTCCAAAAGATGTTGTGATCCAATTTTGGGCTGCCCGTTTTTGACCCCATGGGCGTTTAAGGGTTAAGGGTTATATTGTGCTTGAATGGGCGCCGACTTTTATTTGATTTGCTCAAAGTATACCGAGTCCACAAAGAAGTTTACTTTCACAGGAGAAACAAGAGTACATGCATCAATTTTCAAATTTTTAGCTAGTAGCTAGCTAAAAAGTAGCGTAGTTACGGTGTCCACCCTCGAAAGGGGTAACTAATAATGTCCAAATTTCCCCTTGTCTAGTGGGCATCTGATTCTTAGCATTATGAACGGACACTTCATTCACACCAGCCCCTTTGAAAGGGACCAGAGTTTCTATCTATCTAGATGGGAGCATAACCAAAAGACAAATGGGCCTTAATTGACTCTAAGGGTTAATTGTTCCAAGAAAACAAAAAGAAACTATATTTACTAACCAAAACACTTCCCAAGGAGTTGGTCAAACCCAAAACTCTCTAGTCATAGAAACCAAAAACGAGTCCGGTTGTCACAAGCACAGAAGCCTCTCGTCGGATGCATGTTACAGGTAACTAATTTGGCTTTTGAACAGGGCGTATGGGCACCACCCCCATAATAACCCCGCAACTACAATCAAGGGTATCTAATAATCCCATTGGGTGCTCACAAGTTGGAGCCGAACCCCCCAATGATGACCACAAATATGAAATACAGTTGCTTCAAGTACCTGCTAACCGCTGCATGTTGATCCCAATATGAATGATACTTGTCATTGCAATGATGGAGGAATAATCGGATAGCGGAATCTGAGATAGGCGCACTTCCTCAAACTCTCGCGATTCACAAACACGTCATGATACTCTTCGTTTTTCGTTTTTCTTATTTAAAAAAAAAAAAAAAAAAAAAAAAAAAAAAAAAAAAAAAGAAACCAACAACACGTTCGGATACTCGGCCAATTGGCCGATCGTTACCAAGAATCATTGGAGTTATCATCATGATTGAGATGTGGCGTGAGCATACATGTGGCTATCTTCGAAAACGCCCATGTGTATCGTACACAAGTACCTCCGTGTTTAGTTTTTATTTTCACGGGAACCTTCGGGGTTTTGGGTTATTTTTTACGCTAAGGGGAAAGTGTGGTATTTCCATCGGGCTTTTCACAAAGTAGTTGCACCTAAAGCTTGATGAAAATTCTCGTGGAATGAGTCATTCATCTTGGTGGAAAATAGTGACCGCGGTTCTCCACTATGGTTTTAGTTGAAATGGTTGATTTCTTATCATTTGAAAATAGCTTAGAATCACCAAATGAATAACAATATACTCATGTAGATTCATTTTTCATAAGAATTACAAGTAATGTTCAAACTTTTTTTTTCCTTGAGAATCCCACTTTCTTTATTTGAAGTGCACACAATTGTAATGAAAACTACCATATAAAATAATTCATGACATTTTGAAGCACATAACGCGTACCAGACAATTGAAAAACAAATATAGAATGGATTTTGGGTTTTTTAGCCATTTTGAAGAAGAACATTAAACCTATATGGATTGGTGTGAATATAGTGTCCGTTTGCACTACCCTTGATGATATCCCCACACGACATAAGAACAGTAGTATAAGCATCTCTAACAACCTCTATATGTTATAAACTAATTCTAACTCAACCCCTAAACGTCCCCAATGTCGTTTTTCTACATTTTGGATGGAGGGCAGAAACTTTGAAGAGCCATAACGCCTTCATCCAAACTCCGTTTTGGATGAAATCACTTGTGTTGGGTTCCAAATCAAGTCTAGTTTGTGTCGTAAAATTTGCAAGCCCATAAAATAAAGTATGAATTAATGGAATGCACTTTAGTGAAGGCAGCTCTTGTTTTTGGGTTTCCAAGCATGCGGCATATATCACCATTGCAAGCCAATTATGTGAAATTAAAAATAGTTTTTCATGATTTTTTTTTTCATGGTCATGATTTTATGGTGATTCTTAACAACTTTGTAGTGAGAAGTTTTTTGATCCAAATGATTTTGCTATTGGATTTGCAATGATGTTTTGTCAATGAGAAAAAGTGAGAAAATGGATGATATTTGAGGAGCTATATCTCCTTCATCTACCGTTGGATTTCGACTTAATTACTTGGAATGGCCTCCAATTAGAGTCTAGTCTAAGTGGTAGAAACCTTAACAAGATCGAAGATGTTTTGAAGATAAGGCATGAAATTGAATGCAAGGGGTCTAGTTTTGGACTATTTTTCCTATGTAAATTTTTGGCAGTTTTTACCATTGCATGGCTTTTATTTGAGCCAAGAAATTTTTTTGATGAATTTTTGTTGGGTAAAGGACTTATTAAGATGAAGGTGAATATCTTTCTAGTTGGTGACTTTTTCATTGCAATAGGTATATTGGTAGCATTTCCACCTCAAAGTGAAAATGATGAAATTTTGCAGCTTGTTTTCAGTATTAATATGTTATAATCTCCCGATCTATAAGGCCTCATGACTCAAATTTTGGTCCACATGATCTTCGATAAGTCTATTACAAGTTTGTACGGTTGAGATCTTATTAGCTTCTCTTCATTTTCATCTATGACGATTTTTATGGAAATGTGCTTTTCTGCTAAAAATAGGCTGGGACGTTTAGGGGTTAAGAAGGAATACAAATTGGAAGACTCCCTCAAGAAGATTTCTTCCATGATACTAGTAAGAGATGGTGCAATTACGATTTTCAACCTATGCACTCCACTCACCTTGTTCCTCGACACTTAACCCCTAACTTTTCTCAAAACCCGAAACAGGTTTTGGAGGTTCCCGCAGGAGAAAAATTCAGCCAACTTTGACCATTATAATCTCACAAATGTACGAAGAATAAACGGTTCAAATTTGATATGTGAGAAGAATGTCAAGTGAACTTTGAGATCTTACGGTTGGATCTTTTAAATAATGCTTAGATTGAGAGTTTTAGATCTTAATCTAAATGAAGGTCAAATTTTGTAACAAGGAAATTTAGGGGTTAAAAACCAAATTACATGGAATAGAATATCCTTTGAGCAAGAACGAGATATTCTCCACACAATGATTCCAGTCAAACAGATAAATAATTATTATAAAAAAGGTGAATAGAGGATTGGATCCAACCGACAAGGATTCTCCATGACGGAAATAGGATGCTCTTGTTTTAGCCAACCTCAATCCTCCAATTAAATATAAACCCCAAAACTTACTTGAGCATCCTATTTCCGTTTAAGAATACCACTTGGAAGGCTCTCATGAAACAAGCTGACGTGGAGCTTCATTCTTTTATTCTACCCAATCATGAAGGCCAGGCTTCGAGTCTCCGCACCAAATTCCTTTTCCTGTGGCCCTCCCTTGTTAGTTTATTTCGTTGAAAACTAATTATATCCAAAAAGATCTTAATTGTAACTTCTTTTGGGGATAAGAGCTAGTTTTTTTTTTCTCTTTTTGGGTACTTGCATGGATGAATGAACTATAATTGATTGATTGGTTGTGGTACTTATCACACTATGATAATATTTCACACAAATAGTGTATCATAAATATTCAAATAGTGTGGAAAGATATTTAGTATGACTTTTTTGGAGATAAGCGCAAGTGTAAGTAGTTTTCCTTTTGGGGATAAGAGCAAGTCTCTGGTAGTTTTTTTCTTTTTGGGTACTTGCATGGATGAATGAAGTGTGATTGATTGGTTGTGATACTTATCACACTATGATATTATTTCACACAAATAGTGTATCAAAAATATGCAAATAGTGTGCAAAGATATTTAGTATGACTTATTTTGGAGATAAGAGCAAGTGTACGTAGTTTCCTTTTGGGGATAAGAGCAAGTCTTTGGTAGTTTTTTTTCCTATTTGGGTACTTGTATGGATGAATGAAGTGTAATTGATTGGTTGTGATACTTAGCACACTATGATAATATTTCACACAAATAGTGTATCAACATATTTAGTGTGCAAATTTTTTTTTATAGATTCTTTTGGAGATAAGAGCAAGTCTTTGGTAGTTTCTTTTCTTTTTGGGTACTTGCATGGATGAATGAACTATAATTGATTGGTTGTGGTACTTATCACACTATGATAATATTTCACACAAATAGTGTATCAACATATTTAGTGTGCAAATTTTTTTTTATAGATTCTTTTGGAGATAAGAGCAAGTGTAAGTAGTTTCTTCTTTGGCATTTGCAATGATGAATGGAAGATAATGAGGCACCCGTTATTTTTGATTGATGGAAGAATCATATCATTTTTATGAAATATATCATGCAAACAATGCTCGTAGAAGTATTTCTAGTTCATTCATTGTTAGTTTTTTCAAATGATACTAATTATTAGCCAAAAATATCTTGTAACTTATGTAACTTCTTTTGGAGACAAGAGTTAGTCTTTAGTGGTTTTTAGTTTTTTTGGTATTTTCATGGTAAGATAATGGGTAATTTGTGATGGTGGATTAATTCTACATGTCACTTTATGAAATATAACATGCAAATGAAGTTTTGTACATTCAAGTATAGAGCTATTGCAAAATCTATTTGATGTTTGAAACTTTCAAGGTATATTGTAAGATATAAGTTTGGGGTTTGTCTGGTTGGAGTGAATGCAAGTGCTTCTTAGGCCCTCCTTACATTAGAAATGAAAAGCCTTTGACCAAACTCTACTTGGGCCATGGCCCATACTTGAGAAGCGAGTCCTTGAGAACCCATGACCTTTGGATGTAGTGTAAAGTGAGGGAAGGTAGAAGACTCCCATGGGAAGTTTTTTCTGTGATGAAATCAAAATATACTAAATGATTGGTTGTGGTGATTTTGGCCAATGACCTTTCTGATGTTTCATTGAGCCCATTTCATTGAGGTAGGCCTAAATAGAATTAGCAAGGAAGCTGTAAAAGAAAAGCACTTTTTGTGTCAACAAAGTAGAAAGTGCTTGCCATGCCATTTTTGGCTCCTTTTCTTCCTTGAACTAAAATTTGCTTATGTAAAGCCTCACTTCATTGGCTTCTAAATTACTAGGTCTCCAATTAATTGAATTTCTTTCCCTCATGGTTTATCAACTCTAGTGTACAGAGGGCCTTAAACATGGACTATTATATTGTTCTCTATAAAGTGATATTTTTTGTTTTCTATTGAATTAGTTTGAATTTTTTTCAGTCCTTTTTAAGGTGCTCTTAAGTTGCGCTTGGTTCTACTGTCTCACTGTTGATCAAAATGTGACAAGAAATATTTGAAGGATGTTAGAAGTATCTCTTTTTACACAAAAACCTCCTAGACAAATAATTCTTTTTTATTGAGAATGTATGGGAACCTATCCTAAATAATATAGGGTATTGCCACGTAAAAATTGCTTCATTTTATTAAGGATCACTATGAGAAAGTCAAGAATCTTAGGTTTTTTTTTTTTTTTTTTTTTTTTTTTTTAATGCAAAAATTTGTGACACTAAGTTTAGCATATAATAAGTGTTCTTATTGGTATACATCAATAACATTTCTAAGCTATGATGGTAGAGAATTGAAAAAACATACAAGGCGTCGGAGATGTCTAAGTTTGACGCAACTTCAAATGTGGATTTCTTATATTGAGTCAATGTTTAAAGAACTTCACCCTACCAAACTCTACTTCAAGTGTAAAACTCGCTTCATATCCGAGGGAGTGATGTGATAAGGCTATGGAAGCAATTATAGTATTTATAGCAAATCTTTCTATCGACCATAATCCAGCGTGATGGCCAAAGTTGGAGCTTCACAAAGGAGATTCACAAGTAGGAGTTGTTTGTTTGTCTCAATGTAGCAAGGGGTTGGTGAACCCATGATAAACATTTAAATAAATAAGAGGAATGGATGCTCAATAAACTTTTGGCTTGGAAAGTCAATGGTAGCAATGTGCCAAAGGACTGTTCTAATTTCTTGGTCCTTTTGGAGCTATTAAGATTACATATATTTATCAATAATCTATTTTAATTCAATTTGCCAAAACTTAGGTTATGCTCTTAACATATGTGAAGGTATTACAACAACATCATATAGACACTCATATACTTAAGTTATTGTTAATATTCATAAAAAGTGACTAGAACAAAAAATTGTTTTTGGAATAAGAATGTGAGGATGATTAAAAAGCTTTTGTGTCATTTTTAGACATTCATGTATATACTAATAGAAATCTCCGTCATTTAGGCCGTCATTTTTGTCACCAAATCCTACTAGTGCATTAGAGATAAAACATATAGTAAATACAATTGCGCCACAAAATGTGTGTAATTTATTCAATTTGAGGGAAAATATGCAGTATACATCCAAAAAACAATACAAATAATATAAAATGGGCATTAGTAGTGGTACAAAAATAGCAATTAAGTACTAAGGTTTGAACCCTCTCATGCATTTATTCACGTTGCGTCATCCTATCAATATCCTTGGTATTGGAGGAGTCGAGGAGAAAGGTGTCTTCCAAGTTGTTGTCTCAAAGAAAAACGATATTGGAGTTGTTGAACAAGGCTCTTAGTTTCTTGATGTGCATCTCAATACTCTTGACGAGATATTGCAAGATCTCTCTCAAGTAATATAGCAGCTCATAGACTTTGCGGTCTTTCATGCATGCATTTGAGTTACTAGATTTTATGAATGTGTTTGGTTCTGAAAAGTCCTCCTGAATGTTGTCATTTGAATTGTTGTTCCAAAGACAAACAATGGTCAAGTTTGATAAGGCCGGAAATTTCTTAATGTGCATCTTGAATTCTTGATTCCTACATATGCGTAAAGTTTGGGTGTATTGGTTGTAGCGGCTCACAAGAGTCACATATATAATATTTTTTGATGTCATTGAAAGCACAATTTAAGCACTCACTCTAGCGTCAAAGTCACTCGGGGCATTTTTTTTTAATTAAAAAAAAAAAAAAAAAAAAAAAACTATTTCCACTAAAAAATAGTTGTTAATTAGTGTTCAGAAACCAAAATGTACCAAGTACATTATTAGTCAACTCCCTTAAAATTAGTGCTCACTTTGGGTTGTTGCTGCAATCAATGTTTTCCTTCTATTTCACGAGCCCCAATTCTACTGTAGTCCACGTTACCTTCTTCACCTCACTCATGTGTCAACTCACCTATGCAATTTGTTTTGAGAAATTGTCGCCGCAAGCTAGCCAGAGTTAATGACTTTTAGAAGTAGAGAGAAGAAACCCTCTTCATAGCGACACCAAGCAAAAAGTGCTCGAAGAAAAGCGAATTGTACATTGGTGATTAGAGGGGAATTCGTCTTATTTAAGATTGAGTTCAAGATATCTACTTCCTTAATGAGTGTCTTAGGTCTAGGCGCGTGGAAGTAAAGAGCATGTTGCGTTTTCACTACTGCGAGATTGCGTCCAAGGTTCTAAACTGCACATGCTGGACCTAAAATCCTAATTACCAACCAGGCTTTTCGTTTCGTTTATCTTCAATTTTTTTTCTCAGTATCAGGCTTTCCTCTTGTTTGTCAACGGTAGGCTTTTCCATGAGTGATTCTTATATGTCTTATGCAAGTCAAATGTTTCATTGTATCCATATTTATGTCCATGTTATTTTCATGCTTGCTCTCTTCTTTAAGGCATTTCTAAATCCTCATGTTGTCTTTCCTTCATTATTTTGGTACTTTCTCATTCTCCAAATTGATTTTGGCTTTCTAGATTTAACGAGCATTTATAAGCATTTGGTCAAACATTACACTAATTGTAACAAAATAATTTTTGCTCTTTTCTTAAAATTTTCATACTTTCAAATTGGTGCCATGGATTGACGATAACTTTTGTAACAATATAGTCACGTGTGACATTTTATGTTACGGATCACAATTAACGTTTGTAACACCAATTAGCAACTCCTATGTAGTGTTTGTTTTGTGTTTATTTGACTTTGGCCAGACTTGCCAAAATTAAAAAGTAACAACCCAAGGAAGATTGTCACTCTTATTGTACTATAGTAGAAGGGGTTTGTTCACCAGGGATCTTATAATAAAAAAGGTAAGAGTAATTATAAAATTGACAAAGTATTTAAGACATAGTCAACTTTTAAATTATATAAAGAAGTGCACTTTGAGATACACTCATTCACTTACAATACTTACACAAATCAACTTTTCAATTAGCCAATATTCTCATAACAAATGAATTCATTTATTGCATTGCAACTTCACTCAAATTACTTATTTGCTAGACCTTGCTTATGTAGCTTCTAATTTCCTTAATTAGTCTACCCCATCTAAATTTTTTATTTCTGTCGTTTAATGATATGAAATTGAAATTTTAATGTCTCTTTCACTTGTCATACGAGTCACTTGTTCTACATGTGCTACTTGCAACTCGACATAAAATATTTTGGCTTGCACTCAATTAGTTTGTCCTACCCACACAATCACACAATAATACAAACAAATTGCAAATCAATCTACAATTCAATGAGGAAGGTTATTATTACAATTTGAAAGAGATCACCATTGCAAATAGTTTTTGTGCAAGTGAGCCATATACGACTGAATATGGACTGAAAATTTAGTGGTTAGACCTCGGACTTACATTCCTAAAATTGGTAACGACAACTCTTCACTGAAAGTATGTGAAAACAACTTAACTTACTCCATATCAATTCAACTTGTTGCTTTCACTTGTTTCACACATTTCTTTTACTTTTGGACTATACTTTTCATCTTTTTGTGCAAGTTGAGTGTATTTTCTCTTTTATTTGCCTCGCAAAGTGTGAATGTGAGTCAAGATAAGCTTAAAATTGAGAATTGAAATGAAAAGGTAGGAAATGAAAAGATGTAAGTCAAAGGGTGTGAAGAGTAAGTTGGAACTACAAGTATGAAAATTAAGAAAATTTTCTCTTTGAACACATCAAGTGAATGTGTATCCATGCTTGAGTGCTTTGGTTTTGGAGTTGTAATTCTTGTGAAACATTTGTTGTAAAAATTACAAGTTCTATCTTTAAAATTAAAAACTAAAATAAGTAAGTTTATGTTTGCCTTGAGATTGTGAGAAGACTATAGTCCATGAATACATATAGGATTTTTATTACATATAGTCATTTTAATGCTATTTAATATTATTTATAGTCCATCAATACATATAGGCTTTTTATAGGCTGCATGTCTTTCCCTAGAGTCCCTAAGAAGCTATGGCCTACAGTGACACCGGACAACATAAAAGGTCAACACTTCAAGATCACACAACTTCTCTTTGATATCGAGGTACACCACAATACTAAACTCTTTCTTGACTATCAAATCCTCCTCTAGTTTAAAAAACCCTCCACCAGTCCACTTTATTCACTCAGGACTAGATCATAAAGAAACTTATGATTTGTTTCTTACACATGAACATACATTTAGGCACTCAGATAGGTGATCCCATAGCAGTCCTCTCTACTGGACCACGAACAAATCAGATTTGGTCAGGCATGGTGAAGGTTCATCTCCAAAATCCTGAACACTGATGGTATAACACTCCTGAAAGGCACCCGTGTTTTTGCCATAGAATTAGACAAGCATGAAGTCCTCACCAAAGAAGTCCTCACCAATGAAGTCCTCACCATAGCAAAAATTGCAAAAGCCTATGATTCACTAGCTCTTCGCAACCTTCTGATGACGGAGACTAATATTGAAAACATAAGAGACCTAGAGCCTCATCACCTGTTCCAGACGATAGTTGAAGAAAGCTTCAAGAAATGTCACGAGCATGAGATCACCCAAGTCCATAAAAGCCATATAGAAACATATGGTTGGATCACTACCACGTCTACCTAACAGCTCACGAAAATTAGAAGAAACAAAATTCTTGTCCTAGATGAACTTCTTTTCTCTGCAGTGCCCTCTAAGGATCACCTTTCCAAAGCCGATGTGATTAAACGAAACTGCCTTGTTCCTATGGCAAAAACCTGAACCTTACAAAGACTATTGAGCACACTACAAATAGTTCAAAAGCACACCTAAGACTAGACAACATTTGTTCGGTCTACTATTCTAGAGCAAAACAAACAATTCACAGCGGAGTAGCAAACATTGAATGCATTAGTGCAACTGTGTACAAACAATTCCTACGCAAACAAGCAAGGAGCAATGGTAAATGGATAGAGTATAAGCCGCATCCAAGCAACCTCCATAGCAACGCGAGACTGGACGAAGCAACGCTCTAGAAGCTTGGTTTTGCTAACATCGATACCACCATGGCCAACACCATAGAAGCTTTCTAGAATGCTTCAAACAAAGCTCCGAAACCTATGACGAAGAAAGACATCACAACTATTATTGGAGACGTAATCACAAAGTGTCAGGCATTGACTCTAGAAACGCAGAGGTACGAAGAAAAACATAAATATCTTAATAGACAAAATGGCCAGTGAAGGACAAGCTCTTTCAGTGGCCTCTTATACAGAGGTTTGGCGGTTAATGTCACTTGTCTCTCACCTATCACCAACTACCACTAACTGTCTCGTGGTTCCACGCCTAGTTCGCTGCTCAGTCCTAACATTATCCCCCCCTTCTAAGTACAGCTGGTGGGCGGGGAGCATCTGGATGTAATCTGTGAAAAGCCTTGACCATTAGTGGAGCGTTGCGTAGATGACCCGCGGGCTCCCAAGAATCTTGTTCAGAGCCATAATCCTTCCATGATACCAAATACTGCAGTCGTCGACCTCTCCCGAAAACGCGGGAGTCTAGCACTTGACGAACCTCCTACTCCGTATCCCCTGTTGGGGTGACCGGAGGAGGGGGTCGTTGCTGTCAGCCCGGAATTGTGTCGGAGCGGTAGGGTTCTAAAACAACGACATGAAATACATCATGAATGTGGAGAGAGTGAGGTAGCTTTAGGCGGAAAACAAGGTCGGATAGTTTGGTGATGATCGGAAATGGTCCTAAGAACTTGGGGCCAGGCTTCTTAGACGGGGACGTTGTCGCAATATGCTCACTTCGGAGCAGTACCTTGTCTCCTACACAATACTTGGGTGAGTCGTGTACATGAAGATCATAGTGCCTTTTGGCATGCTCTCCTGCAATCTGGATCATCCTCTTGATTTCCTCGTGGACTTGGTGTAACAGCCGGACCCTATTTTCAGCTGCTGGGACAACTAGGGTCGTAGGTTTGCTTAAGGACATGGTTGGATGATAGCCGTACGTACGTCGCATAGAAGGGGAAAAAGTTACAATTGACTTCATCGTCAAGCTTCCTCAGAGCAGCGACTATGACACGATAATGGTGGTCGTCGACAAGAATACGAAGCTGGCTCACTTTATTCCTACTACCGAAGCCATGGACTCCGCCGGTACGGCCAAGTTGTATCTACAACATGGTAAATGGATAGAGTATAAGCCGCACCCAAACAACCTCCACAGCAATGCGAGACTGGACGAAGCAACGCTTTAGAAGCTTGGTTTTGCTAACATCGATACCGCCATGGCCAACACCATAGAAGCTCCCTAGAGTGCTTCAAACAAAGCTCTGAAACCTATGACGAAGAAAGACATCACAACTATCATTGAAGAAGTAATTACAAAGGAGAACAGTAAACTCCGCATGGTATTCAAATCGGATATGACGATGCTAAATTCCAAAATGAGCGCTAAAGCAAAAGACTACGCTGATTCATAGCATTTGGAGTTGCAAAGAGCGCTCACGAACATGGAAAATGTGTTGGGGCAAAATATGCAGGTCTTGAATAACATCATTGTGCGCCTAGTGCTTACGGCTCCTCTCTCAAGCAGTATCGAGCGAAACTAATTAAGACTAGCAACGCCATTGCTCACCTCCAACAAATGTTGACAATGCATCAGCCATAGCACAAGTATTTGCAGTACCAAAACACGATGAGAAGAGTCAATAGAAGGAGGAGAAGCAACGCAAAGCGCATAGCGGAAGCGCTGGAGTGATGAGCGACGCGGCTGAGCAATATGCTCACAAACAAAAATGGGGTGAAAAGGAAGCACTTAGACGCAACATCAAAACACCAAAAAGATAATAAGAATGAGGTCCGAGGAACAACAAAGTGACGGACGCGGATCCTTCAAAAAAAATTTGATGATGTGCATAATTGATAAAATGAGGACGAGCAATGGAAATTGCAGCCGCAATTCACTACCTTTTTGCGAAACCTCATCCGTCAACATTAGTCATAATGAATTAATGACCGGCCATCCAAAAAGGTTACTTGCAATCTTTTCTTGTAATTGCTTTTCTATTACATTTTTATCATTGAAATTTGATATTGCTCTTATATTCAATTGTTATATTGTATTCTTTGTACATCATTATAGTTTTTTATTATCTTATTGCATTCTATCTTTTTGCATTCTATCATTTTATCATAGTCATAAGTTTATTCCAACATTAGTACTCATATATTTTTGTAAACATAGACACATGTTTATACTAACACATGCACATACCATAGCCGCCAAAGAAATACCTACTTGCATTCCACACTTGAAAACAAACATTCGTCCATACTAACATATGCACATACCATACTTAAATTTAATTCAAAAACAAGCAATGCCCTTACCTCATACAAACCACAAAGCACACATCCAAGAGTTAACACAAAAAATAGCATCCATCAAAACCACTACACATTAAAAATCAACAAAATAAAACATAGCGGTTTACATGATAAAGTAAAACAAAAGAGGCCCTTAGAGCTAACCATAATACAAAAACATGACATTACACAACACATCACCGAATAGAAGTACTACACAAAAAACCTTTCAAATAAGTATAAATCAAGTCTCAACTAAATATACAAAAAACATGACTACACTAAACAAAATTACTCGATCCACATACAATATCAACACCAAAACATTCCACAACAAACCATCATCACCTACTCAAAAAATAAATCTAAAAATGGCCTTAGCCTACCGCCCAGGCTAAAAAGTACAACACATGCTACAGAACTCCATACCTCTTCGCCTTTCCCACTCACCCTCACAACCCCACTAACTACCCTCCGAAAAACAACCCTTGGATCCCCCAAACACAAACCAAAAAACACATCACAAAACCTACGTAAATGTAATGGACTCGGCTTCTTGGCCTCTCGACCAAATTTACAAACCATGTCAGAAAAAATTCTATTCCTACCTGAAAAATCTTCTCAAAGAATCTCTAAAACACAATGACCCTTTACCAAAATACTCCCACCCCCCTCCTGGCTCTCTCCTACTGCCTCTGCTTCTCCCACAAACCCCACCACTTGACCATAGCACAACTTTTGTCACATGGAATGCCTCATCGTGAAACACCGCCCTACCAAACATCTAAGATCTACTTTCAAACACAACAAAAAATCGTGCAATCATCTCAATACAAGAAACCAAACTAGCCGTCACAAAATCCACAAAATACTTTTAAAAATTATTCCCAATCTACAAACTAATATTCAATAACACTCACACATTGACAAGGAGACAATTGTTAAAATATGTTCTAGCTTAGTTATTAAGAAGATTATGTCATTCGGAGCTTCCATCTTTTGGTGAGTTTATTTGAAAGAGATAATATATTCATGTCTATTGCTTCGTCTGTCTTAAAATAACAGACTAACCCTCTTCTCAGAGTAAAGTCATATTTGTCTCAGCTAGATGGAATGGAACTGATTAATTTGAACAACTTTTCTACCTGTGATAAGGTAGAGGCACCTATAACCGACCACTTGAGGATTTTAGCACATGATATTAAGGTATATATATTTTTTAGAATTTTTCATGTGTGCAAACATAAGGTTCTTGTTGAATGCAATAAGTTTTGTGATTTTATTTGCATTATTCAAATAGTTATAATTGTTTGAAGTGAAAAGTTGCTTGGAACCTAAAGCCGATCACATGCTCAAATATACAAATGAGGTACATCTGTTCTTTCAAAATCTAGGAATTGGGCTTGATCGGTTATTGGTCGCCGATCGGGAATGGGTCTGTCTACCTTAATATCACTAGCAGCAACAAGCTATGCACATTACAACCAAAGCTCGCATGGAATCAAAGGGTTTCAAACCTCGACTACAAGTGACCAGAATGTTCATCCTGGGTTACCAAAGTGTCCACTCCTGAAAGAAGTAAGTAGTCTTGTAGCAATGGTCCTTTTGCCTAGTGGACGTTAGCTCAATGTCTAGACAAACAGACACTTTATTCACCTTGGCCTTGAACCAGGTCGGAGTTTATTTCTCCATGAATACACAAAGCTTAAAGTGTATTACATATTGTGAGAATTGTTGAAAATTGAGTATCAATCGTCAGTTTCTTGTTCAATTTGAATTTAAATTATCATTGTATTATGTCGTGGAGCTCGAGAATCAAGACTATAGAATGGAGTGATTCTTTGATTCTTAAGTGAGATCATTTCTCATGATATTGGAAACATTGCAGAATACATTCTTCTGTTAAAAGAAATTGTAACTTGTGTTAAGAAAGCATAAGTATCCCTATTTCTAAATTCTTATCTAAAGTACTTTTAATTGTGACCATAATTGCACAACTTCAACAGATTTAGACTCTCCTTATTCAAGAACCTCCATTAGCTATTTCCAGGTTTTTTTTAAGCATTATGAAACAGCTCAACAAGGCTCTTATTGACTAAAATTTAGATCATATAAAGGTGAGTTAGACTTTTTGCAACTCGTTGAGTATTTTTGTATCTCTCCTACAAGACCATTCACGCCTTAAAATAAATCATACTTCAAGAGATGGTAACTCTCAAAGTTCAGAGATGTATTTAAGCATACCCAAAATTGCATTATATGCTCATATATTTCAAAAATCTGCCCAAAATCAATTAAATTGCCCAAACTTTTAAAGATTTCACCAGAAAATGAGATTTTATTCTTTTTCAAGTTTTTAATTTTGAATTATAGAAGAGATACCAAAGCATTATCTCACTCTCCAGATATTTGAATACATATCTCCATGTAAAAAATCAAGCATTTTATTAAGATCTTATAGGTCCTATGGGGTTAAACCAATGTAAACATATACCTAACTCACATAGGAATAAGAATGTGAAGAGCCTTAGTTTGTATTAAACGACTTCAACTCCCATCTAGTAATCTAAAACAACAAAGTATGGTTAAACACAACAATCTGCAATGCAGATGTTAGTTCAATTTCTAGTTTGACTAAGTTACAGTGTCTCTAACACCAATAATATGGAAACATCCTAAACTGTGTCTTGAAAAACCAAACATTCAAATTTTGGCTAAATTTAGTGCAATCACCTATACCAGCGGTCCGTGGTCCTATGGCCGTGAACACTCGTGCACTAAAGACGCACACACGACCACGCACCGAATTTCCTACAACCGTGAACTATGGCCTGTAATCATCGATAGTGATTCGTATAACCAGGCAATTAATTGAATATTTGAAATGCAAAGTCAAGGTCCCGTATTGGTGGCATCAGATAAATATATGTTACAATACTCCTCCAGTCATGGACTTTGTAACTGCTGACAATTTGACTCTTATGCTATTTGCTCACAACGTCACGTCAATCAAGTCGGTGAAGCAACCGAGGCCAGTGTGCAATTTAATCTAGAACCGGAAGCTTTGGTTTCTAAGGTACGTTAAAAGCAAAACAAACCAGACGCAATACATTGATATAAGCAATTACTGATAAGGTACAATGGATAATTCAAAGCTGTACACAACAAAGCTGTTACATAAATTCATGAAACCCAAGAATCAGCGACTTCTCTCAATGAAGAGAATCAGAAATGATCTAAACAATTGTGTACCTGGAGAATAATAGCCGGTCACTCGAATAAGAAGTGATCAAGGCTGTCTCCAATGACTCGTGAGCGAGCTTCACAGATGGGAGGATCATCGAAGTTACTGGTAGGCTGCCTCCAATGACGAGCGACCTTCACAGATGGGAGGATCATCGAAGTTACTAGTAGGGAAACTCGCGCTCAAGATACCAATCTCGAAGTAGAGACTTTTATCGTCGTTAATAGCAATGCCAGTGATGCTCCACCAGACGTAGAACGCTTTCACAGTGATCCCTTTCAGACCTTCCAGCCTCCCATAAGACAGCATTCCTGTTATCACTTTGTCGTAGAGTAGAGGATACTTGCTCTGAATGAGAACATTGCATTTGCCTTCCAAATAAAGAGTGAACTTCCCGTTAGGTTCTAAGGTGTAGCTTGTCACAGTGTGAGGCAATAAGCCTTCGGGAAATCCATAAGTCTCCAGCCTCTCATACACGTCCGAAGCGTCTGAAGAGCGTACTACACGTGCATCTGAGTAGTTCGATGAGAGTAGGCGTGCACTGCTTGCACATGAGAAAGCCAAAAGGAGAATCACCACGAGGCTCACACGATCCATTGCCATGACTCCTAAAACCCTAAATTCCTCCGCCTTCTCGATTCCGTTCACTTGCTAATGCCCGCCTTCGATTTTCCCGCTCATAATTCAAAATCAAGCACTGGCAAGAAACAAACACGCGATGTGTCAATATCTAGCATTTACTTCCACAGATAGTCGCTGTCAAAATCTAAAGCAGCAATCTCCTGGTATAAGAGAACAAGCATCTTCAACAAAATGATACGCAACATCCACATAACGACTTCAATCGCATACTAATCTTCATGTAGAACTACGCAACCAGATCATCGTGTACACATTACGAAAAAACAAAACTTGAATTTCTAGTCAAATTATCGGCACTGGTCCCTAGACTCGCGTGCACACACCGACATTACTAATCCTCGTGTACAACCACACAACGAGATCATCGTGTACACATTGAGAAATAGCATAAATTGCTAGTCGGCACTAATCCATCCCGAGACTCGACAGACCTCCGACTAGATTGCAATCTACAAAAAGGCTCAAAACAAAGATAATAAACTCTGCACAATACATCAAAGAAAAAGCTAAATTTCTCTACAGACTACCTGCAGTCAACCCTAACTCTCTCCGCTCCAATGTAGAGCTCCGATCAAACGTCCCTGTCTAGTCTCCACACAAGAAACACCGTCTCGTGTCAAAAAAGCGAGGCGAAAGTTACGCCACCGGAACTAACTAGAACGGTCCACGTATAGAGACACGCGTCTGAGAAACTCCACCCGTACGAGCGCTAATTCCAAACATAAAAAGCATCACTAAAAACACCGGCTTCAACTTCGAGCTAGAATTTTGACAGCAAAGTAGCATTCTGTAAGCAAATTGGATTCTGATAGTATGCTAGCTTAAAAGCGATCCGGAAAAGGAATGTCGCCAGAAGGAAATCTTTTTAAGGTACGTACCAAGAGCATTGAGCGGGCTCCGCCATCGCTTTGGATCGTTGCAATGCAATGCTTACCATCGATGGTTGCCGAACTAGAACGGCATCTAATGTGCGCTGTCCGCAAGGAAGGTCGGGATGGAGGGTATCGGGTTGGCGCCTTCCGGGTATCGTGAAGACCCCATCCGGATATCCGGATTTGCTGCCAGTAAGGATGCTTCGGTTTGTCCACGTCAGTCTGAGGGGTGTGCCTAATAAACGTGGGTACACGTGGCAAAAGTTTGAAGTTATTTGTCAGAAAACGAAGTGAGGTAGACAAGCCTCCAACACTTGTGCCGGCCAATCTGGTTGTACATTTGTGCCCCTTCATGTCACATTCCATAATTTCACGTTTGGGGAATGGTTACGAGAGTAGAGGAATCCGCCAAGTAGTCCTCAGTTTGGACCCCAGTTGTTTCCCGGTTTGACGTTTCGTGCCCTGTTTTTAGTTATCCGCTAAGTAGAACGGACTGGGGACCAAATGCACCAAACTCGGGACCAAAAGTAAACTAGAGACCTTTACACACATATGAACAACAATCGCGCTCCTTCGGTCTCCTGCGCATCACGTTTCGGACTAGACACCAAGTTGAACTGAGGACCAAACTCTGAAAACCATCAAAATCATGCATTTTTGAGTTTAGTCCCCATTTTAGAGTAAAAATTTGGTGCCCAGTTCGACGTTTGGTCCCCATTCTGACCAGAACTAGGTGTTCTGGTCCCTAGTCTCTCGTACTAACCGGGTTTCTCAAGTGTGAGAAGATTCTTGTATTATCAGGTCTTGAATGCACATTTACGTACGTACTTCAAATTATTTTTTGTATTTATAAGTTTGTAAACTGAGAATTATCCAATGACAATGGAATACATAGAAAATCATATGCCCTATGTCCCTATATGTCTCATTGGTACTGCAAAGACCATGGAATTGAGATCAATCTTGATCATAATTGGATAGCTCGATGGATAGCTTTTACCAAGTGCTTTGTAATTTTATGTGATATGATAACATTTATTTTGGTAATAATAAAGTTTGGGTGTAGGTAAAGTTGGGCAAGAATTAATTAATCAAAAATCTCCCATCGAGAGCTGAATTGATGATAATGAAAGGTGCAATGAGTGAAATTTTTGTTCAAGCATGAAAACATGTCGTTCCCACCGACGAGTCATGTGTGATTAACTTTTGAATGCTGAGCTCTTTGGATTATGATATTTTCCGTTTTGCACTAAAAGTTCCTTCATCAAGTTGTGAATGGTGACTTGGTGAGAGTAGGAATAAAATGAGTTAAATAGCATTTTAATGCGGTGAGCAAAGGACTTCATGGATTGTAATGAGGTGTTGAAAGGGCCACTAAAGTGTTGTGTTCAAGCTTGTTTTATACCAATCAAACATTTTGAGACAAAATAAAAAGTACGTATTGATCATACATTTTAGGACAATATATGTAAAATTACAGAAAATTCCTTGAAACCTAGTTACTTAGATTTGGGGTTGAATTAGAGAACTAGGGTTAGAGAGTGCATTTTTAATTTGCCGCTACCCATGTATCACACTTTAAAGATGTTTTAAGCTACCCATGTATCACACTCTAAAGGTGTGCTAAAATATAGACGTGAGAGGTGCGGTGTGATGATAAGAGGATTAGTGAGCATTTCCTTTGTGCAAGGAAAATCATAAGAGAGTACATTACATAACACTTGTTCAAATACATCAAATATTTTAGTATTTCAGAGTGATGTGTTGAAAAGCTTCTATGGAGGCGCATACTACACACTAATCCAACATATTTTCGATTCAATTTCTAACAAACACAAAACAATAGAATGAGTGCAAAACAATGACAAATGTTTACACATGTTAAAAAATGTAGATGCTTGAATGTATAGGGATACATAGAGACTACTATGTCATTTATTTAGACAAACATTTGGACAATATACTCATAAGATTAAGTGATTGCTTCAAGAGACTAAATGCACATATTTGTAGCAATGATGTTGAGTTCAATCCTCTTCAAAAAATTTGATAAGTAAAACTTGTTCACACACTTTGGAGACAACATATGCTCAGCGATAAGGACAACCATGTGTTGCTTGATGATTCAAAATACACGCAAGGTCGTAGATAAGCTCCAATTTCTCTAGGCAACATTGCATATGTATCCTTTGTGGACCACATATGCACTTACAAGTGAGCTTATGTATCCAACTTCACGTTCCTCAATTTAAGTGCTATGGCCGAGTTCTTGGTTTCTTGCAACAAGAATATTGGTTGCAAAACTTGATTTGCACAACCTGCCATTGATTCTTCGATTGAAAATGAGAGAAATCCTATAATCCAAACCATACAGGGAAAATGCAAACTCTAATCATTGTTTGGGATCAATTTCAAAGAGGTGTGAACTAAACTCGTGGAACATTACATTCGAGATTTACATGTTGAAGACGGGGTAGCATGTTTACTCTTTCTGGTTAGTTTAATGAAAGCAAAGAAAAGAAGAAATGATCTTAGTTACAAGGGAAGAGGTTTGAAAGTTACTCCTAATTTCTGCACCAACTTACATACACCAAAGTGAGTTCGTGCACACAATTTCTATGCTCCTCAATTTGGTATACTTACTTCTTACCTCATGGTGGCGGAGTTTCCGATTTAAAGAACTTAATTTGTTGCAATAGGGAGATTTATTACTCTAAACAATCTGCATTGATTAAACACCACGCAGTAACTCTCACCTTTGTAAAGATTTCGCACAACAATCCTGTCGTTGGTTTCAAGGACATGTCCTAGTTGATTCATACATAAGGCACATATGAAGCTCTCCCAAATCAGACTCTCCCACATGGAAAAGCTCGTTTTTAGCACAGAAGCTTGCATTTAAGCACATGGTCATGTACGAAAGTCCAATTAGACTCTCGTTTATGCACATGATTGTGTATGTATGAAAGTCCAATCATGCCCAAGTGCGAGAGCTTTACATGTGCCTTGTATGAATGTTCTTGATGAGATTTCGCCACTTCGATGAGGTTTGGCCATGCATTGATGAGATAAAAGGAAATCGATGCCGTTGAGTTGGGGTACTATCTGTGAAAACGGTGATTTAGATCCTGAAGGTGAATCTTTGCTTGGACTTATCATATCTCATTAAAATGAAATGCAAAGGACACTACCAATGCTACACAATCAGGTTGCATCAACTGCCTGTGGAGCTGGACGCTGAAATGCTTAAAGTTCTTCCATCAACTTTGAAGCGCTGTAGAAATTAGGTCCGCTAATCACAAATCATAAACAGCGATAAGATTTTTCCAACACTGAAAGTTAATTACAGAACTATTTGTCAATCAAAGTACAGTATGAATCTGTTGACGTTTTAGTGTGGAGTTTGTCAATCAAACATGCGAGCATGGCCATGGCAAAGAGATCGGGAGGATGCTCTCAGTCAAATTGGGAGGAAGATTGTTGAGATGTACACAATCGGTTAACAATGGGTGGGAGCGTGATTCGCATCTGTTTGCAGCCCAATACGTGGAATGAAGAGACAAAACCGTATGGCATGGGAATTCGAATTCCACTTCATGTGATCATGACACAGATTACCCGCCAAACGATAGTGATTTCTAGGTGGACTGTAACTGTAGGACTCTCTCTGTTGTTGATGCGATCAGCTGTACGTTGCTCCAAGAACGTAGTTGTGTGTCTGTTCATGTTAGAGCGTTGTAAGATGCGTACCAAGCTCCAAGAACTGTTAGTCCCAGTGGGAGGAGCTTTACGTAGTGTTCGAGGCTAATTGTATCTTTGCTCGTGTCATGAGTAACATGCAGCGTTCTCCGCATATTCGAGTAGAAGCGTGTTGCCTGTATTCGAGGCTACTGTTGTTTGTGTGTTGTGTGTGTCTCAATGGTTGAGATCTTTCTCATTGTCTTCTATAAAGATCTTTCAGTTGCTGCTCATTCAGTCCCGCCATTTGTTGCTCGAAGCTTCTCTCATGCTGAAGAAGTACCCCGCAACAATACTTTTTGCAGACCACCTGACCGAAAGCAACATTAGGATAGTGCAAGAATACTGACTTTGATGTGCCATGGCGAGAGAGAAAAACTTCGCGCTAAGTTCGAAATCAGAAGGACTGAATCGATTTCGTTTATCTTCAATAAGACAAGTTTTCTGAACATTCAATCGTGACATTGAATATCATGGATGTAGGGCCGGAAGATAAGTGAAATTAAAGGGGAGCTGCTTGCATTGCCTCTTCGAGATGAGGCTCTCAACAAAAGCCAAAGAGATTGTTATTTGCAACACCTTCGAAAGGATGACCTGCCAAGCTGTGAAAAAGATGTCCAAGCTGAAACAAAATGCAAACTTTTATGACTTGTAAGCCACACTGATGTTGAAGTGGTTCACAAACAGTGTTGAATAAATCAATCATAAGCTTACACTAATCAGTATAGTGATTCACGCACCATGTGTGACTTCGAGTCAGTCTTTATCAAAGTTGCTGATATTTGACTATGAATTTGAGCGTTCTTCAAGGCTTCAATAAGCTGATCGTTCGTCAAGGCTGCGGATCTTCCTGTCAATTGATGTTTCATTGAGATGACCTGATTCTTCTGTTTTATAGAATCTCTACATTTCGATCGTTTGAACAATCACTAGCTTGCGGAAGCAGGAAAACTGATGAATCAAAGGCGTATCTTCTGCATTTTCAACAAAATATTGTCTCCATTCTCGTCTGCATTTCATAAGATGTACTTGCTTCTACGGTATGGCCGACTAATTGCAATTCGAATACGAATGATCGAATGTCTCAGAAACTTCTAAATTTACAGAGTATGCAGCAAGTTCAACTTTTCTGAATTGCCAGTAAATCAACTCCAGAATCTGAATAATGAAACCTTAAATTCATTTCGATTCAAATTCTGAGGATGGCTAAATTGATCGACCATACGGAGCACAATCCATGGTCATAGGTCATTGTTCATGGTTTTAGGAAACTCAGTGCATGGTTGTAGATCGAATGTGTGGCTTTAGGGTAGTTTTCACGGTCATAAGGCTACAGACCGCGGCTGTAGGTGGATGCACCACATGTGATCAAAATCTGACCGTTTTGGTGTTTTTAGACACAATTTTAGCTTGTGTTTGGTCTTAGAAACATTAGTGTTTAGTCAAACTAGAGATTACACCAATATTTTTATCACAAATTTTGTATAATAATACTTATTATTTTAAAGTACTAGATTGGAGTTCAAGTTGAAGTACGACAAAACAAGGCTCTTCAAGTTCTTATTCTAGTGTGAGTTAAGTACATGTTTACATGATTGTTTTTAATCCCATAGGGCCTATTAGATCTTAAGAAAATGCTTAAATTTTCACATGGGATATGTAGAGATTCAATCGTCCAGGCCCGATTTTAATGGTATAAGAGGCATTCAATATTATTGGTTTAAAGATCCAAACCATAAGAAAATGCCCTAATACCCTTCTTTTGATTTTAAAACACAAAACTCTGGAAAAAAAATAAAAACTCCTTTTTTTGTGAATTTTTGAAGTTCTGAGAAACTTATTTATTTGGGGCACATTTCGGGAATATATAAGCGTAGATTGCAATTTTTGGTTGATTTTGGCATGCCGTGATTGCACTCTAAACTTTGAGTTATTAGAGAAATCCGCTAAGTAGTCCCCAGTTTGGACCTTAGTTGATCCCCAGTTGGTCCCCAGTCCGTCGTTTCGTGCCCAGTTTTCGGTTATCCGCTAAGTAGAACAAACTGGGGACCAAATGCACGAAATTGGGGACCAGATGTTCAGTGCTCGGCGCTGCCCCTCCGAACTCTTCACTCTAGCTTCTCGCTGTGCTACGGACTGGGCACCAAGTCGAACTAGGGACCAAACTCGGAATACCATCACAATCGGTGCATTCTTGAGTTTAGCCCCCAGTTCGATCGTAGTGTAAAAAGTTGGTGCCCAGTTCGACGTTTCGTCCCCAGTCCGACCAAAACTGGGTGTTCTCGTCCCCAGTCCGTCGTACTTAGCGGATTTCTCTATTATCTCTTGGAGTATGAGGAATTTTAAGGCCATAGTGGTGTTGTAGGAGAAATATGAAAAAAATTCAACGAGTTGCAAAAAAATTCACTTAGCTTTATGTGCTCTAAATGTAGTCAATAGGAGCTTGTTATGTATCAAATTAATCCAAAACAAAAACTAGTAGAAATAAAATTTTGAAAACAATGTGTAGTAGTAGGTCCCTACTAACACAAGAATGCATAGAGTCCTATGACTGCTTCAAGGGTTTTACTCTAAAAACTTTCTCTAGCCTAGTATATATATAGAGAGTTGAAAACCGTTGTTCTTCACTCTCTTCAATACTAGATGTATATACTCTTTCAATTATCAAAATTACTTTTTGTTCTCTTACTTTGAGTGTCATTTTGAGTTTTGTGTCACAAATCCTTTCACTTCCGATCTATCTTGGTTTAGTCTATCTTGGTCTCCCTTTGAGTTTTGCGATCTTGTTTCCATGTTTGTTTTTCTTCGACAACTCAATTGCCATGTGGCGTTACTCAATGATCACTCCAGTTGAATGGTGGAGCTCATTATCTTTTAATTGAAAACTTTAACCCCTAAAGTCAAAATTGGCCACAATGTGATCAATGTGCTTTAAATGTATGTTGTTTTTGCAACTGACATTCAAACAATGTAGATGGATGGACTAATGAAACGACTAATTTTTAGATTGTATAGTTGGATTTCCAAAATCAAATTCAATGTTCTATTGTTCACGGATTTCAGATATGGCTTCTCCTTTAAGGGTTAATTCTCTACAATATCACCTTTCAGCTCCACCCAAAAGCTTTTCCAGACTTCCAGTGGCAGAGACAATGACTAGATCGAAGAAAGACGAAGACGAAGTCATACCAATTATAGAAGTTGCGGTGCCTCGCTCTGAATGAAGTTGTTGTCACTTACATAGGAGCTGTACAGGACAGTAACCTAACTTGATTCTAACTTTTTCCGAAATGTCGTGCAGTGAACTTCTGCGAAAGTGCAAAACGACCATGTGCGAAAAAAAAAACAAAACAGATTACAAAAAAAGTGCAACACCACAAGCAGGTGACACGGAGCATAGAGTCCATTCACTTCTGTGCATCAATAGCACGTGGAAAATCTTGCGAGTTCCAGGTATTGTATATGAAAGGATTGTGAAAAGAAGAGATTACATGTAATGAGTTGCTAGAATCACCGACGCAGATCTGATGTCGATTCTGGTATTCGGTGAGTTTTCGTGTAATCAAGATTGATTGAGGTTCCTAGGGTCAGGTATGGCGAGAAATTTTGAATTTCATCGCAGCTATGGCGGAGTCGGTGATTCTTGCTTTATCCGGTTTTAGCAGTAATCGATTGGAGAAGGTAGGGTAATGGCTGTGCAAGAAAGTCTGTTCAATGTGTTCCGACTTGGCCGTGGTCGATGTGTGAGTTTCTTTTGAGATTTCGACCGTGAAAAAGTTTTACGAGAGACGATCGGGAGAGCGGAAATTTTAGGACAATGGATGAGAAACTCCAAGGCCAGCTTTCGGAGACTCGGAGGTTGAGAGGGAAAGCTCTTCTCAATTCCGTTCAGGTTTGTATATATTTCCTTCCGCTTATTTCTTGTGAATTGAGACGGAATGGAGATCGTCGTATTTTTGTGGAGCGTGCCGGTTTTAATCGTGAATGATGATTTGCAGGTGAAACATGAACAGACTTTACTGATGCGGCTGTACAACTCCTACATCTACGCGCTGCGCTTGCCGCTCCCCGTCTTCTTCCTGATTATGTTCGCCACGCCTCTCCTTCTAAGCATTGTCTTCACAGCTTTTTATTTATTGGACGTAGACGGGCTATCCATTCCTGAAGATCGTGAATGGGGGAGGCGGAGCTGGTGGGACAACGTCTATTGCTTCGTCGGTGAGACGCACTTCAAGGTGTTCATCTTCAGCTTGTCACTGTGCACCACATTCGGAGGGTCGGGGATCGAGGCTCGCTCGCCCTACAACCTTCTTCTGGCCAATTTGAATACCTTGATGGCTCAGCTCGTTTTTGTTTTCCTCAGTGGCGCAGGTATCCTCATATAATTGATAACTGGTATTGTTTCTTGCATGCAACGTTTCGTTGTACAGTCGTTCAGAGTTTATCTTCTGAGCTTCCTATGCCATTTCAATGTGTGCAGTGTTCTTCAGGTTGTCGCAGCCAGCTGAGCCGATTCGTTGGGCTAAAATGGCGCTCATCACCAACGACAAGTTCACGGAACATGCAGAAAACCTGTTAGCACCTGGCGAAAAGTCACCAAAGTAGGTCTTCTCATGCTGATTTGTGCATCTTGGATCGTGCCTGTGTCAGTGTCTGTAGTGGTATGCTGTTCAGGTGTTTCTAGTGTCCAATAATCGGAACATTGTGTGGAGATTCCATTTACGATTCGAGCCCTAGATGTCTCTTTGTAAGAAGACCAGAATGGCCTGAAGTCCTTTAACTGATCGAGAACGAACCATGCATTTCTCTTTATTTTGTTCGTCAATTGTCATGTCCTCAACCTCCATTGACTTCGTTTATCATTAGGCATACGGCGCACCCTCGTTTTCAATTTCACTGTCCATGTCTATGAGTTTCATTTCACTGTACTCACTATGTCACTCGCTGAATTATGATAATGCACAGATCTTTCATCGTTCGAGTTAACCTAGCGGATCCAGCTAAGATGGTGTTGATCGAGTGCAAGTTTGAGATCATCTACCGATGCATAGTGACTCCGGTTGGCGAAACCTCGCCGTTTGTCCACCACCTTTCTCTTGAGCTGGTGCGGCCGGAGGTTTCCTATCTCAAGTTTGGCCTTATTATCCGACATGTCATTGATGAATCTAGTCCACTCTACGGAATGGATTTTGAGGTATGGAACAAAAGCACACAGGTTAATGTGTTGTTTTACTTCACGAGAAGTCAACAACTAACTTGTTATTGTACAGCCGGTGCTTTGCTTTAACTGCAAGCTTTCTATCCAAATTAATGGAGTGTGGGTGTGATTTGCAAGGCATTGAAAGCGAGAGATGCTTCTTTCACCGTCACAGTGTCAGGAACGGAACGATCATCCATGCAACCAGTCTTCAGCGAGAACTTGTACTCCGTTGTTGACGACGATGTAATATGGGACCGGCAATACGAAGACCAGATCTTGACGGATAAGCGGACAGGAAAAACCATTTTTTCTGCACATACGCTGAGCCACCTAAAGCCTTTGAATGAAGATTGCATTAATGGCAAGCTGCTAGAATAGATAGCCTAACATATGTGGCCATGAAGAATGCCACATGAGGAAGATCACATTAGTTCGGTTGCAGACAAGCGGCCAAGCTGAAAACCCTCCAGTGGTTTGTGGAAAGTGCAGTGTGGAAGATTATATGGATTGATTTATTCAGCAAGTAGAGTGAATCACAGGCTTGTAGATTTTAATTCATGGAGTTTCTGTCATAATTGTTCTTCACTCAAGAACAAAGAATCTTATGTTCTTTGTAGATAAAACTCTGCCACATGCTTCGTAGAAAATGAAAAGAAGTGTCTTCGTCGAAAAATCTCGAACGCGAGCACTATGCGCACATCCGACTCACGGCACCGTTTCTTTTGTTCCTGCTGAGTCGTGTTTTGGAGAGAGATGAGTTTGAATGTGAGGATGGCGAGCTACTTCTGGGAATATTACGAGTGTCTCATACCGACTGTTGTGTTCAATCCACGCGATGCCGATTGTCAGGATCCCCGCAGAGACTTTTGGGTGAGGGAGCGTTATTAGCGTATTAACAGCGTCCTCCGCGAATCGGGTGCTGTTGGTTACTCGAGATTCTAGTTCTGCTGTTGGTTCATCGCTACGGGCTCAAAGACTCTTCGAGACAATTTTGTTCCGACGTTGAATGCTAAGTGCTTTCAACAACACCGGTATCTCAGCTTCGATGGGCGTACCCAACTGCATGAAAGCGTAGCACTAATGGCTCACTGCTTGGAGCTCGCTTCGAAAGCAAGTTGCTCTGGCAGGATTACCGAGGCGTTTGTTCCCAAGTTTCAGATCAGATGCAAAAATAATTCGAGACTTCAAATTGCGAGGGTACTTACGGTTTGTAGAGTAAAAACGAGCTATGACGCCATCAAGCAAGAGGGGCGCAATTGGCGAATCAGTGCAACAGAAACTAATACAAGTGCGGAATTGCAGAGGTTCTATGCAACGTGCGAAAGGGGGTTGGAGGAAATTCTGGCTGCCGAGCTTTCCTCTCCCCCCATTTGCGCCTCGCAAATTGAGTTAGGGTTTGGTGGCGTCTCCTTCGTCGGCACGCAGACCACCGGATACAATGCTAACCTTTGGCTGCGTACGGGATCTCACGTCCTGTGTGATCTCGCTGGCGGCACCTTGCCCGAGAACTCAAGCGATCGCGTTTACGACTTCGTGCGAGCCGCCGCGGATTGGCGGTTGCTTCTCGTTGACGATGACGCACCTCAAGCAGGTACTCATGTTCATCCTGCCCCATTTCTAAGTCCCGATTCCTCTACTTAAGTCTCAGTGTCGGAAAACTCATGGTTTAGGGTTTAACCTTCTCTGCTGTCCTTGTATCATCCGCTATCGCATAATGGAGGAGTGCTTAGCGTTAAGAGATTTTCAGAAAATATCCGTACAGATCAAATTTCCCTCAAATCTTCCTCTTAATACATCAATCCTTTATACACTCATACAAAGAAGATTGTCGACCACTATTGAGCCTAGGATCAGGAAGCATCGACATAGGCAATGTAATGGAAATTGGAGTCAGAGATGTTACTTGAACCAACATGGAGGAGTTATCATTCACTGGGAGAATTGTGCAAAAGCTCCGTAGAAATCAAATTCTCCTCCGATCATGAGTTATCGCTGAGTGCATGTCTTCCTTGTGCACTTGTTCAAAGTGGAAGACTGTCGTCCACTGTTAAATGTATCAGGAGGCATCGACATCGTTATGTGTGCACATGGCTTTCTTTGGGATTTCAAGTCAATGTACTGGAAGAGACGTTGGTAACTGGGGTCGGACGGGATGAGATGTTTAACATTTTTGCTTCATTTACAGGAAGATTCCGGAAATTCGCCATTGAAATCAGGTTGCAAAATTTCGGTGGCGACCAAATCACAGTCTCCACCAGCGTCAGCAACGCAATTTCAGATTCACTTCGTGCTGCTTGTGGTGACCAGTGGCCAAGAGCCGCTGACAGGGAAGAGGCAGTGAGTGTTCAGCTGGTTTTCCATGTGGACAGAGACACTGCCGTTCTGTATAGGGATATGAGCGGAGCTAAGCAAGGGTATGCTCAATCCAAGGACGGACTTGCAGCTGCTGTGTTGACCATCGCAGGGTGGAATCCCACGGTGCCTGGTTTCGGTGAGGCGAATAAGAATACCGACCGGGTTCTTCTGGACCCGTTTTGTGGGACTGGCACTCTTCTTATACAAGCTGCACTTATGGCGAGTAACGTTGCTCCTGGTTTGTTGCGACAACACTGGCCTTTTCAGGTATGCCCACCTCATTGCATGTCCATGTCTATGTCCTGATTCCACTCCGTTAGAAGCATTCTCAATCCTGCACATTTTGTTGCAATGCAAAGAAACCAACGAAGAAAATCTTATTAGACTCATCAGAGTGCCCATAGCGTTCACGTTTGTTAGAACGGCAAACCCAGATCTGTGGTTTTGATTGCGCAGCTTAGAATCGAGGATCTTTCAGTTTATGTTCCGATGATTATAAGGGCAGAGAGTTCTACGTGAGGTGAAAAATGTATAGCTGATTTTTCCAATTGTAGGGTCGTATCCAGTTGAGTTCGCAGCACCCTGTTAAGATCGGCACCGTGGTTGTGGCTGTGATTCAGAGCTGGCATGATTATGATGAGAGGGCATGGACACAATGTCGAGAAGCTGCAGCTTCAATACAAGTCTCCTCTCTATCAGGTACACGATTGATAGGAAACGACATGAACGACGGGGCTATTGCCAAATGCAAGAGGTTTGCGAAATCGGCCGGTGTGCTCCATCTGCTCGAATTGAGCTCCGAAACGTCTCGCCGTTATCAACCGCCGTGCACGCCCTCCCTTGTCGTCACCCATCCTCCCTGCTCTCCACCGTTGACATACTCCAGGTTCGCTCCTCATGCTTACAACTAGCCAAACCAGCTAGTCAATAACTAATATACAAGCAACAAGCAGGAATATTTAGTACCTATTCGATTCTAAGGTGAGTACTTTTACCATCAACCAAAACTTCAGGTTTTAGCATTGTTAAAACAGTAGTATATGTATCATTGAACACCAGTGTAGTTTATTGATTTGGAGGATTGTGCAGTTTGAGGGGAGAAGATGAACGGCTGCTCACATTATGGCGAGGCTTCGGCCAGTTTCTGAAGTCACAATGCCGTGGTGCTGATGTCTACGTGCTGTCCGAGAACGACTGGCTGGCACATGCCATGCAGATGGTGCCGGACCGCAAGTGGGCGATGCAAGGGCGTGGGAAGAAATCTAAACCTGCTGGTCGCAGGAATGAGAGAAATAGCTTCGGATCTCAGGAACTCAAGCTTCTTCATTATCATGTGCAACCTCGAGGGCGTGCTCAAGGAGATCCGTTGTCAGTCCTCCCGTTTTCATCGCTGTCTCCCAAAGCCTCCAATCCTAGATAATGTGACTGGGATCACTTTAAGCATTGAGAGGAGCATTGTTGATAGTCTTGTTGACGAATTGATGGCAATCTTATGAGGATCTTGTTGATATATGTTCTGAGATCGACACTTTTTGTTTGTAATTGCGTGAGTTGAACAAATATCCTTATTTTAGTTGATGCGTTTAGATCATTGTTATGCATGTGCTTGGTGTGGTTTTCAAAGTTGCAAATAGCCAAGTGCTATCCAGTTCCTACTCTAAGGAAACTTTTGATGGCAAAAAAATGTAAGAATTGCATTTGCAAGAATCTCTTACATTAGAATTAAGAAGCCATGGAGCAAAAAAATTCAACCATTATAAGAAAAAGCTAAAATAGTCCAAAACAAAGTCCTTTGTATTTGAACAATGCTCCAGTCAGTTAGAGCATGGTTCATAAATTTAGTAAAGACTCATCTATTAAGTAAACTTTGTTTTGGTGAGGCTCTCATTGAATAAAGATTTCAGAAAAAATTGAAGTAGTCCAAAACAAATTCTTAAGTAAATTTCTCGTGAGGCTCTCATTGAATAAATATATATCGTGTAAAGTTATTTAAAACTTTTCACAACTTTTTGCGTATTTCCACATCTCCTACAAGACCATTTGGGCCTTAAAATTTCCACATCTCATAAAACTTTTCACAACTTTTTGCGTATTTCCACATCTCCTACAAGACCATTTGGGCCTTAAAATTTCCACATCTCATACCTTCGGAGATATTTACTCACAAAATTTAGTGGTGCAATCATGGCATGCCAAAATTGGCCTAAAATTGCAATATATGCTTATATATCCTCAAAATTTGCCCAAAGTGAATCACACTGCAAAAACTTTTAAAAATTCTTTAAAAATTTGAGAATTTTCTTCTTGTTCAAGTTTTGTATTTTCAAAATATAAATAAGGTGCCAAGGTATCATCTCAAAAGCGGCCTTCGAATTTGAATTTCAACACATATTCATGCGGAAAATTAAGTATTTCATTTAGATCTAATAGGTCCTATGAGGCCAAAGATTCAATTCGTCCAAGTATACACTCCTCTACCATGTGAGAGAGCGCTCTTTCTATTAGGCGCTTTCATGTGCTCAATTATCATCCCTGACACAGTTAAAATCCTTGATATGGAAGGATACTAGAGGAAAGAGAACTACTAGCTATCCCATCCACCTAGTGATTTGGATCACATCCATATCATAACAACACCTTATTGTGCTTATTCTTGGGTTGCTTGAAGGATTGCAATAGCGATGGTTCACGAGAGTGCGATTGAGATTATAGGTTGACGTATGCATGAGGCAACAATACTATGCAAATGATGATGGAGTTGTTAGACAAGGCATAAATTTCTTGATGCTTATCATGATAATTTTTACATGCGTAAGATTTGAGTTAAGTGGTTTAGAATGCTAGGTTTAGAGATAATTGAGTTTCTAACTACACCTAAGTTAATAAAAATAGGAGGAATAATTCAACCATGTAACAAGGGTCATCCTAACAACACATATCAACTCTCAATAATAACATTAGTTTAGTTGTGATAAGTATATCTACTTTCCATTAAGTTAAATCAATTAAATGTAAGTTATCATCTAAGATTGGTCCGACCAATTATGTTTAATTAAAATTGCAATCTTGATTGTTCTATTATTGTGATTGAGGTAATTAACCAAAGTTAGAATTAAAACTAGTGTTAAAGGAACGTGATTAATTGAAATAATTATTATTTATCCTTAAACACATTAAAGTTTTTACCTCTTGATACCTTGACGCTTTGATACTATTTTGTTTATATACCATCCTTGTGGACATATCATAAGTATACCTTTTGTCGATTAGATTCCACTTTAAAACTTCCTAATGGTTGAAATTGTTCCCTCAATGGCTCTAGTATAGAAAGGGGCATAGTCTTCGGTATAAACGGGGTATGACGTTCGAACGAACTCCGAGTGTTCCCAAGGACGGTAGGAGCGCTGGAGCAAGAAAAGGGAACAAGATAAGAGAACACGTTCCCAGTTCCCACGATCGTATACGGATAGAATACGTATCCATACGGTTGTGCTCCAGCCGTGTACTATCTGTTTCCCAGCCACGTTCAATCTCCTCTTTCGCCCCCCTCTAAGGTAGAGGAAGCTCCAGCTCCAACCCCCTCCCTCGCAATTGCGCCATTCTCCACACAACCCACCACGCACAGGAGAATTTTCTCTCATTAGGCTAGAATTCCATAGCCATGGCCACATCCGCGGCAGCGTCCTCAATGCTGCAGCTGGAGTTTTCCTCGCTCCACGTGACCGCGGCTGCCTCCAAGAATGCCTCCTCTGTGGCGTCGCCCAGCTGCAAAGTGGTCAGCTGGAGCGGGCTCAGAACCAAGGGATTGCAGCAAGTGGCAAGCAGCAGGAGCTGGAGGGAGTTGAAGCAGGAGGTGCGCTCGCGGGCGCGCGTTTGCGCCGTTGCTGAGCTTTTTGAGTCTGAGGTTTTGGGTACTGATGGTGATGCTGAAGGTGAAGCTGCTGCTGCCGAGGAGGCGCCTGTGAAGACTGTTAAGCCTAAGACTGGCAAGGCTGCCTTGCTCCTCAAGAGCGACCGAGTAAGCGCTTCTTCTTTGCAATTCTTGTAACCTAATGTCCATTCTCGCTGTCGAATTGATGTGCACGTTTTAGGTTTCTTCGCTTCCAATGCGGAGATTACATTTTGGATGAATTTTGGTACGAGGACAGCAATATTTTATTGCTCGAATAGGTTAAGGTTTAGACTCTATTCCACAGCTGTCGTTTTTAGAGTAACGTGTTGGGATGCCCCATGTTTGCGTTATCTGCTGGAAATTTGAGGGTTTAGATTCTTCGATTGGCGTGATTTCCTGTATCGATAAGAGCCATTGTTCATTCTGTACAATTGGGAGGATAGAATGTAGTCGAAATCTTATCGTCAGTGAGTCGTTGGACTTTTCAGTCTGGATCTTGATACAGTGTCAAGAATCATGTTCATGTGTTTGTTTTCCCATTGAGAAAGGAACCTTTCTGCCGCATTTTCGACCAGCTACATGTTTGAATGACAATCTCATGCGAACTGGTTATTGTATAATTACATTCAATCATAGGTCTGTTTTATCCTGGAGGGGTTTATGTTGCATGTAGTTTGAAATGCCAGGGTCCAGTTATCAGGAAAGACTAGCAAATGTGACAAATTGCACTAATGAATGGAAATGGCTTACTTTTGATCTTGTACACTTTTCTGAGAATGTGACTTCTTCTGGGGGTTTGGCAGACGAGGTCGAAGCGATACTTGGAAATTCAGAAGTTGAGGGAGAAGAAGAAAGAGTACGACCCTGATACGGCAGTGCGGCTGTTGAAGGATACCGCCAGTCTCAAATTCGTTGAAACTGTGGAGGCTCACTTTCGCCTTAACATCGACCCCAAGTACACCGACCAGCAGCTCCGTGCCACCGTAAGCCATCTTTCCCCGAAGTAATTCGATCCTTCCATTTTCATCCTAACCAACCGCGATTATAAATTCCTCAAATTCTGAATTACATCGGTGATACTGCAGGTCTCGTTGCCGAAAGGTACAGGACAAACAATCAGGGTTGCTGTTCTTACCCAGGGTAAGACATCTTTCCTGCTATCCCTGGATTAATTGTAGCTCCAGCAATTATGATTTATGTGCTTCCGATCCGTTACTCCAGGTTTTTGAGACCTTAGGTTTTAGGGTTGATGAGATTACAGAAGCAATCAGTAAACATCCTAAAGCTCCAAATTTTTTAGACATGCTTCACGTGAGTCATATTTTTACCATCAGAACCCAATTTTGAGGTTTTTTCTACCGTTTCGTGCGAATATGGAGTAATGACTGATATTTTTGTTGTGGCAGGTGAGAAGCAACAAGAGGCCAAGAATGCCGGTGCTGACTATGTAGGAGCTGACGATTTGATCGAGGAGATTTCCAAGGGAATGATGGACTTTGACAAGCTTATTGCTACCCCGGACATGATGCCCAAGGTTGATAATCTCCTCAATACCTTCACAATTTACTTCTTTGTAACCCGAAACGAGTTCTGACAATTTTGTTGCAACAGGTTGCCAAGCTTGGAAGGATGCTGGGTCCCAGAGGGTTGATGCCTAACCCTAAGGCAGGCACTGTCACCACCGACGTCACAAGCGTATGTTCCCAAACTCATCAATTACAGTATAATTTGAACATGCTATTTCTGCGAAACACCAGTTACAGCTCATGTACATACTCACTTATCATATGCATTTTGTGCAGGCTATCAATGAATTTAAGGCTGGAAAGGTTGAGTACAGAGCAGACAAGACGGGTATCGTCCATGTGTTGTTCGGAAAGTCTGACTTCTCAGGAGACGATCTCTTGGCGAATCTCATCGCTGTTGCGGTAATTAAATCCTCATCTTAGAACAGTATCGTTTATGAACAACATAGTCACTCTTTAAACACTTTGCTATCACTCAAAATCTAACATAGGACATGCTTTTGTGCTTGATTTACTAGAGTCAATGGAGGTTAAGAATTTGTTGGTCTGATGAGATTCAATGTGTTGCAGAACTCTGTGGATACGAACAGGCCTTCGGGAGCGAAGGGAGTGTACTGGAAGTCGGCTTTCATCTGCACAACAATGGGACCATCCATTCGTATTTCGGTACCGGAGTTAAGGGACTACAAGATTAAGCAAGCTTAGAGAGATCAATCTTTTTGAGAAAGAGTTTTTTGTTTTCTTTTTTTCTAGGAGGAAAAAATTTCTGTGCTTCTAACTTGACTGAACTTACATTGGCATGTACTTGGCGCCTTTTAAATCTCTTATATGTAGAAATATAGGATTCAAAGGTTGTCTTTCATCATCATCATCATTGTTAATTGCCTCTCTTACACTACTGTAGCAGGAGTGGGTTGGAGGAAAGTGCACATTGTACTGCTATTTGTGTTCAACACTGCTGCACGCTTAAAACTGTTCGATTCTTTGCTTGCCCTTTATTCTTTGAGACATGCAGATACCGAGTCGTAATCTTGGCATCTAAAATCAAGATATCAGCATAGAGCTATGTTGCATCCTGGTCAAAATTTGCATGATTGGATTTCCTTCTTTGTATATCACCGTGCCTGATCGGCAAATCTTCAGGTGAAGGATGATCGTCATTACAGTCTGGAAGGGATAGCAGGACAGCCAGCTCTTCTAGGAATCAAGCGAGGATTCATTAGAAGTGAAATGAATCTTGAAAGTGGAATCTCTTGTATCCAGCGGACCCAGTTTTATGGAAATGACTGGCAGGGTTAGACCTCACATTAGTGAATTAGCAAACAAGCACTCTACCTCTCTCCAGAATCACCACTGCCTTGTCTGATGAGGACTTGTGCCTTCCCAATTGCGAAGAAATTTAATTTCAGTACGCAAGACTTGTTATTTAGTGTTACTTGGAGATTACTGTTACAGGTAACTTTTGGTCGATAACACTACCGTAACACCATAGCTGGTTCGTTCTTAAATAATTCCAAAAATAACAAACGAAAAAAAATGGAAATTCCATGCCTTCAAGAACGAATTTCAGGAAAAATAATCTCAATATAAATGAAAAACTGAGAAAATAGAGTATAATGATTCTAGAAGAATTGTGGACTTATTCTGCCGCCCTCCAAAAATGGGTAAATGACGAAACTATGCGCTGCCCCCGCCGATGTACCTGCCAAATCTACTGATTTCAAGTCTTGCTTAGTCTTGTCATTATGAAGCTCCATCCACAAATGAACCCCCTTCTCTGCCCTGAATTTTTTTTCTCTATAAATATAGAGACGATTTTTAAAAATTCGATTTGCAAGAAACGAACCTTATTTTTTCAAAAAAAATAATTATTTGTTCGGCAGAGAACAAACCAGCTATGGTGTTACGGTATTTCTTAACTTTCTTGGGATTAGTGTTCATTTTGGGCAGCCATTGCAATCAATGTCCCTTGTCTTTTCTTCAAGCCACCAATTGCATTACTTCCAATAGATTCTCCACTTGCAAGAAAGTTTGCATGTCCTCACAATTAGTGTTGTAACACTATGGTGATGTGTATTATTTAGTGCTATGGTTCGCAATTAACGTATGTAACACTAGATAACAACTCTTGTGTAGTGTCAAACTACAATAGTTACCATTATTTGAAGTAAGATATATATACATATAAGAACTCCAACCCTCACAATCGAAGATTGGCGTGAATAGAGCGTCTGTCCGTAATGTCTTTATCTCAATGGCCACAAGACAAAGAGATAAAAGAGCAAAACTACTCACTCCTTTCGAGAGTAGACACTGAAGTAAGATAATGTTTATCAACTTGTAGAAGAAGCCTTGGAACTATCATGTTCCACCTAGTTGAAGTTCCATCATGTTTCATATCCATATGGAATTACCACTCTTTTCCACTCGTGAAATAAAGAGGAGCTCTTTGGATTCCAATTGTAGATAGAAACTCCGGTCCCTTGCTAATATCCCGATGGCCACCGGACAAGGGGAAATTGGAACAATACTACTTCCTCCTCTCGAGGGTGGACACTATAACTATGCTAGTTTCTAGCTAGTTACTAGTGCCTTGAAGATACTTGACATAGTATCGTCCCAAAGGGCTTTGAGGTACCTATACAACAAGGTCCAAGGATCCTCCACAATAGTTGGGTGGACTAAAGTGGTGAGTACCACGCCGGCATGCAGAATAGTATCCACAACCTCCTCATTGGGGGCTATGAGCTCTAACCACCAAGCCAAAGGCTTGTGGTGCGTGATTCCAATTGTACAAACTTATGATGAACAAATTGTAGGTTGTGTTGGATCACACTTTAAGTTATGAGGCCTCTAGATTGCAAGAATATAATGAATTAGTATTTTGAAATGACTAACAAAATATATCATTAGTAGCACTTTAGTCTATAAGTGCTACTAACAAACTTTTTTTTTTTTTTTTTTTTCCCCTTTTTGAAACTATCAATGTATACCAACAAACTTATGCAATAAGAAAATCTCCATCTACAAACTTATTCATCTCTACCTCATAAACTGTATTGCATCAAATAAATTTATTGAAAATATTTTTGGCTCAATTAATGCCCTTGCAATGGTAAAAACACCCCCAAATCCCATTAAGCATAAAGAGTCCAAAAACTAAACTCCTTGCACTGAATTGCATGCCACATCTTCATCACATTTTGAGGTAAGATTCATATCACAAAAAATATATCTAAAATGGAAACATATAAGGCTTAACCCTTAAGCGGGCGGAATGTCAAAAACGACATTATGGATGACTGCAACAACTTTGAAGAGCCATAAATTTTTCATCCGAAGTTTTTTTTGAATGAAATCACTTGGGTTAAATCCCAAACTAGGTGCAGTTTGTGTGGTAAAAATTGCATACTCATACAATCAAGTGTGAACTCATGGCAAGCAAATTAGTGAAGGCAACTCTTGTTTTTTGGAATTCAAACATGGGGCATGTTGTACCATTGCATGCCAATTACGTGGATTCTAATCTAGTTTCTCATGAATTTTTCTCACATAAGTGTGATCTCAAGATGAAATCTAACAACTTCGTAGTCGGAAGAATTTTGTTTTGAATAGTTTGTGTATTGGATTTGCAATGATGCTTCTATATTGGAAAGTTGACATAAATACATGACTCTTGAGAAGCTCTTTCTCCTTCATCCAATGTTGGTAGTTGTAGTTTGTGATTTTTTCTTTGCAATAATTCTATTAATAGAAATTTCAATTCAAAGTGAAATATTGACATTTTGAGATGTTTTTTGAGTACTAAAACGTTATGATCTCGCAATCTATGAGGTCTCATGATTTAAAATTTGTCCCAAATAATGTACAACATTTCTATTACAAGATCTTATGGTTAAAGTTTGAACAACTTACCTTCAATTTCATGTTCAATATCAATTTTGAGAGTGTATTCTTTTTGCTACAAATGAGTCAAACCATTTTTTGGTTAAGGGTAAACGGCCACAAATCATCTTTTTTAACAATGTATAATCTGTTAGTACTACCATACATTATACTTATTTTCAATACAATGCTTCACAATTATACAAACTATTACAAATTTACAACATAGTTAGCCAAATGTTTCAGTTTCTAGTTATCTTCACCTTATGCTAAATTAATGTCAAGAAAACCCCACTAAACTCACGAGGGCCTCTAACTTACTTACCCACAAACTGGGAATCCTGCGTCCCGTCCATCATCGTCGCCTCGCAAGTTGCGGGCATCGGCCACGCCCACGCCACCTCCATCGCGGTATCGTCACCCCCAAACTCAAGGTTCCAATTCGCCTCTGAAAGCCTCATCACCTGCGAAACGCTCGATTCCGACAAGCACCCTTCCCAATTTGAGGTTCTTCACGCTCCTCCCCTTCTTGCCGTATAGCCTCCCGTCCTCTAGATGGTGCCGCCCGCCGTTCTCTAACTGGTTGGTACCGCCCCTCCTTCCTTTATGTGGTGCAAGAGATCACGAAATTGGAAAAATACGGGACCTAATTTGACCCTTCTCCATACTCCATTCTTGCCCTTCTTTACTTTTTTTCGTGTATCGCCCCGATTTCTATAACTGATGCAAGATAGTCGAAGTTCTTGACCGGTCTTTACACACCGTCTTTGATCTTTCGCTGTATCGCCCTTTTCAAACTGGTTGTACAAGAGCGAGAAATAGGGTTCGGAGTTGTGGGTAAGCGGATTTGGGTGTTGGGTGCCTGTTTGTGCGAATTAGGGTTTTGCCAACGATCTGGTTGTGATTTCCTCAGTATGTGCAGTGAGTGATCATGGCGAGCTTGGCTGCTGCGCACGTTGAGATACATCCGACGACCACGACAACTACGACAACCACCACGACGACGGAGAGGGAGAGGGAGGGGGAGAATGCAGGACACTCGTTAGTGAATCATCCCAAGATTTCGGAACTGAGGCATAATATTGGTGAAAGCGTGGACCGGTTGTTGGATGAGTCTCACCGGTTTAAGTCCGCCGTGCGCGCTGCTTTTGAGCAGTTCCAGCTTGCTCGCAATCCGAATGAGCTTCCTCTTAACCAACTCCTGCCCGCCCTCCAGTTCTTTATCCACGTAAACCTCCTCTCCATCTTGCACATTCCTGTTTTTTTTTCAAATTGTTTTGTGCACGAGACAGTTGCAAGAGTAGCATGTGATTCATGACTGTTGAATTCTGTCGAAATCATGTCATGGCCCTTGACTCTGATCATACTTATTATGATTCTCGGACGGGGCCTTAGGCTAATTCGAGATCCTTGGATCAAGATCGCCTGCCTTATAACTGCAACATAGACCAGGAAGCAAAACGCTAGTTGCAATTGTGTTTGTAAGCTTGTATATGAAGTGTAGAATGCGTCTGGGGTAGCTTGAGATTCTTGAGCCCAAAGCTAAGCACATTTTTCAATCCAGCGCCATGTGCATTTGAAGGTTAGTTTAAATCGTATGTCTGAGACCTTTCTGCTGACACTGGTTTTCTATACACTAGTGTCCTTCGAGGCTAAAATTGGCTTTGGCCATCGAGTATTACTGACGATGGGCGATGTATTCTTAAACACAAACTTTAGCTACCTGGTCTGTGTCCGTAAGCCAGTACTTGTTGTTGCCGGTGCCCTGAAACCATGTACAAGTTAATCCCGAAGGTTAGTTTGTATTATATGTGTGAGTACACTAAGGTCCTTAGCCATGGGGATGGTTTTTCTGATGCCCTGGTTTTGTCATGCAGAGGCTATGCGACGGATTAGACCCAAAGTGCGGCAAGTTAGTACTCCGCCCCATAGCCCACGAAGACATCCAAGGCGCGATGCGAACGAACACAACCCTCACACTCCAACCCGTGCTCACAATCCAGCAGTTCGAGGGGTTCGCCAGGGAGGTGCTGAAGCGAGTGGCGCTCGACAGAGGGAAACGCTTAGGCTTGTTCATGATCGGCGGCATCTTCGCAGTGCACATGGCCAAAGGCGCTGTGAAGAATATCCCCATTCTCGGCGGACCCATTGCCGCTTTTGCTAATGCTCTCATTCCTACCACTCTCCTCGGCCCTGCTGTCGGCATTGCAGGTGCTTTGTATTTGTAACTGGCATTTGCAGGTAGAATTTTTCCACTCATATCCTGTTGTATTCCGCATAGTTTACATATGATGTAGTTTACATTCGAACGGTGGTTTGTAGTTTCATGGTCACCGCGAAAGACTTGCTCGCTGCTGGTAGCGCTCGCAAGCATTCTGTGCTCCTCCTTGGCTTGTAAAGAGAACATATGTCACCCCATTTTTTTTTAAATTCTGCTCTTGCACTTGGCTTGTCATTTCTAGCACTCTCCTTGGCTCTGTTGTGGGCATAGCAGGTGCTTTGTATTTGTAACTCGTAGTGGTCCTTTTGCTTTAGTTTAGTTTACACATGATGTAGATTCGAGCGATGGCCACCGTGAAAGACTTGCTGGTAGTTGCTCGCAAGCATTCTGTGTTCCTTGGCTTGTAAAGAGAATACATGACTCATTTTTTTGACATTTTGCTGTAGATGTGGAAATCGTGTGATCGTATTTGTCGTTTCCAGCACTCTCCTTGGCTCCGTTGTGGGCATTGCAGGTGATCTGTACTTGTAACTGGCACTTCTCAATCTTTTGTTTTCCTTATGGTTGGTTTACATGTGTGCATTTGAGCGATGGCATGTCAACTTCATGGCCATCGAGAGTTGCGCTCTTAAGCATTCTGTGCACCTTGGCTTGTAACGAGAATATATGACACCAGGTTCTGTTTTGAAAAAATTGTGTGTCGTTTGATGTATTGCTCTAGATGGAGGTATTTTGTGTGTTCATAATTGTCATGGATGGATCCATTCGGGCCTGCCGTGAGCATTGCAATTGGCGGAGTTTCTATTGCATTTCTTTTCACGTAGTTTACATGTGATGTTAGGGAAATCGGAGCAGTTCCAGAAATGGTGACTTCGTGGGATGCAGGGTTACAAAAGTTTGAGGAACATCCGGTACTTGCGTCACGAAATACGTATGTTTTGCTTTGTGCCTTCAACATTTTTGAAATTATCCGACTCTGGGTATTTGTGAATACAGAAGAGAGTGAGATCAAACATACATAACCACATTCCTACCCATAAAGTTGAAATCATCCATATAGTAAACATATGTAACCACGTTCCTACCCAAAAAGTCGAAATCATCCTTATTGTAGACATATGTAACCACATTTCTACCCATAAAGTTGAAATCATCCATGTTGTGGCTGATTTGACTTTGGTCAACCACTTTGTGGTCAATTTGACTTTGGTCATGCTCTCAGTTACTAAAGTTAGATCCTATGAAGTTGTTGTTGTGGCACATTGTGGAGTTTTCCCATAGCTTTCTGAAAAGTCATTTTGTGCTTCAAAATTCTTTTTACTTTAGGAGATATTTGCAATCAATGTTTGAAAACACTATGTGAAATTTGCCCAAAACTGCCCAAACTGCAATATATGCTCATTTATTCTCAAAATTTGCCCAAAATCAACTAATTTGCCAAAACTTCAAAATTCATAAAAAATTGAGATTTTACTCATTTTCAAGTTTTGTTTTTTGTACTTGTAGAAGAGGTACCAAGGCATGATCTCACCGTTCAAATCTTCGATCCAATTATTCTTTACATGCCTTTTGTTGTTTTATTGTTAAAAACTTGCCTTTGTATTTGAATTTGAGTGAACTTCCACGTGAGAAATCAAGCATTTCGTTAGATTTGGTAGATTGTATGAGGGTAAAAATTACATGGACATATTCGTAACTCAACAAGGAACAACAATGTGAGGAGCCTCATATCAAATCTGCTACCAAAATGGTTTTCTAGGCCCTTAGTACCACTTACCCTTTTACTAACATGTGAAAAAATTTGTTTTTCCAACTTTGAACTTTTCAACCTCTCAAGTGGTAAAGAATATGAATCTAAGATTTGACGTAAAATTAAGCATACAAGTTAAGTACAAGATCTTACAGTTACATATTTGAGAATATATTAAAGTTAAAATACTTGCATTTTGCATTCAAAAAGCATACTTTTTGGAGTATTGAGGCCTTCGACTGTAGGGGTTAACAAATTTTACAAAGGTAGCCCTTATGACTTACAAGAGCAAGACTAAAGGGGTTAACATTTGGTGTACATTCCCGGTGTTGAAGCACTGGGAATGTACACGAAATTTTCTACCTCTATGTACACCAAATTTTTTGTTAAAAATTGTTTTGTTAAAAAAATTCCACCTCTATTTTGTTAAAAAATTTGGTGTACATTCCCGGTGTTAAAACATTTGGTGTACATACCCAGAGTGCATAAAGGTAGAAAATTGGATTTTGAGGTTTCAAGCTCCAAATACACACAAGGAAATCTAGAAAAAAAAATCATGAAATAAAATCATGAAAAAAAATTTATGAGTCCTTGCATAAAAGAGAACCAAAATAGAAAAAGTGAAGTGTGGAGACGGGTTACTTCAACAACCAACTAAAGGCCACAACTTGGCAACAATTGTTGACCGTGCGATTATACATTTATTTGTTGAAAGTTTAGTACTAGACCGATAGAGCGTTATTCCTATGTCGAACCTTTCTATATAGGTTTTTTTACTTAGAATTTGTATATGGGTGATAATATTTTATAATTTTTACAGCAAATGTTCCAATAGTATCAAAGTTTTAGTCTAAAGAGCAAATTCTTTTCGAGAAGCCACTTAACATAGTATAATAGCATATGAGTATCTTAAATTTTGTATATTATACTTTGAGTCAATTTAATTTTGGTTTTAATACTTGTAATGATAGATCTTCTCGATTGAGAGCTACCGAAGTAGCAACCGCTAGTTGATTTAGAACAACTACTAATTTCAAAAGTACATGCAGGAGATGAAACTAAACCTTTCGAGTGTTGAATTTAACCACTTGTAAAAGTTGAGATGCAACAATTTTATATGTCAATTCTACAATTTGATAAGAAAGGTTTGGTATTTATACTAAAGTTAAAGTCCACAATTTTCAAGAAGCTACCAGATAGTGTTTGAAGAGTGTATTGATAATAGAGTTAAGAAATTAATGATCACTTGTATTTCTAGTGAGGTAGATCATCGTCTTTGACTTCAACGGCCGCTCAATCGTTGAGTAAGGAGCAATATTTAACCTATATTGCTGCAATGCTTCTTCACACATTAGATTTATTAATTACGTGAGGTGAGCATTTTTTCTAAAACGATTTTATTGTGTTTTTTAAACAATATTTTTACGTCTGAAGATTCACCATTTAGTTTTCATTTTGTACTAGTACATCCTCGCACCGATGCCATGCTTGTACACATAATAACCATTATTTTTGGAATTGTAAATACTTTGAATATCAAAATCTTGGGATCCGTCAACCCAATTCGCAATTCAATTGTTTTCCACAACTTTACAAAAAATAACCCGCTTCCAACAACACCTCATGAGCCGCAATCCAACTGCCGGTGCCGGACATCATAATGTTACTCGCAAAATAAAAGAAAACAAAAGTCTAATAGATGTAAGTTGGAAAAGATAGATTACTTACTTACTCTTATATAGAGAAAAAAGATATTTAGAAGTTGACAATTGAGTTAATAAGGTTGCTAATGCATGCTCAATAACATTATAGATGTCACATGAGCAAGACATTTGCTTAGGCGGTCTCCTCACTCTCTCCTTCTTCCTTCCTTTTGGACTATGTTGACTTTGAAAAGGTGGTGTATATTGTCAATTTTCAGGTCGAAGCTAAACTTGGAGTATGTTGTTGAGGTTGTTGTTAGTTTTCTAAAAACCTACCAAGTGTAGTGAAATGAGTCCTAAAGGAGCAACATTTTTTTAAGTATGAAGAAATTTGATGCCATGACTTTTTGATTGCCTTGACTTCAAGGAGTGACTATGTTCTATTAATCGAGTTTGTAAGTGTGATTTTTAAGAAGTTTGTACATATGTATATGTGTTCATAAAAAGCTATTAAGTGTGTGATTTGAAGTTTGTATGAGGCCATGGTGCAAATTTGAAGCAGTGAGGGTTACCTATTCTCTTAATATGGAAGCAGATTTGGAAGAGTGATTTAATTTGATCTCATGACTTTTGTATAATATTTTTGAGGTTGAGATTTTGAATTTTTGTTACATTATTTGTTAGCTTTTTATAAAGCTATTACTCAATGAATTTTAAACTCTTGAATGTAGTTGACACTCTTTTTGGTGAGGAGAGGTTTGTTGCCTTCGAATTTTAAAAGACTAACTTTTATTCAAATTTTACAGGCCTAACTTCTACTATCAGTAGAATTTTGTGTTTTAGCGTTTAAAAAATGATAGTTGATATGCTTGTAGAACATTCTGATAGCTTTCTAACAATGTATTCTTTCTTAAACTTGAATACAATATATGAGAACATAATGTTTAATCAAAGTAAAAGGAGATTCACAATTATGGTTTATTCAATTTAACAAAGCTTATACCAAAGGTATATCTAGAAATATTGTATTTAAAAAGAGGGTATCCATTGAGGAGAGTATCAAAGGGTAAGTAGTAATAATTAACTCAATCACTTTTTTTGATAGCTAATCTTATTTTAATCAGCTTTAATCTTGTTTAATCAGCTAATGCATGGCTAAAAACGTGATTGATCATGTAATTGGTTTTAACAAATCTTTGATTGAATACTTGTGAATAATTATGCAAACCTAATGTCAATAAAGTATACTCATCGTAATTAAATAAATCTTTTTAACTTATGCTTGGGAGTGAATATGAATTATTTAGCATAACTCTTAATCACATGGTTTAAAAATTTGACCTATTTTTTCACTAACTTACATGCAGCTAGAAACTCAAAAGCTTTTTAAAGTCCAATTCTATTTAATCACTAACACTATGTAGCAAAACTAACATTCTACACGAGGGAAGATTATTAGTAAGAACAATTTGAAAGACACCTCTCTCAAGAACTCTTTCGATACAAAAGGATGAAGAGTTGACTATATGCAATAAGAGGGTCTAAAAGGAATGAACGCTATTTAGAATGCTTAGTGCGATCAAAAGGAGATTTGTTTGGAAATGACTTCAAAAGGAGGTTTGTTTGGAAATGGCTTCAAAAGGAGGTTTGTTTGGAAATGGCTTCAAAAGGAGATTTGTTTGGAAATGGCTTATACATGCATGAGTACTTTGTAAACCATCGCAAAAATCATGAACACTGTTTCACCTACTTGTAAGGTAGATAAAAACAATGGAAGAAATTGTACATGAGTGTCTTCTTTGACTCTTCTAGCGTTAAACCACCTACGACCACATTTTGATTTGTATCATGAGCTTATACATGTACATATAATTATGTCAAATTATGAACTTATAATCTCTCACCATTGATGAAATCAAATCGTTAATAATTGAAATATAAATTTATTTTTAATTGTTAAAAGTAAATATTTGGAGGTCAAAAGAACAATTTTTAAATTTAAATTCAACATGAGGTTCTTTAAATATTTATCCCCACTAGGTGAGTTAGGTACACATCCATGTTATTTTTAGCTTATTAGAACATATTAGAGCTTAAGGTAAAGCTTCATTTTCCACATAAACATGTGATAAAATACGAGGGTGTTGTTGAGATAATTTCTTGGTACCTCTTTCATGTTTTGAAAATACAAAACGTGATAAAAAAAAGTAAAATCTCAATTTTGGCAAAGTTTTTTGAAGTTTTGGCACTCTAAATATATTTAAAGCTGATTTTAATAATATATTAGCATATATCTCAATTTAAGGTTGATTTCAGCATATCGTGATTGCACATCTAAACTTTGTGAGTAAATATCTCTTCAGGTATGAAAACTTTAAGGCTTGAGTAGTCTGGAGATATGGAAATACTCAATGAGCCGTTAAAAATTTCACATAACTTTAATTGATCTAGGTTTAGTCAATGCGAGCGTACCTAAAGTCAATGAGTCTTTTCCACATCTTTAAATTATTTATATTTCATGCTATTTTTCAATTTAATAGAGACAATTGTGTTCTATTCACAATTCAAAATTTATGTCCCTGGATTGTCCTTGGCGGATTCACTTTGTTTGGGTGAAGCTATCACAAAGTCACTTACACACGCCATGTAGATTTTCCTCATATTTAGAAAAAGGTGATGTACATGCATAGATCCGTTAGAGCATAATTAGGGCTACTTTAAATTAAGGACCATTCGGAAACCCTAGGTAGCAACCAATGAGAGTGCTTAGATTGCTTTTAAATGGATCCAAGTGGCTGCTTTGTCTTGTGAGTCAGCCCATTTCTCCCAAAGCTTATGTGGCGGGTGACATGGCAACATTTTGGAGAGAAAGTTATGTTCCCTAGCCAATAAATTGGGTTCTCATGTGCCCTAGCCAAAAAAATGGGTTCTCATGGGATGGCGACCTACTTCTCCTCATGAACAATCTAAAGACTGTGATTGGTGAATGTTAGGTTTTAGAAATGGGCCCTAAAAATGAACTATAATATAAGGTCTCCTAGGCCGATTTGGGTGGCCCACTTTAGAGTAGACTTTTGAATTTGGGCCCTCAAAGTGAGCCTATGGACTTTTTATTTCAAGATCAATTCGACGAACCACTTTCTGAATCACTGATTAAGTTAAGGCCCAATTCACCTCCACATGGGCTCAACTCCAGATGAACTCAAAAGCAAGTGGGCCTTAATATAAGTGACCTTTAGTCTTAGGAATGACAATGCACACGACTCTCTTTTGGAAAACTCCTTGAATACGCAACATTTCAAGAAAATGTGGTAATTTGAAGGACCTTATGAAAGGGTCTGAACTAACTAGACACTCTTTCAATGGCCGCTGGCCACCTACAAGCATGACTTTATTGCCATCATTGACTCTTGTGTTCACATGTATTTTCTCCAACCATGGCATATTAATCAAGAAGAATGGAATTGTTTGCGTTCTCTATGAAATCTATGAAAATTGATATAAACTACTTCTTGAATATCAAAGAAGCTCTAAAAGCAAATTTTTGAAGCAAAAAATTCATCATCTCTTCCTATTGTACATGACAAATTTGTAAGAAGTACAGCAAAACAAGCCACAAGAATGCTTACTATTTTGGAAGGTACATAATAGCTTTGAAGGTTTATATTTAATGTATCTAATAAACATTCTAGATTGTTCCATGTTAAGGACACCTGCAAGTCCAACTTCAACGTCAACTTCTTGATTCTTCTTGTTCAAGTCTTCCACGTATTTCGCCCATGCACGAAAAATTGCTTAAACTGTGAACATCACTTTAATGTTCCCTTATGGAAATTTGCACCACTATTACTATTGATAAAGAATGGTTTTCAATCCCTTTGTACTCCCTTTGTTTTTAAAAAACATCATGATTTGGTTCAAATACTCGTCTCACAAAAAATCCAAGATTTGACATTAATAAGGAATCCTGACCATCAAAACCATATTCAACTATATCAATGTGTAGTGTAGACCATTAAATAATATCCAACTATTTTTGGTAAATCAAGGTGTATTTTATGAAAATAATGCCATTGCTTTTGTGACTAGCTCGTTCATCTAATATAAGCCCTCCTGTTTTTATGTTGATCTTGTAAATGATAAACATCCAACGGTCATCCTTTGGGAGCTTTGTATGAGCTTCAAACCCTTTACTCATACAAGGACACAAGAAAGATTCTTTCGGTAGGCAACCTTGGTTCACAAATATGTAACATTTTTAAAAATTTCAAAAAAAACAAGTAAAATTGTCCTCATCACAATCTCTATGTACGAGGAAAGAGAAAAAACACGATTCCTTTTAGTCCTCCTGGTAAGAGCTAAGAACTTTTTCTAGGAGTTTCAAAATAGAATCACTTTTTGAACGTTTAGAAGTTTAAATATGAGGTCTAAAGGGTTGACAAGGTTCACAAACATGTTTGTCTCTAACTTTGCAACAACTATTTCCATTGCCGTGAGTAAAATGTGTTGTGGAACAATCCAATTGCAAACGAAAACGTGTTTTTTGAAGGAAAATGTTGTTTTTTGTGACCGGAGCTAACTCCATTCTCAATGCCATGAGGAAAACGCATTCTAGAACAACCCAATAGGGAAACAATTTTATTTTGGAGTGTATTAGTTGTTTCTCATAACCTTGGCACCAAGGCCCCTAATTAGAATGTTAACCCGTGACTATCTCTACAAGTGAAATAGGCTATTTCTGATTTCGGGCAAGCTAGATGAAGGTGTTAAAATCAATATTTTTGCCTACGAGTTTTATTGTGTGTTTCCTACACTACAAGGTGTGTGTGCAACAAATCGCAAAGTCAAATTCCAATTTGGGAGTTTTTTAACGCAAAATTTAGTATTCACACCCTAGGCAGGCAAACAAAAAAACTTTTATGTTTAGAAATATTTTTGTTACCAAATCCTTATTTAACCCCCAAATGCGCCAAATGTAGAGAAATTACATTTTGGATCAAAGGCAACAACTTTAAGATACCAGAACTTCTTTATTCTAGGTTTGTTTTAGATGAGATCAATTGGGTTGGGTCCCAAATCAAGTCTTGTTTGTGTGGTACAAATTTAACACTTTTCATGAGAATATTTCTTTTGGCTAAAGTAAAGGCTGAGACGTATAAGGGTTGAGTTCTTAAGAGTCCCTAAGTCAAGAAGTTTACCGGTTCTAGAAAGGCAGCCTTCAAACTTCATGAAAACTTCTACACAAACTTTGATTGTTATGATCTTGCAAATGATAAATATACAAATGCTAAGTATTGAACGAGTAACTGTAAACAGGCTTCTCTATAAAATCTTAAGGTTGGATGTCTAAATAGAGTTAGAATAATTTGTTTTCACTTTTAGGAGTGTATAGAGACCTGTAAAAACTCGTAGTTCTGAGTTTTCAAGCTCCAAAAACACACAAGGAAATACCAAGATTAATATGACATGGATCAATATTCTAAGGTTTGTATTAAATTTGGAGTATACGATATCATGCTTTTGTTATAGTGGGGTTAGGTGGAGTTGCAGATATGGTGAATCTTTAGGTCTAGAACTACATTTGCAAGCCAAATGGAAACTAAATGGAGGTTAGCTTTATAAATTAAAATGCTAAACGAACTAGAAAGTATAAAGGCACACCATAACAAGGGTCCTCGGGACTTGAAATTAGTGCACCTCAATTTTCTTGATTTCAAGCTAACAAATATTGCACTCCTTATCTTCGCATTAAAAATAACATACTCAAACTTTCAACCAAATGCGCTTATCACTTTTAACCAATTTAATTTTAGATTTCTTTTATATTTTTTCCACCAATAGTATTCTCCACCATAGTGTAAACCAATCCTAAGGAAACTTGCTCCATAGTAGGGCAATACCAAAAATCGGAAAGACTTTGTACAAGGTACATAGGCTGATTTTTAATGTACCCTATGTAAACATTCAACTCCGCACCATTTTAGATCCACCCACAAGTCCAACTTCAAAAATTCACATCAAATTTCTAAAAATGAAAGGTCTAAAAATGATGATCTAGCCCCTAAAGATCCAAGAAAGCAGAAATGGTTCTCGCAGGGAGTGAAATCGGCTAACTTTTGACCATTACGATCTCACAAATGAAATATAATCAACGGTTCAAATTCGACATGCAAGTAATAAGGGAAGTTCACTTCAGGATCCTATGGTTGGATCTACTAATTGATACTTAGATTAAGCTTTTTTTGACATGAAGTAAGCAAAGGTCATTTTCAGCAATTTTGAATCAAGGATTTGAAGGGGCTAGATCCAATCTTATACTTACTTTGCCCAAACACACAACTAACTTCACTACAAATTTGCCATTGTTGAATGAGCACATTAAAGAGCCAAAATGATGATAACATGGCAGACCCACCAACCAATGTATGATCAAGCTAGAGCTCAATGGATGTGAAGCACTTGAAGAATTTGTCAGCTCATTTAGGGCACCCACAACAACAGTGCCCTATCTCCGCACACACAACTCGGTTTGTTTCATCAATTAAAATATTGGAATTTAAGGGCTAAAAAGGTAGGGCACCCTGCACCCGGTTTGTTTCACCAATAAAGTGACAATTAGAATATTCGAAAGGAAAGGTAAATAAGGTAGGGCACCCATATACCAAGTAAGCCCTAATTGTGTTTTTGTCATTATGGTTGGTACCCAAGAAAGTGTTGATCAAGGCCTAGTGCAATAAAGTTGCCCTTAAAGTTTTTACAGCTCAGCTGGTTTATAGCCACGTGGTTGTTGAAGGTTAGTAGGGAAAACACATGGGAGTTAGAGTCTCATTGTGTCTTGGTAGAAAAACAAGATGGGTGCGATCAACAAAGTTGCTAGCAGATGCGTGTTTTGTATGCTACTAAAAGGTCAAAATAAGTTCATAGATAGACATATGAGTTAGATATTTTCAATTAGAACTCCAATCTATGTAGAGGCTGGCGTGAATAGAGTGTTCGTTCGACCTATCGTTGTATGTATGCTTGGAGATCAATACACCAATGGCAGGTTTACTAACCCTTTTCAAGGTGAACACTATGCTAGTTCCTAAGTAGCCACTAGTGCCTTTGAGATACCCGACATGGCATCCCCCAAAGGGCTTTGAGGTACCCATACAATGAGGTCCAGGAAACCCCCACCATAGTTGGGTGGACTATGGTGGTGATATTTTCAACTACAATTGACCGATCATACCATTGTATGAATAGAACTTCCAAGTTCACACATTTGAGTTATTTGTAAAGTTGTGACTAGCTTACATTCATATGAAGCCACATTGTTCAACTAATCAAGACAAGGTTATGACAATGCCGCCGAAAATTAATTCTTTGAGGAGCACACAATGACGGGTTTTAGAGAACTCTACGGGTAACTCATAGAGAGTTTCGGCTTGCTATGAGCGAGCTTGAACTAGGATTAACCTCACTTTTTATTCAAAGCCTTGTTTTCTTAAGATACCAAGCTCAAGCAAAACTCATTTTGGCTCTCTTTCAACACTTTTGTCTTCATTTTTCCTTTTCAAAGATATTTTTATGGACCTCATGGAAAAAGTTTAATAGCCCTAGAAAAAGAACAAGTTATAATAGAACTCAAATAGAGTACACAAAGTGCATGTGGGGACGCATATGTTCGGCAAACAAAAAAACATCGCTATTATAGAAAAAGTCGCTGCAAAATGATAAAGTTACGAGGGCGACACACACGAGGCCAGCCATTTCCGAGGAATTTGTTTCAAAAAACAGACGAAAGAATTGACTTGGAGACTTGAAAAGTAGACTTTTTTTCATGGAAGTGTGAGTGTGACATTCCCAACAGAGAGAGCATGTGATTGTTCCCCAGAATATGTGTGCCCAATTTTGATAGTCTGGAGATGTTATTGATGGAGTGAATATTTAAATCCTAAGGATCCTTGATGTAAAATTGCCTTTCTTACAAAAAATGACTTTCCTCTTCTTCGAGATTCAAAAGAAAAAAGAAAAAAGAAAAAAAGCTTAATCTAAGCATTATTTAGAAGACTTAATGGTAGGTTCTTGAAACTCACTTAATTGACTATCTGCATGCCAAATTTGAATTGTTGATTCTTCTTCAATTGTGAGATTAAACAGTCAAAGTTGGTTGCAAAAACCCTCAAACCCCGTTTCCGGTTTTGAGGATGTCTAGTGATTAATTATTTAATGATATCATGGTCAATTTGTGAAGGCTCTATTTGATTGCATGAGATGTTTGTGCCATTGTTGGATTTGTGTGAGGTTAACCCCATGATGCAAAAGCACTTAAATTATTAAAAATGACCTCTTCTAGTGCAAGTACAAAATAATTCAATCTAAGCATCATACAAAAGATCCAATCGTGGTATTCGAGAGTTAACTTGACATTTTTACTTACTTTACAAATTCAAACCATTCATTATTCTTCATTTGTGAGATTAAAATGGTCAAAGTTGGTTGAATTTTCTTCCTAGTGGAACCCCATAAAGCATTTCGGCTTTCTTGAATCTTTATGGGTTGAATCTCTACATCATTATTTTAAAAGCATGTCCAATCCGCATTGTAGGCCGGAGAGTGGAGCCTTGTTTGGCGTGTGAGGGACCCTAGCCTACACACTATCCCTGTAACTTGGTCAAGAGGGTTGAGGTCTCCTAAATTTTAGCCCGCCAGAACTTAAAGTTATCTCGTGCCTTCACTCACATTTTAGCAATCCCATATTCAATGTAAGAGTGACACATTGCAACAGCTTTTTCGGCAATTTTTTAAAAATATATATAATCACTTATCAAAAAGTGTGATTGGCGAGAGGCCTTTCTATGTGCCCTGCCTTCCGGCATGGGGTGGGGTATCGACGTCTGCTTGAGCAACGCTTGTGACGCACTCCTATGGCTCGATCTCGAACACAGGGCTAGGCATGCTCTAAGATGATTTGCAAATGCACACTTATAAGTATGGAATTCTACGAGAATTTGTAAGTGATTGCAAATGTATGCAAAGTTTAATAAAAGTGTAGGAAATATAGATTAAGTAGAAGACGATGTGACAACAATAAGAGAACCAAAAATTTAAATATTATTCATCTTGTCTTGCATTGAGTAGAATTTCATAGATGTATACATTAAAGAATTTACCTACACAAGAATAGTTTTTAGTTTAGGATTATTGTTACTAAATATAGTCCTGTTTGAAAGTGACAACAAAAAACTAATTCCAAGTCAGGTGCAACTAGCTGATTGCTTTGCATACATTCTGACTACGCCTTGTAAATAATCCTGTTAAGCCCTCCCCGTATACATAAAAACCAACCTTTTGGGCACTAACATTCTCTTACACTTACTTGCAAAAAACACCACCACCCCAAAAGTAATAGGTTTTTGTTGTTTTCGTTATTATTATTGTTTTTTACTCTCATAAGAAAAATAACATATTTTTCATTATGCAACAAGAAAATTTCACAAATTAAAGGGATTTGAACTTGCAACCTCAAAACAACAAAAGAAAGAAGACCTCGGCGGACTTCACCAAGTCCTACGATGACGTGGCAGACTCCAAAAGCAGCATATGCCTACAGGATCAAAGACAAGGTCCAGTTCAAGACCCCCCTCCCCCAGCAGGTCTTTAAACTCCCGTCAGGTCTTGACAGAGCTCCCAAGTCCCAGGATAACGTGGCATGCGTTAGGCCACCCTTAAACCCCCTGACACCATTCAAAAAGTGCACTTGAATTAAAACAAACGCCCAAAAATCCCATTCGCTTATAATAGGGGCACTGGGGCAGCCAATGGGAGAGCGCCTAGGAGCTGGACAAACCAGGGCCACCAGCCTTATGGACCGGCCCGGGTTCCGATGCGCACCCGGCGATCTCCCCAACCCGCTCCGTCTTCCTCAACTCAACCCACCGCACTCCACCAAAAGCCCCCCTCGCGTCGCCGTTTCTCATCACTCCCAATCCCCTTTCTGCTGCTACCTCCTCTCGATCGACCAGGTACCCCATCAATTCGTTTTCTGATCACGATAAGGTTTCCATTGTACTCGATCGATCAGCTTTGATCTTCTATTGTAGGAACCCAGGAACTTACCTGCATCGTAGGAACCCAGGAACATACCTGCATCCAGGAACTTTTGCGATTGAATTCTGCAATAAAGATTACATTTGAGCTGTTGAGCCGGTGTTTGTGATTTTGTTAGTTTTGATGCCCTTATGCGTTTTTCTGATAAATGTAAGTAGTGTACTGGTTTTGTGGGGTTGTTTGCGATTGTGGTGTTGAGCTGTGGGTATTCAGAATGTAAGCTTTTGTGATTTGGGTAGTGGTGGCTTGTTTTGTTGGGCCGTGGGTGTTTTTTTGATGTTAAGAATGTAAGCAGTAGAATTTTTTGTGGCTTGGGAAGGGGTGGCTGGGGGTTTTTCCAGTAGTCGAGCGTAGGCGATAGGATGTTGTTTGTGATTTGGGAAGAGGTGGTGCGTTGTGGGTTTTGGTCTTCTGAAAGATGGGAAGACTTTCTGTATGTAACGCTTTTGTCTGTTTGTTCATCACCCCTTCCAATGTCTGTCACTCTGTAGAAGATGTATATGAAACTCAAACGATCCCATGATACATTACATCGGACAACTAGTTTGCTAATGCGAGCGTTTGACGATGCGGTCGGACGACTAGTTTTTTAATGCGATCGATTGGCAATGCGTTCGGTTTGGCAATTATTTTGAGCGGCTTTTGATTGACTGTGTGGCCTCTTGTATGCAGCAGTAGGAGAATGGCAGGCCAGGGTTTCTTCGCTGAGATTCTCGATGGCGATGTTTTCAAGTACTACGCCGATGGAGAATGGAAAGTCTCCTCGTCCGGCAAGTCTGTTGGTATCACCAACCCTTCCACTCTGAAGACCCAGTACAAAGTACAAGGTCCGTCGAACACACTCACATTGTGGATTACAAGCAATGAGCTTTGCCATCTGAAACATAGTTCCCGAGGCATTGTTTGATTTCCCAGACGATCCGATCAATATATCATGGAGAGAAGGTTGCTTTCTTAGGGGCGATCTGAGTAGTATGCTATGGGGGAGAATGTCTCTATTTTAGGTGGCTTACATTATGCTTGGTGTTGGCAGCTTGTACGCAGGAGGAGGTGAACAAAGCGGTAGAAGGCGCACAAGCGGCGCAGAAGCTGTGGGCGAAGACACCACTGTGGAAGAGAGCGGAGGCACTCCACAAGTTCGCCGCGATATTGAAAGATCAGAAGGCCCCGATTGCTGAGGCTCTCGTGAAGGAGATTGCCAAGCCTCAGAAGGATGCTGTTACTGAAGTGGTTCGATCGGGTGACCTTGTTTCGTATTCTGCGGAGGAGGGCATCCGTATCTTGGCCGAGGGCAAGTTCTTAGTCTCTGACAGCTTCCCTGGCAATGGCAGGAATAAGTACTGCCTTGCATCCAAGGTAACCCCAATCCCACTTACATTTTCCCTTCAAGTAATCTACACCTTAGCTTGAGAATGGAAGAATGCAATGGTTATTGAGATTGAGGATGTAAAGTTGCTGGTTACTGGAGCTTGAGAATGTAGGAATATTGTCCGTCACGTTTAAGCATCTTAATCTGAGAAGCTTGTTCTCGCATTGTGCAGATTCCTCTTGGCGTGGTATTGGCCATCCCCCCATTCAACTACCCAGTGAATCTGGCCGTGTCGAAGATCGCTCCAGCTTTGATCGCAGGAAATGCACTCATTCTGAAGCCGCCTACTCAGGTATATCTTCTCCCGTCAAAAGTCACCTCTAGTTTCCACAAGAGTAGTAATTCACGCTAGTGATAGTCACTCTTTTTGAGCCTGATTATGGTTTCGGTGAGTATTGCAGGGTGCAGTGTCGTGCTTGCACATGGTGCACTGCCTTCACAAGGCAGGTTTCCCGAAGGGTTTGGTTGCTGCAATCACTGGAAAGGGCTCTGAGATTGGAGACTTCATGACCATGCACCCCGGCATCAACTGCATCAGGTAAACAATAATCTCCAACACTTGCCCTGCACAAGAACGTTCAGTCGCGCCCCAGTGTAACATTTTGCATTGTAATGGTGAGCAGCTTCACAGGAGGTGATACTGGTATCTCCATCTCGAAGAAAGCTGGAATGATTCCACTTCAGATGGAACTTGGAGGCAAGGATTGTTGCCTTGTACTTGATGACGCTGACCTTGAACTTGCTGCCAACAACGTCATCAAGGGCGGATACTCATACAGGTCCGCTGCCAATATAATCTTAACTTTTCTTACATGATGCTCCAATAGTATGCTCAGCCAAACCAATCGAAGACTCGAACATTTAGAGATTCATATGGACAATAATGATGAACAGAGAGGTGAAATAGTTTATCATACAGATTGTCGAACACCCTGCTGCCGACATTATGATGATATCATACATTAATCATATGATGCTCCAACAGTATGCTGAGCCACATTCATTCTAAAGATCTAGAGAATGTCCATATGTCTGTTAGCATTCGAGGTTTTTTCATTGGATTTATCTATCATGTCATTTTGCAGTGGACAGCGGTGCACGGCAGTGAAGGTGATTTGTGTGATGGAGTCAGTGGCCGAGGAGCTAGTGACGAAGATCGTCGAGAAGATGTCGAAGTTGAAAGTAGGAATGCCGGAAGACAATTGCGATATCACTCCTGTTGTGAGTGCTTCATCGGCGAACTTCATCCAGGGTCTCGTGGAGGATGCCCAAGCCAAGGGTGCCAAGTTCCACCAGGTACAGCCCACTCACTTCTTTTCGGAAGCTCGTAGTCATTGAATCACTCCTCGATTCCATCAGAAGCTTGTTGAAGTGCAAAATGTAGTTAACAAACTTGTTCTCGTGCAGGAGTGGAAGAGAGAAGGCAACTTGATCTGGCCTGTTCTCATTGACCATGTCACTCCCGACATGAGAATCGCGTGGGAGGAGCCTTTCGGACCCGTGATCCCTGTTATCCGAATCAAGACCGTCGAGGAGGGTATTTCCCACTGCAATGCCAACAACTTCGCCCTTCAGGTACCATATCTCAAAATCATGCATCGTCTTAGCTTACCTACTCATTCTTCTCAACGGTTGATCTAATGGCTGCTTCGAATTGCAGGGATGTGTCTTCACGAAAGACATCAACAAGGCCATCTTGATCAGTGATGCCATGGAGTCCGGAACGATTCAAATCAATGCCGCACCCGCCAGAGGACCTGACCACTTCCCCTTCCAGGTCTGTACATGATCATTCATTCACGCTATGTATAGGAGCCTCTAATTAATACTAAGATACAACTGTAAAAATTCCAACAAGTATAAATCATGTACCTAAACCCATTCTTAAGTTCGATTCATCACACCCTGCTCAGCAAATCAATAATATAAGAAGACTCCTTATTCTCTAGGTGGTAACTTACTCTCCGCCGTTTCTATCTCCATAAGGGAAAAGAATCAATTAAGGTTTTGAGAGCATTCATCTTGCTGACCTTTGTTTGTCTGCCAGGGATTGAGAGACAGTGGAATCGGTTCACAAGGAATCACCAACAGTATTCACATGATGACGAAGACGAAGAGCACAGTGATCAACCTGCCAACAGAATCATACACCATGGGTTAAATTATCATTCCGGATAGGCCTAGTATTCATACATTTTCACATAGAATGTAAGTAGTACAGTACAACCTGTAAGTAAAGGAAGATGGCTATGGTCAGAATTTGATGATTAGCTCAATGTTGACCAGTAGAATGGACCATTTGTTTTCATCGTTGTAATGGAAAAAATTTCAGCTACTATTGCGAAGACGTTGACCCATTCTTGCTTGTTTGGATTTTTCTCTGGATAGAGTTGACATTTCGTTACCACTTATGTCAACGCTGTTTTGGAAGTGTGAGCCTCATCTTTGTTTTTGTCTAAAATACAAGTAATGCATTGAAAAGTCAAGTGAGGAGCATGAGGGGAGGGATATTTAATCTATTGGTTTAGCTGGGTCCTGCATGCACTTTTGGTGTGATATGTTATGGTGTTTGAAAGAAACGATTGTTGTGATAGTCTAGTATTTCGTTTTAATTCCATCTGATCATGCAAGGACCTTGAAATGTTCCTAAGTTTCTTACAATTGTCAATTAATGCAGAATGAGAACGTGATATTGTCAATCAGTGCAGAATGTGATCGTGATAGCATCATGAATATGCAAAAGTATTATGTTTATGATTGTTTCAAACGGATGGGAATGAGGAGTTGAGTTCTGATAAAAACACAAACATCCTCAAGTATGCTTTGATTACTTAGAGCATCCATTGGGTGTCACGGTGAAGGTTCTTGACGAGGAGTGGGAAGAAATAGTATGCCGTAACAGGAACGTGCCAATCGAACGGGAAGAAATGGGTCTTTCCACCAATTTGATGTTGTTTGATGGGTCACGAAAACAACTGTAAGAGAATGTCCACAACAAATAGTCATCTTGGTTGACCAATTAGGTGTGCTTTCGAGGAAGGAGGGGAGAATCGTGCCACCTGCGTGGGCACACACCATCGACAAAACTAGGCAACTAAGGGTTTGTGCACTAAATGAAATGGTTTTTACACCAATTCAACGTTGCTTGACCGGTCACGAGAACAACTATGAGAGAACATCTACACGAAATACACATCTTGCTTGACCAATAAGGTGGGCTTCTGAGGAAGGAGGAGAAAATCCTGCGACCCTATAGCTAGGTGCAGAGGGGCACACACCATCGACAAAATTATGCAACCAAGGGTTCTTCGACAAAAACAAAAACCATTAACCAAGTCCCACTAAACAAGTCATTTTAGAGGGTATACCCAGCGGATGCTCTTAGATAGCACAGTTCAATACATATTTCACACAAGTTTACAATTCTTAAAATTATTCACAATATCTTCAACCGATTCACTTATTATACTTAAACATAACGTTCACCACATTACGTTGAACGGTTTTCAGGGGCAACTCAAATTGACAATTCTAAAAAAATAGGAAACTGGTAAATTCCATGCATAACAAATTACATAATATTTTTGAAATGTACCCATTTTCACGTTAATAATGTTTTTATGTAAGGTTGGTATGTTGTCATCTCGAAGTGGAGCCACGCCAAAATCATGAACTCTCTAAATTAACTCAATATTTTACCAATAATAAAATTATTCCCATATGAATGCAGCGTATGATGAATTTAGTACAATCACATGCAACTGTTGTCAGAAGTACATGCCTTTAATTACTCCGGAGCCAATCTAGGTTTCTACTTTAACTGATAGATTAGAAGTAGTTGTGCATTTTTAGAGTAGATTCTTGAGGTTATTACCAATAAGGTGGGTTGTGGGTAGAGAATTTTTAGGGTCAACTCACTCCCATGTTGGTTTCTCATTCACCCACTACCCTCTATCTAATTTTATATGTTCAATATAAACCCTAGGAATATAACTCTTTTGAACTTGGAAATGGAACATAAACTTCTTGTGATCATAGAAAGGTATGAACTTAAGGTAGAGTGTCCTAAAAGCGCCACAGGACCCAAAAGCGATCTGTCCTCATTTGTAGATTGTGAAGATACAAATGTACCTCATTTGTATATAACGCATTTGGGTCAAATCTTACTTAGCACTTTGGAATTTTGTATAAATTTCACAAATGCGAATTACATGTTGCAAATTTTTGCAATCCTCCCGAAAACCTATTTCGAATGTGGTCATAATTTTATTTTGAATTTACTAGTGCTAAAAATAGGTCAGATCTCTTAAGGTGGCGCTTTTAGGACACTCTACCTTAGCGGTTGTAGAGATGAATCTCTATCAGAAAATTAAAAGGTGAAATTATAATACTCTTAGAAAGAAGTTGCTCTCTAAATTATGCATCATTTAACTAAATATGGACTTTGGGCTTATTTATGAACTTTAAAACATGGGGAGATCCCACCATCCATGACCTTAAAATCTACATATTTGAAGAGTATCTTCATAGAACCTAGATTCTAGAAATCATTTTGCAACTATTGTTGATTGTAGACCTTGGACTGTCCATATTTAGTTAAATATGTCATGATTGTTATGGTTCCACATTGTGAAACCAGACACCTATATTTGTAACATATATGAAAATTTCACATATGTTAGATTATAGACTTGTCTGATTTGACCTCTAAAAGAGAAGTTCTGTATTACACCTCCAGATAATCAACAATCTGTGAACACAACGTTAAAGTTTGATATTGAATCTAACCATAGGGTCTTGTTCATAAACGTCTAATTAGTCTACCCCTCAAAAATTCAAAAACTCGACCATATTCTTTACGTAAGGTTAAGGAAACCTGCTCGGGCATTCTTCACTTTAATGACCCTACCCCTCTCACGGGCAAGGTCATTAAACTGAAGAAGGCCCTTAGGGCATCCTTTACCCTACACAAACCAGTATGTGGTCAATTTCGACTTTAGGGGTTGATTTGAAAATATGCATAAACACATCTAAAAATGTTCACATTCACACTGAAGTTCCCATCATTATTAATAATAATATTATTATTATTATTATTATTATTATTATTATTATTATTATTATTATTATTATTATTATTATTATTATTATTATTATTATTATTATTATTATTATTATTATTATTATTATTATTTGATTTATTTATTTTTTTCCATTGCAAGAACCTCTAGAATTCTAGACAAGTTTAATGCAACATGTCCACTTTTTAGGGTTAAGGGAAAAAAATAAAAAAGAAATGTCCATTGCATGAGTGTGGGTCATACCAATGATATGAGATTTATTGTTGTGGGCTTCAAAGCTCATGCAGCCTGCATGATTCCTACACCGACCTCATTCAAATTCCATGGTAAACTAAAGTGGCAATCAATTGTTATTAATATCAGTTTAATTCTAACTGAACTTAACTACTTGGCCTTTGATAAAGAAAATGTCTACCAAATTCTTACTCCTAATTCAAGAGATTAAAGCATACTTGGAAGTATAGTAAGGTGCTCCATTTTAATTTATTTGGATGGAATCGGTGGAAGCAAATTTTGTGCATGGGGAAAATTGGTAGAAAGGTAGAGCAAGTGGAATCATCATCTTTGGACTCTTCTACAATGCCTTATGAATTTCCAAAGTTAAAAATGGTGAAACTTCAACTATAATGTTTGTTGTGAGTACATCTTATTGTGGTATGGCGAAGCTATTGTGTACCTTTGAGTGAAGATTACTGAAGCTCCATTGTGGGACCTGCTCCACTTTAGACCATTCTACTATAATCTTAGGACATGATCCGGAAATGCTTAGATTCTTTAATTTTAAATAATTATGAGTTAATGTTGGCATGATTTGTTTTCTTATTAGGATGAAAACATTTATCTAGTGAATCTTTTGCAGTTGTTTGATTACAATAAAAGACAAACGTGAAATAGAACCTCAAACGTAGTCAGCCGAGAATTGTCCAAGCTATTGTATATGCTCCTCTATTCTCAAAATCTGCCTAGAATTGATTAAAATGCATAAACTTCAAAATTCACCAAAAATTGAGATTTTAAGTTTCGTTTCAAGTTTTGTTTTTTTCACATGTAGAAACATCTCATAGTTTGGATTTTCAATCAAATAAATTTTTACATGCTTTTTTGATTGTTAAAATTGGGCCTTTGTATTTGAATTTCAGCGTACCTCCATGTGAAAGAGCTTTAAAGGGTTAAAATACAATGTTCAAATTTATACCAATAGTGAATTAACTTACTAAATAACTTACTGCGTAAGTACCGGTCACATCATCAGAGTATATTCCACTTAGCAACCGCCACGTAAGTTCGCCATCGTAAGTCCCGCCAATCACGCCATGCCAAATGTCAAGATCGTAACCCACAGGGTCCTTTCAACGGTCACGATGCGCCAGTGTCCACCCGTTGAGGGAATAAGGCATACGGACAAGGAACGCTTGGTCAAAAGGGGAGGAAATGATTTTTCACCGGGTCGGGCGCGTAGTAGGTCGATAGAAACGACCCATCCACCCGGCCCGTCCCTGGGCAATTGGTGTTCTCCGTCTCCGCTTGCCATGTGCTTGGCTTTTTGCCTGTTTGGGGCTCCTTTTTTTGCAGCAGCCTAATGGACTCCGCACACGCTCCGATCGCCCCGATCCGAGTGGCTCAATTCCTTTTCGCAACGATGCCGCTGAATCTATAGCATGCGCCTCAACGCGCGCTTTCGAACGCTCCAAATCGCGTCGGATTTGAGTCAGTATCGCGTACATTTTGATAGGAATGTAACGTAAGCGGATCGAAACGTTTGCAGAGTGATGGTGATGAGTATGGGTGTTTGAGTGTGAGTGGGATACTGTGCCAGCCATGCCAGCCATGGCTTCAGTGGATACTGTGTCGAGGTCGCAGCAGGAGCTTCTTGAAGCTGGCCGCGCGAAGTTGGCGAAGTACAGGGAGCGGCATAACAAGAATAAGAATAAGAACGGCAAGAACAATAAGGCTGCTGCTGTTGCTCCCGAGGCGAGGATCTATGCTAATGGAAACCCTAACGTAGAGTCGTCGCCACAGGTATCTTCGAACTCAGTGTATTCAGGCATTGAACATGATGTGGATAGGAATGGAGTAGTCGAGGTAGATCAGGTCAGAAAAATTCAGTTCGATCACGATGAGGAAGAGGTGAAGAGAAAAAATGCTGAGGAGGCATTGAGAAAGGAAGAGGAAGAACGAGCTCTTTTGAGGTTAAGGATTGAGCGTGAAGCTGAAGAGAGAAGACAGAAGCAACGTGAGGCCGAGGAAGCTAAAAGGAAGGAGCTCGAGGATGCCGAAAAGGCGAGGGATGCAGAGATTGCGAAGCGGAAGGAGCGTGAAGCAGAAGAAATTAAGAGGAGGCAGCTCTTCATTGCTGAAGTTGCGAAGAGAAAAGAGCGTGAAGCAGAAGAGATCAAGAGGAAAGAACGCGAGGCTGAAGAGATCCGAAGGAAAGAGCGCGAAGCTGAGGAGCTTAAAAGGAGACAACGTGATGAAGAAGAGTTTCGGAGGAAACAACGTGAAGAATTTGCTGGCCTTGAGCAGCACATTCAGGACCTTACAGAGGAGAAGTTTGCTCTTCAGCGAGAGCTTGCAAAAGCCCGAGCAATGACTGAGGATTTCGTCTCTGAACATTCTGCCCTTGTCGAGAATTTTAATAGTCAGGTATGATCTCTCTTCGTCTTGCTTTCTATTGCAATCCTTCTGAAGTCCAATATTGACCATTACATTCTGCTTTTGGAACTCGTCGACTTTACTTATCAAACTGAGATGATCAATTAGGGTAGATCTTAGTGAATGAATATATTATATGGTCGTCTGTTTCTGTCGATATCTCAATTTACTACGCTATGTTTCCCTTTGTGATTAATTTATTCTTGTGTGAGCACCAGGGGCAAGTGGTGAATCAGCTGAAGGAAGAGATAGAACAGCTTGAACTGAGAATCAAGGAGCAGGAGAAGTATGCGATGGCTCTGATGTCGGAGCGAGACAGGGCTCAGCAAGATTTTGCAGCAGCTCGTGAACAGTCTCAGAGTATGGCCGGTGAGGTGATAGTTTTGGAGAATCGGATACGTACATTACGGTCTCACGAGTTGAAAATGGAGAAGGACATGGGATCCTTGAATTCCGAGCTCGAGAGTCACAGGAAGCAAGCTGCTACCTGGGAGAAGGATCGTGCCCACTTGCAGACCTTAATTGATGCATTACAGGAAGAGAAGAAGGTCCTGCAAGTCCGTTTACGGAAGGTAGCGTCTGGTGAACGTGAGTTCACTTACAGAAGTGAATCTTCCGAAGTCTTACAGCTGAAGCAACGAGTGTTGGCAGATGCTTCTACATCGACTGAGGATATACCTCGTGCACCACTGCAAATCTCCAGTGAAGGCCCCTCGACTCCTTTGGAATCTCCTTCGCTTGACATGTTGCACTCTGCTCAACGCTTTGAGGAGGCTCAAAGCACTGCAGCGGTACCGGCTTCCTCGCCTCTGAGGTCCACTCAAGAGTCGCCTATCGTGCAATCCAGTGAAGTCGCTCATTCTACTCCTCAGCTGCCTTCCTCAGAACCTGTCGCTCAAACTGGTGTAGGGTATCAAAGCATTACTCTCCCTGCATCGGCTCAATCCTTACCAGCAGATGTAGTGAGAACCATCAACAACATCAATGATTTGATTGCCTCATTCGGTGAAGAGAAAAATGCAATGGTGAAGGCGCTCAAGGCAGAGTCGAAAGGTGCAGCAGAGCTGCGAGCTTTGAATGCTGATCTGTCCAGGAAGCTGGCAGCGACAACGCAACAGTTGGAGCTTGTAGTCTCCCAGAGAATGGCTGAGGGAAGCTCCAGTAATGGCCTGGCCACATCCAGAAACTCCTCTGCAGCTCTAGCCTATGTGGATGAAGGGGATGAAGTTGTGGACCGTGTGTTCACTTGGATCATGCAACTATTCCCCAGCCGAAGTGCAAGGCGCAGCAATGGAGTGAAAAGGTTGTAGAAGCCAGCCCCAGGTACATTTTTGATCGTGTATGATCGTCATTTGTCCCCCCTTTTTTCAAGGGGAACAGAGGATAATTAATTAGGGCCTGGAACGGGACATATAATTTGTAAAGATGTTGGATGCTTGATAGCTACAAGGTATAGCACCGACGCTGATTGGAGAAAGCTCCTTCAACAATTTATTTTCGTTTGTGGATCATCCACAAAGTATGCGAAGGCATGATTCAGGCTCTAACATGTAATATAAAAGCCACCGGCACATGGCTTCATCCTATTGTCTTAATTAGACATTTTCAGAAGTGAGAATAATTGACATTCTTTATCCTTAATACGTCTGATTACCTTCGTCCAATCGGTCGTTGGACAAGCCAATTCTAATCCATTGTCTTTTTATCCGGTGTTCCTCTGGGCACATGTTTTATTTTCCATTTTTTCCATGATCAGAGGGCTTTACCTGTGTTTGACCAGTCTCCAAGAGAGGGATAAGGTGGACAGTAAAGTGTATGATGTGAGTATTCTTTAAACTGATTCCTACTGATATCGACTGCCCTTTTGAAGCTGGGGATCATACAGGTGAACTTACTGGTGAAGCATGAAAACAGTGTACTGATACTCAAGCCCAAATGGACTTGGTAAAGTACCAACCGAGGTAGACACAGTCTAATTGAAAGTGAAGCCCTTGATCAGTATGTGAGTTGACCAACCAGGTAGATGTAGAGTTCTCACTTCTCGCTGCCAACTATTCGAGCTTATACTTATTTCGTTTCTTTTTTACTGAATCATATAATATAGGCCCTTCAACGCTCACTGTGTTTTGCAGTACAGTATGTTCCATGCGTGTTCATTTAAAGAGGACTAGCTGTAATCGTCGTACCTGACAGTGTTTCAGACCGTCAGCCTTGTTGCAAATGCACTGACTTGAGTTGAAATTTTGAGCATAGAAAGAGTCAAATATCTCGCCCTCAGAATGTTATGGTACCTTGCTCCTGTTGCTCCAGCGTTTGAAGAGACAGCAGATTCGTATAGAAGTGCAGAGCTTTACAAAGGTCATTTCAAATTAGTCCCATCTTTGATGACACTGTCGTGATTGAGTACTCCGCACATGGATACATTTTTTGCAGGATAAGGTGTCACTTTAACAGAGAAATGTCTTCATGTCATTACCTATTTTTAGAAAGTAGAATTGTTTCCAGCATGGTTACCGGAGCGCAGAGAATATATCGAATTTGTTTTAAGAACCTTTCATATATTCTTTACTTATAAAGTAATTAGAATATTCTAATGATGGGTGTTTACAAGTATGAAAACTAATCGAGAAGTATGAATAAATTTAATGAGAAATATGTAGCCAAAAAGTGAAATCACAAGAATATTCTTGTACTTTGGTAACCTTGGTTTTCAGATATGAATTTAGGTTCTACATGTATTGAGGACAAAATACATGTAGATATGTACCTTGCTCACTCAAGAACAAGAATCTGTAGAGGTTAAGGTTGAGATATACTTTCCAAGATGGTTTGTTTGGTGTGCAAAGCACAATTGTCCCTTTCTATCATAAGGGAAATAAAGTTTGTTTTGAACTTTGTTCATTGCATAGAAATAGTGAGACTTTGTACCTAGGACTTGGTATGTATGTGCATACACCAGCAATGAGATCCTATGGTTACATTCCTTCAAATATGTCAAATTGAAATTTTTTTTACTTCATAAAAGTAAGTAGATTTAAAGAGAAATTAGAGAACTGAAGCCAATTTAGTACAGAGGTTCAAACACGCCCGCAATGACACCTGCAATGATCACACAGAGAAGATTCTCCAAGTATATCAAATTGAGATTTTTTCATTTCATGAAAGTGAGTAGATTTGAGGAAAAATTAGAGAACCGCAACCAATTCTCTATAAAGGTTAAAACACACCTCTGATGATTACATAGATAACATCATTCTTTGATCATTGGCAAGACATGATAGTAATAGAAAATTTTAATTCAAAAACAATTAGGATAATATTTTCACCGAATCCTCAAATTACTTTTATGGATATTTATGTACCTCCCTAAAGCCTAAACCTAAACATGTTCTTGACATGTCAACATGTCAAGAACCATAATATAATATGTAAAAAATAGCAAAAGCTAATTCCACATTTTTATTTTTATTTTTTTTCTATATTCTAAAACAAAATCTTCCGTATGATCATTGTACCATTCAAAACATCACACAAAACACTATATCCAAATCTCTAGAAGCTTGTATGGCTATAATCATCTTCTAAAAGTTAAAGTGGTGTGCTAAAGACTAGGGTATCATGCTCAATAATGGTGTAAATTATAGCGTGGCAAATTTGTAGTGAAGCTTTGTTGGGCATGTGAGCAATTTGTATGAACAGGCAACTTTTTTGGAAGATTACCACAAAATGTGAAACCTGGGTGCAATCTTAGATCCTTTTGGTGAAAGATTGGACTAGTTGGAATCATCAATTTTGGACTTGTCTAAATTGTTATAAATTTTTGAAATAAGACTTGTAGGTGTTCAGAAAATAATATACTATGAATACATTAATAATTTATTACATACCTTATGGACAATTGAGTATAGTAAGCTTCTATGGATCCTGCACGAATGTTATAGCAATCCACTTCCCACTGAGCTAATAGTGTTAAAATCTGCTCAACATTGAGCACCGTCTGCTTAGGGTGATTTCCACGTAGGAAGATTCAGGAGTCAAATCTCATATTCGAATGTAGTTACAAGATGGATATTATAATAGATAGTTTTGAAACACGTATTGTTTCCTTCAAAAAAATATGATTAATCCAAGAAGACTCCATAAAAAAATGACTCCACCATCATGAGTCTCCAACACAACAATTTTCCATACAAAAAAAATTCTTTATCTCCCCACGAAGGGCTTTATGCTCTAAAACTTGCTTAGTTATCGAGCATGTTAACATGAAGTAACACTATGAACCAACCATGCATGCAAAACCAACATAGCAATCCGGAATGACCTTAACCCCTAAATTTCCTTGTTGCAAAAAGGTCTAAGTCATAAAAATTGACCTTCCTTTATATTACGCTCAAAAAATCTCAATCTGAGCATTATTCAAAAGATTCAACCGTAAGATCTCAAAGTTCACTTGACATTCTTCTCACATACCAATTTTGAACCGTTCATTCTTCCTCATTTGTGAGATTATAATGGTCAAAGTTGGCTGAGTTTTTCTCCTGGGGGAACCTCCAAAACCCGTTTCAGGTTTTAAGGAAAGTTAGGGGTTAAACTACCAGAAGAGGGAGTTAGGTGCTGTTAGCCATGTGTTAGGGGTTCGAATCCTGCTCGCATAAGGTGGTTTGTCATGCATAAAATCAACTTCTCACCTAATGGGATCATGCATTGTCTTTCATCAACACGCTTGTGTCAAAAAAAAAAAAAAAAAAAATCCTTTCGGGGATACCATGTTTGGCATCTCTAAGGCACTAGTGGCTAGCTAGGAACTAGCATACTCTTCACTCTGAGAGGGGTTAGTAAAACCTACCATTAGTGTGATGACTTCCAGACATACATACAAGAATAGATCAAACAAACACATTCACGCAAGCCTCTAAATACGTTGGAGTTTCTCTTCTTCCAAAAAAAAAAATAGAAATCTAAAAAATGAATCATAATTATTTGTTAAAATGAGATAGAGTTGGTATTGCATGCATGGTTGATCTTGGTTGGTTGCCCACCTAAAAGAGCCAAAATGACATCATAATGTCCACAAACCCTAAAATCTCTATAACAAACGTACTTCCACAAAAGGTAAAGAAGAAAGGGTGGGAATAAAGGACCCGACTCGGGCGGGCCTGCACGAAAGGAAGTCAAGGAACTCCACTTCGTCTTCGTCGTGTTCTCCATCGTCGCCGCAATCCGGCCATCGGCAAGCTTCATCTTATCCCGCAGGTCATACTCCTTCTTTTCGCCTCGTTTTTTCCGATCCAATATTTTCAAAACCAGCTCTTTCTTTCATTCAAAATCGTAGCGCAATTCTTCAGCTTATACTCTATGCCATCGAGTCCAATTCATTCAGGCCATGCCGATAATGTTCACTTAAGCTTGATACACCTTACGGTGAAGAACCCCGCATTTTCGCACAGGAGAAAGATGTTTTTATGAAACCCTAACTTGGTGATGAGTGATGACTATCTGCTATTCGCGATTGGTGATGTAGTAGTTTCGGTTTTTGAAAATTCAGCTACCGACTTGTGCGTGATTAGGGTTTTTTTTTCCTCCTGGAGCTATAGCATCATAGCTTCTTGTAAAGAGGCGTGCTTTGAATCACTTCTTTCTGTTTTCGGATCAGGATCTGACCTTTGATTGTTCAAAATATATTGATATCAGCTGGCGATTGCCTCCTGGAATTACAGTTTTCACTTAGCGTCATAGCTTGTTGTAAAGATACGTACGATGAATCCGTATTTTTTATATGAATCTCATTTCCTGTTGTCTAACATTTATGATGTCAGCTTTGAATTGCTGGATTGCTTTCTGAAATTACAATTTACACTTAGCATCATAGCTTTTTTTAGAGAGACGTCTTTGATTTCTGATAAGAAGTCTGATTCCCTGATTGTTTACAGTATATTGTGTCAGCTGCCACTTGCCTCTTTCGCTTATGCGTTACTACGTATCTTGCAGGTTTCTGAGGGGCTTGTATTTCGTTTGAGGTGCATCAAGAGATGAATTCGGGAGCCTCCGTTGTCGGTACGTATCTTTCACTCAGCTGACAACGAGATTTCTCGAGATGCTTAGCTTGTCTCAGTCGAATTTTGTTCACTTTTTGAACTCGGGTGTTTGTTGTTGTTGTTGTGTGCAGTTCCGAGGAACTTTCGTCTCCTTGAAGAGCTTGAGAGGGGGGAGAAAGGTATTGGAGATGGAACTGTTAGTTACGGTATGGACGATGGTGACGATGTGTTCATGCGCTCTTGGACTGGCACCATAATTGGCCCCAATCACGTGAGTCATTCATTCTTGCACTGTATTAAGTCTGGAGCTTTCTTATTGCAACGTTCTTGAGCAAATTCATCTTTCTTTACTGTAGATGAACACTGAGAAAATGGGATTCTTATTAACTTCGTCAATATTTTTCTGGTGCAGTCTGTACATGAGGGTCGCATCTACACTCTGAAATTGTTCTGTGATAAGGATTACCCTGACAAACCTCCTACAGTGAGGTTCCACTCTCGAATCAACATGACGCATGTGAACCCGGAGACCGGATTGGTAAGCCACCATCTTATAATCTCAATCAATCTCCATTTCGTGTACAGTACCCTGTTTGTTGCGACTCATTATCATTACAGCCCTCGGTGTGTACTCACCAGCAGTGGAAGGACTTCTAGTGTTTGTTAACATCTGAGTCTAGGTCGTAAGCTATTAGTCTAATGTAATATCTCTCTTGATTGTTCAGAAGAATGAGGTTCGATCTTAATTTTCTACCGACACTTTTCGGTTCTTTGTATCAAAATCGAATGTTCAGCAGAGCCACATATACAGCCCTTTTATAATTCGTAGCTGCACTACAGTCTCGTTAGCTTTATAGAATATTACGTCAACAACTGTATCTATTGGGAAGCTACTAGTCTATTATTATACCTTCTCGAAATTAGTCTATTAAAATGTTTAAAAGTACTTGGTATGATTTCGATTCTTTACATAGATAGGTTTTAACAATATGTCATGTAGCTAAATTTTTTTTTACGTTCTTTCTCATGAGCCAGGTTGATCCAAGATACTCCCCAATGCTTGCGAATTGGCGCCGTGAGTTTACGATGGAGGGCATATTGGTGGAGCTTAAGAAAGAAATGGCAAGCCCAGCTAACCGGAAGTTGCAACAACCGCCAGAAGGAAGCACGTATTGAAACCTCCCATTACCATCACCATTCTGTTGAAGCAAGTCAAACGTTTTCATGTTTCAACATCTTTCGATTCCTAGCTTTGCCTTTCGCAAGTTCTTCTCGTAGATGGCTCATTATCATTATTATTATTATGCAGGATTAGTGGGTGCTAGTGAGATTCTCGTCCTCTCCTTTCCTTTGGAATTTTATATTTATAGTTTCGCATCCTTCAGTACAGAGGGATTCACATTAAATTGGTCATAGTTGCAAGCTCCCTATCATCCTGTTGAGAGGCCTGGGATTGGACAATAATATGAAATTGGTTATGCGAGGTTGTTATTTGATCAATTCACCATTAGCCTGCTTCTTCTTTTTTTCAATTTTCTACTCTTTGAGTATGTGTATACATGTTATTCCAAATGAGATTTTCTTCATGGAAATTATGCTCTTTATTTGTTTGTGGTCAGTTGAACTTGTGATTTGTAATTGCATCCACTGGGTTGCAGTTTAGTGACTTTCTAGACTTGTCCTTGTGTAGTCTTTGTAACAAATTGATCTGCTTTCATGTTCACATTTGTTTTTACTTTCTAAGATTATCATTATTGAGGAGTGAAAATGAAAATGCCATTAAGTTTGTAGTTAGAATTCATCTCATTGAGTTTTTCTACTTGCCTTTAGTGAGACAAAGCTTAGGAATTTTTTTTTTAATTTTATTATTATTATTATTTTTTTTTTTGGGTCAGTTTCATGACATTGCAGAAACCAAGAATAAATATTAAGTTTGGCAGGACCTCACCAATTTCAAATTGAGCTAAATGCAAAAGCTAGTGAGACCTTGTGAACTTCTGACTTTCAGATTTAATTTTATTCTCCCTCTATAAATGCTTCTACCTACATTTTGGCAATAAACCGCTTTAATAGTTTTTGTGTAGGGCAATCCTCGGTGAGAGGGGAGTAAGGTAGGAGGCTCAAAAACCACAGGAATCTCAAATTGTAGTGGTCAAGGATACCAATTTGGAAAATGTGCAGAGTATGTGGGAGATTGGACTAAATGCAATCATAGTATTGGGATTAATCTTGGATTAGTTATATTTTCTCAAAGTAGAATCTAATATTTAAACCATGAGCGCATTAGAATTTAAAGTTGGAGGATATAATGCATCTCTCGTTTGAATGCACATAGTAAGCGGATTTTGCGGTTTTGCCATTTCTAAGCCTCGTATCTATTTCAATGTGTACCAATGATGCATATTAATGGATTGTCATTAGCTAATTGAAGGAGAATTCCGTAGTTCTTAGAAAAGTGGCTTTTGTACACCAACCACTGTACCAAAAATTACACCCCATGTGGCATTTTACACCCACCTTGGGTGTGGAATGGCGTATTTGGGGTGTTAAAGGCGACACTTAGGGTGTAATCATCTCGTATACTCAAGCCGCTTTTCTCTAGTGAAAAGTGGCTCAAGAACACCAAACACTACCAATGAATACACCACATGTGACACCCATTTATACCCAAGGTGGATGTAAAACACCACACTTCTATTTGGTTTAGGTGTATTCATGTGGTGTATTCAAGCCACTTCTCTATTAGTGTATGGTAAGGGGTTCTTGAACCTTGTTGTTTGGGTATCACTAGTGGAAATGAGGCTCTAGTAGAGCTTGGAATATGAATAGGAATAAAGACAAAGGCCAAGTAAAGGATAGTATACTCATGGTTGAGTTTGCCTATAAAGTGCTTGTAAAGGGAAATTGCTGGCACGAATTGTTGCTTTGGGTCGGATGGGTCGGATGAATTTTCAAGATGAAGTTTGGAATGAAATTTTAAATGAAATTTTGGCACCGTTTAGAGCATCGTGACCACGTGTGCAGTATCGACGGCAACGTTGCATGATCGAGACTTGCAAGGATGCAACACCGTTACTTGCAACAATGCAGAGTTATAAGTTGGGTTTGATCCCTAGCGACACTACCTTCAAGAGTGCCGGAGTTGTGAGCCCGAAGCTACAAGGAAGGCAATGGCCCCCAAGCTCCAAGTTCAACATTGAAAGCAAACTCTTACAACTTGCTCGTTAGAGTTTAGCAGTAGATTGCACGCAGTGACCACAAAGCCCAACCCGATGGCCGCCTTCTTGCAAATAGTTGGACTCTAACAACACCTCTTTTAGCGTCTACAATATGCGTTGGCTTTACTAGGCCCCTTCAAGTGTGATGCTCTTTATTGGGCTCTTAAGTAAAGGGAAATTCATCTTGAATATACTCACACAGTACATTGGGGACGGTTTATCCACTAGTGTATGTACCTCAAAACTTTTGGAATACAAAATATTTGCCATCTCTTAAACTTGAGCATAATGTTCATCCTAAGAGGAGTTAATAGTCTTAGCAATGATTTTATGATCACCACTTGACACGACATACAAAAATAGGTAAAAATGTCATTGTACATGGCAAGCACCTCCAACAACGCCAAAAGAGACTCAACAACGTCAATAACTAGACTTCCAAGTCCTCGAGAATAGAGCCGATGCCAAATTCAAAGACTTCATTGTCATTCAAGTGCGCACAGGTCCACTAGGGCCACTCTCAAGTATCCCCATGATCTGGTACATATACATGATTGTACTACCCACCTCTCTCTATATTTTTTTAAATTTTTTTTAAAAAAAAATTATTTTTTTTAAAAAAAAAAAATTTAAAAAAAACTGGAGTTTCTGTAATAGTTTGTGTATGTATAAATTTCTTTCAATTTTATTTAAGATCAATTCGTATCTACAATCGGGTCGTTAAGACTCCAAATTTATTGCAAGTCTTCAAGGACATATTGAGTAATTTCATGAAAGAGAAAACTATGATATTATCCTTCGTCCACTAGCAAGTTGTCAACGTATACGCATGAGCAAGACGATGAAAAAGTGGAATGTACAAAGGACATTGAGTGTAGCGTTAGCTTTTCATTTTTTAGAATATGGGTTCACAAATATACTTGAAACCAACCACCTTTTTGAAATGATTGTTTTCACACATGATGAACATTATAGAAATTGTTGGGTTCTAGAACGAGAAAAATCCACAAGCCCATAAGAAGGTGTCGCATACATGATGAGCATTCTAGAATTGTTAAGTTATCAACATATACACTAGACGATGATAAAGTGGAATGTACAAAGGACATTGAGTGTAGCGTTAGCTTTTAATTTTTAGAATGTGGGTTCACGACGGGGTTCACAAATATACTTGAAACCAACCACCTTTTTGAAATGATTGTTTTGCACATGATGAGCATTATAGAAATTGTTGGGTTCTAGAACAAGAATAATCCACAAAGCCCATGATCGAGAAGGTGTCGCGTACATGATGAGCATTATAGAATTGTGTTCAGATGGATAAAAGATAAAATCCTTGTAAAGGGGGATAAAGGAGTTTGCATTGCTTTTTACGAAAAACTACACCTAACAATTAAATCACCCTCCCCAAGGCATGCTTACCGCGTACCAGAAACTGGTGCACTTGAATTCGAAAGACAATGTTTGGCGAGCTCAATCAGATGGCGCATGTACCAAGCCACATTCACTTGCAGGAAATTCAAAAGTGAGAATATAATGTAAAAGTGAAGTTACGATAAATGCACAAATTTCTTAACCCGGGAACGTGATGAATGTAGAAAAACAACATTTTGGATGGCAAGCAACGACTTTGAAGAGCCGTAAATTCTGCCTACGAAGTCCATAATATTTTATTTTTTCAAAAAAACTATTTTGTAGATTTAGCTATGTTGTTAAATAACTTAAATTTATTATTGGTTAAATATAATTTATATTCTACTAAAATTATTTAGTTCTACTTTAAATTATAGTTTTTTTCTAAAAATTATTAATTACCAAAATAGATTTATAAAAATAAATAAAATAAAAATAAATCCAAATTTTCTTAAAACTAATCTAGAAATTAAAATTGAAATTTTATAACATCTTTTCAAAATTTTATACTGAAATTTTATACTGAAATTTTGTACTGAAATTTTGTACTGAAATTTTGTACTGAAATTTTGTACTGAAATTTTGTACTGAAATTTTATACTGAAATTATTAAAAAATAATTTTATACTGAAAATTTATAACATCTTTTCAATTTTTATACTATAAATTACAAATTAAAATTTAATTATTTTTGCAAAAAATTAATAAATTAATAATAAATCTAATTTTTTTTGGATTGGGTTGGGGCCAGAACAAGCTAGTTTGCCTGGCAGAAATCGTCAATGCATAAGATAAAGTAGGAAGAAATTGTTGTTGCTTTATTAAATTGTAAGTATGATTGTACTCACTTGTATACTTAGACCAACTTTCCACTAGTATAAGAACATCAACGTCTAAGAATGAGTAGTATACAAGGTAATTAGTTAATTGTTTGGTAATTTTCCAAGGGTAAAAGCAGCTCTCAAGATATTCTACTTAAAGTGATCTACTCAAAAGATAGGTTGAACAAACATTATGCTAACGCCGATTGCAAAATAGGTCTACAGTTCTTTTTCTACTCAAAAGCCCACGCGTTTTCCTTACGGGCTTCTGCTTCTTCCTCTTCAGTAAAATCATTCACAATGCCGAATGTTTCTCGAATCTCCTCAATTGTCTTGTCTTGCATCATGTTGGCCACCTTCTGACAGCAAACGTCCAACAATCCTTTGATATTCAAAAAATTGCCTGCCATCATGAGGTGAAACAAGGTGTGTTGATCAACATTCACAAACTCAACATTCCATGCCTCGATCTGCTCTTTGGAAGCGGCAAGTTTATCTTCACTTGAATTCCGACTGCCAACATGATACTTGCAAAACTCGATGACCTTTGTAAGAATCTTGCTTGTAACTGCACCTACTTCAAGTGGTCCATCACAACCTATATCTTCTATCATGGTCTTCAAGAATTCGGACTCATGAGCTACTTCAATGCTGATTTCAAATTTTTTTTATCGGAACTTACAAGTGTCACAACCCCTGAATCCATGTTTCTCGATATATATAGAGTGTCCCTTCAATTGGTAAATCGGAAATTGGAGAAGTAATTAGAATTAGAAACTAAAAAACTCCAGTTCATAAAAAAAGATGTATATAATGATCAACAACCTTGTTATTATATATGCACACATAATAAGTTTTAAGGTAAAAGCTATAATGTAAAAGTAAGCTAAAAGTAGCAAAAAGTAAAAGTTATAATGTTAAAGTATATAGTACTCCAAATTCCAAAATGCCCGCACGTCATCACACAATTAGCCAAGTACCCATCTCTATACACATACGAATCCAAATTTGGCATTTATGCATGAATAAATGTTCTAGAGTACAATTATGTACCAAATTTGTTTTACACATTCGAATCCAAACTTGGCATTTACGCATGAATAAATGTTCTAGAGTACAATTATCTACCGAATTCGTTATCGTACTTTAGAGTACATACCATGCATGATGCAAAGACGTTAATATGCATTCACGTGCTATTTGTCCGTAATAAAACGGGGCCTTTGGACATATCAACACGTACTAAACTTGGTGTGCATGCATGTTAGATAAGTCCGTTATGGTCCATAGCCATCCATGTCAGAGTACAATTTAATTTTTGGACCAAAAAAAGATCAAAGAATTAATGTATAACTATATTCTAGTTTTTTTTTTTTTTTTTTTTTTTTTTTTTTTTTTTTTTTTTTTTTTTTCTTTTTCTTTTCTATCATTTGATGTTGTTATATGAAATGAGTTGCATGTGGACTTGCGAGCCCCTGTATGTTGGGGAATGAGACGAAAGTAGACCACTTGATAGTAAGTAGCAAGAATTTATATTTCGGTGACAAAAAAACCCAACAACATACCGCAATAATATGACGTTGTATTGAATGGTATTACTCCTTTTGTGGTAAGGAAATGCATTAGAAATAACCAAAGCTTTATTTATACACGTGCTAGTAGCTACTCTAGCTACGGCACGCGTATAAGTGTAGTTTTGGATATAATTTCCATTTTAGAAACTTCTTGGCATAAAACATGTAAGGTAAGGGTAAGGGCATGATATGGGTACCCCCTCCGAAATAGTGTGATTTTTTTCAAACTACTTTTTTGATAAAAAACAATATTGAAAAATTATTTTGGTGACATAGCTATAGGGGTTAGAAAAGGAACTTCCGGCACATTTACAATGAATTACACATAGGTAACACATAATGAGAAGCGTCTTAGTGGTATCCATATCATGCCCTTGCCCCTCAGCTGTTTTGTAATGGCATGATACTACAATATAATCCACTTTGTAGGAGAAACATAATAGCTTTGAAGGTTGATTATCATTGTGAACATTCCAAACTCCGCATTTTAGGAACACCTACTGCAAGTCCTATTTCAAAACGTTCACAACAAAACTTCAAACGAGTTGCCGTTATGGTGATTCCAATAAGTCCAATTTTCTACTTAGGCCCACTTTATACAGAGGCTGAGGTTGGCCCACTTCATACAGAGGCTGGGGCTGTCCGGATTCAACGGCAAGAGTTCGTGCCCAAGTTGGGGAGTTTGGGCCGGGGTAAACCTTGTCCCAATTGCATCACTAAGGCCCTAACATTTTGGTGCCAAAACTATGCCACATAGGATAAAGTGAAGTTCCAGTCGAGCCCTAGTATAAAGCCCTTGGGCCCGATTTGAAAGAATTGAGCCATCCTATTGGTCAAAACTTGAAGAATTCTGGCCGGCCCTTAATCCGGCCCCAAGTGTAAAGTGGCCATGACACATCACGACATATTTCCGTTACGTACCCTTGGCATCTCTCCATTCAAGTTGTGAAAGACAAATCAATGGTGATTGAAATGAAGTTCATGAATTGATTTTTCTGGCACATTTTTTATGCTTTACGCCCTTTTTTGGTACAGAATTGGGTTAAAAGGGTTCGTAATGGTTCAGAGTCAGTACTCATTATTACCAAGAGTGTGTCCTCCACACTTCGCATCAAAGGACTCCGAGTAATAAAAGTGATGGCCGCGTTTGGAGTGCTCGTCGGAGCCACATGCGAAACTTTTTTACCATTTAAGCAGGCGCGCTCCCGCGGCGATTCACGGGCCACACTCTACCATGTGATGATTTTGGGCGGCATGGCCGGCATGTCCCCGACGGGTCCGATGTTTCCACATTTACATTTTTGGGTGACAATTTGGCGGAAAGGAATTTATTGCCAAGTGTATACAACTCGACAAAAAGGACTTTATTGCCAAGTGTATAAACTCATCCGAGTAAGGTTGGGTGCTCTCGAAGTGACCACTTGAGGAGTGAGGCAATAATTTGGAAGCGGAGTCTTATTAGAAATATAAAAACTATAACAAAATTTTTTTTGGGTTGAGAAATCCAACTCGCTTTTCATTTGAATTTTTAGAACTAGTTGATGGTAATTCCCTTTCGGGGGTGATTATAATCAAAGTGAATTAGGAGCGGGTGCCTTCGGCACTCCGGTGCTTCTTTCAAAACTAGTTACAAACTTTTAAGCTCATTTCAGATGTGCAAGCTAGAATGAACATTCAAATTGAAGCAGAGAATGGTAACACTTTTTTGTGGATAGTGTATAAAGTATTTGTGATTGTTTATATTTTTTTGATTGATGAATGTGTAAAATTTTATTAAAGATGCAGTATTCCTCATTGTGGTTGCAACGCACTTTTTGGTTTTAGAATTGGATCTTTTTTGAGTGCACAAGCGATGTTCAAAGTTGATAGGAAAATTGTCCCTCGGTGCTTAATTCGTAAATGAAGTGTACCATAAGGTACATTGTGATTATCATCATAAACCTCAAATCACATTAAAGTGGGTGAATTGCAACATGGCTACCCATGTTTTTAGTTTTTTTAGACTTTCTCCTTTAACCATTGAAGGTTTGTATGTGCCGCTGCGGCTGATATATCATGTTTTTTGTGTAGTTGCATGTCTTCCAATCTATATTTTGGAGTCTACTGTAAAAGGAAGTTTGTATTTGAACAAATAGCTTCCCATTGATACATTGCTCGCCCGATTTTGTGACATACCTCGTAATCAACAAGAATTTTAGTGTCAAATTACACACGGCATATAGAAATACGTATACAAAAACAGACGTGAATTGCAATCAATTGGCTTAAAGATTTCTTCCGCAATTTTTTTTGAGGTATGCACATCGAATATACCCTTCTGAGCACAGCTGGGATTGAGTTGTGGTGTCACAAGCATTTTTCTAAAAATGTCAAGAGCCTGCAACTAACATAAACTCACTTGTCTTGTGATTTCTTATCTTGCAATTTCTCCAAAACCCTCGGATTGATCACTCTGCAAATTCTCTGGACATAGTGCACATTAATTGTCACATCCATACAATTGGATTCCTGAAAAATGCCTTTAATTATCCTACTAAATTTGAAGAGCGGAACGTATTCCTAGTCTACGGTCACTGATTCACTCCTCCTCTGAGACATTAAAGGTTGAAACCACTTAGTTGCCACTTTATACTTGGGGCCAGATTGAGGGCCGGCCCGAATTCTTTAAATTTCAACCAATAGGATGGCTCGATTCTTTCAAACCGGGCTCAAGGACTTAATACTAGGGCCTGAGCGAAACTTCAACTTATCCTATGTGGCATCCTACGTGGCACTGTTTTGGCGCCAAAATGTTGGGGCCCAAGTGATGCAATTGGGACAAGGTTTACCCGGTCCCGAACTTCCCACCTTGGACCCCAAATTCTAGCCGTTCAATCCGGCCCGCTCTCCGGCTGGGCCCAGCTTGTGTATAAAGTGGGCCTAAATGCATGCAAAAGCAAGGCACCAGAGTCCCCAACAGAGTTTTTTTATTTTTTATTTTTATTATTTATTTTTTATCATGTTCTTTTATTTATGCAATGTATCATTTCTGAGCATCAATTTTATTAGTTTTAGTTCCTGTCAATTCTGACTTGATGTAAGTTGAACATCAATCCCATAAAAAATTTAGTAACAATAGTTATAATTGTCAATATGACTAGGGATATCTTAATCCCTAAAGGAGAAGCTCCATAGTGCACCTCTAGACGGCCAAATTTGAAATTAGTGAACAATTTATTAGTTTTATTTTCTATCTTGACTAATTTAGCCGTCAAATATTGTGTATAACTACCCAATTTTGCCCACCAATTTTTATCAAATTTCACTCTACGAATCTTGAGATATATTGAGTCAAAGTTTCAGTTTTTGCAAAAACAACAAATCTTTTCTAGCGACCACAATTTGACTTTTATTAGTGGTTAAGATTAAGCACATCATTTCAACTTTGGGAATTGTTCGAGTAACTCTACAAGACTTTGAGAATGTAGGTGAAAGACTACAAGAATTCATTAAAAAGAGTTTGAATAGTGGCATTTCTTACAAAGTATCATATCATTGTTTAACTCCTAACTCTCCTTAAAACCCGAAACGGGTTTTGAAGGTTCCCACAGGAGAAAAACTCAGCCAACTTTGACCATTATAATCTCACAAATGAGGAAGAATGAACAGTTCAAATTTGGTATGGGAGAAGAATGTCAAGTGAACTTTGAGATCTTACGGTTGAATCTTCTGAATAATGCTTCGATTGATATTTTTTGAGCTTAATCTAAAGGAAGGTCAAATTTTGTGACTTAGACCGTTTTGCAACAAGGAGAGTTAGGGATTAAGCTCACGATGATTTTTACATTTTTACATTCACTAGTCATATATTGTATTATTGTATATTAGTCAAGTACATAAGGAGTAAAAACACTTTGTGTTTTAAATTTTTTGACCTTTTTTTAAAACATAATGTAAAGTGTGCAAAGGATGAAGTACGAATAGTCCCATTTTTGTTTGTGCGAAATTTGCCAGTGTAATGAATATGACACTCCAACTAAAAAGGAGGAAAATAATGCACATGAGTACCTCAAATTGGCAAACCTATAAAAAGTTGAAACAAGAAATGTACCTTGCAATTCCACATTCATTTGTACCTTAAGAAAATAAGTGTTATAGTACCAAGTGTAGTAAGTGAGTGAAATATGGTAATTGGGTATTAACCCCTAAAGTCGAAAGGCCTCAAATCCACCCTCTCTCAATGCAAGATGAAAATTTTCAGCTTTTGATGTTATCGCAAGTATGTAACCGTAGAATCTCGTACATAACTTGTCCAAGTACATGTGTACCAAATCTTAACTTCAAGTCTTTTACCAATTGTGAGATCATAACATTCAAAGTTGAGAAAAAAGTATTTTTCCTTGTTGCAAAATGGGTTTGAAGTTTTTTGTGAACCCAAAAAACCAATTCCAAGAGTAAATTTGAATTGATTCTCTTCACAATTTTGTTCTTGAGTAAGTTAGAAACATGTTTATGCAATGTTTACCCTCATTAAACCTAAAGAAATGCTTAAATTTTCACATGGAGGTATGCGGAAATTCAAATACAAAGGCCCGCCTTTGGCAATAAAAATGGCATGTGAGAAATAAATGGATTGAAGATCCCGAACAGTGAGATCA